>CM061921.1:367180675-367523724 GCA_031002005.1 Vandiemenella viatica
CAAAGGAGTTAGGACAAAATCTTGAAAAGCGGGAGTAGATGTGTATGGAAATTTCCACCGTGCCCTATGTTCCATCTCAATTAAATTAAATTAAAACTAACTTTGAATTCTCGTCCTTCAGCTAAACATTATTCCTCAAAATCATTTCGATTTCAGTTTTCAAGTATGACATAATCGCTAATGTAAATTGTAAGGAATATTTACTTTGTGAAATTAGACTACTGTACTGATGTTTGATTGTTGTTGCAGAGTGAGTTCGGCTGTGTTCCTATTTGTTCTGGTGCGGTTCATGATTGAGCATGATGAATACAATTGTTCACACTTCATGCTCGAGACCGACTATCTCTCCTGGGAGTCCGCAATTCCTGCAGTTTCCATCTGCGAGGCCAGCAGCAACCACGCCATTCACAAAATTGTTCAGAGGTAAGGAACGCCATTTCATGTGCCTTATAAAGCTTCCAACTTGATATCATTTGCCTCTTGTTCTAAACCCTGTCCTGCGGTATTTTTTCTCGCTTTCTTCAACATGCTCCACAGTAGAGACAGACACTAAACAAATATAAGATGAACGTAATAGAAATTTAGAGACTGAATTCGAACCCGCAGATCCCCAAGGTAAACAGTCAGCAGATTCACCCGTGCTGTATTGTTGAAGGTACAATCTTTGGCAAAAAAAAAAAAAAAAAAAAAAAAAAAAAACTGGCCGTTGGCGTCAGAGTCTATAATCATAATTTTGAACAAATTGACAATATCGGACAGTACGTTTTCGATGGAAACTATATCGCCTCTGTTAGCTCCGCTCATGGTACAATCTAATTGGCGGGTTTATAATTCAGTGTCATCTGTATTTCAGAAAATTCACTTCCATTAGTCTGGAACAAAATAGGAAGAATTCGCCCACTGACGATACTTATTGCTGAGGTAGTTCATCAATCTTCTCCTACATTTCAGTAAAAAGCCGACTTCGTCCGATCGAGTGGTCGGCCGTATACGGCCGAATATTACAGCCAATTCCAGGACATAAGAATGGATTACCTGTCTCGAAATTGATCAGTCATATTCGGCCGTATGCGGCCGACCACTCGACTTCATGAATTCGGCCTTTTACTGAAATTTAAGGAACGATTGATGAACTACCCCGCCAATAAGAATCGTCAGTGGACGGAGATTTCCTATTTTGTTCCAGGTATTGAGTTAAGGAAATGAATTGTTTGGAATAAAGATGGCGTTGAATTAAATACCTGCCAATGTGATTGTACCATGGGTGGAGCTAACAGGGGCGCTAAGTTTCCTCTGAAGGCGTACTGTCCGATATTGTCAGATTGTGGAAAATTAGGAATATAGACTCTCAGTGGCCAGTTCTTTTTTGCCAAAGAGTGTACATTAAGAAAGATTTCTTTTTTTTTAAATTATGGCTTTACGCCTCGTTGACGTCTAGGTCATTAGAGGTGGGATGAAACTGGGACAAGGAACGGGAAGGAATTCTGCCATGGCCTTTTGAAGAAAGCATCCCGGCATTCACCTGGAGTGATTTGGGGAAACTATGGAAAACCCAAATCTGGATTCCCGGAAGGGAATTCGACCCGCCGGCCGTCCTCTGGAATGCGAGGTCAGATTGTTTGTTAACTGCTCACTCACCACGCTCTGTACATTAAGAAAGAGAAGGAACTGTTGAGGAAGACAATGGTTAGAGCAAAAGAAGCAGATAATTGAGGATGTGGGTTGTAATAAGTTTTTTGAAACAAAGATTTTAGATCAGGATAGCATGAGATCAAAGATTCCATGAAATCAGTTGAGAGATTAATAAAAGGAATAACACCGTAAAGAACATTTTCCTACTTTATTTTTGAAGCTGAATGTATCACTGAAAACTCATTATGAATAACAATAGAGCTACTGATACATCCGTCAATATACAACTTTCAAAATTTTCGGTAAGGACACAGGAGAACACATTATTTCGAATCATTCGCAAAATATAGACCAAGGATGGAAAATTAGATCCCCTCTTTGTACTTCTGTCTTATTTTTGTGTGCATTTCTTTTTTTTTCTGCAACATTGATCTATTTTGCCCTATAACAGTTTAATTCTTCCACATGCGGCGTTTGTATTAATCCACTAAACGTATTTGTAAAATCTTGTTCTAACGACAGTCAGCTTACGTAGCATCATGAATTATTCGAAGAAAGAGGTCTGTTTTAGAAGTATCAGACTCTTCTCATGGAACTAGGAAGGGGAGGGTTAAATACCGTAATTGAAGATGGGGTCTTGTGGGACAAAAAACTCCAGGCTTCCTCTTAAACGACTATTTCTTTCCATTCTATTTCTAAACATAGCAAAATATATCCATATATATTTCAATGCCTATCTCAAAAACTTTGCGTAATACACGGATATTCTTAAACTAAATTCAAGTCTGCATATCAGATTACAAATCTAAAATCTAATCAACATGGATTAACAAAATTACCTGTCAATCAGAAATCTACCCATAATGAGCTCGAATAAATGACCTATAACTTCTGACCTGATATTATTATCTGTGCTTATATAAGTATTAAAAAACGTAAGAATGCATATGTAAAATTAACTAAAGATTATTTAAAGTAAGTATAGAGTGGGAAGGAAGAATTGATGGAATAATATGGAGCACTCCAAAAATAAATACAATGGTTGGGCCATTATCTGTAGATGTGTATGAGGTGGGTTTAAATAACTAAAAGCTTGGATTAATTTTAATTCGCTTTTAAAACTGTGTATATAACGTGTTATAATTTTATTACGTTTCCTTTTTTATACGCTAATGCAATTTGAAACAATAGTTTCGAGAGACTGCATATAGTTAACATGGTTCTTTCCTCTCTCAGTGACGTACTTTCTGGAATGTTAGCAGTAAGTGTAGCTTTCATATCAGTTTCTCCTTCTATCTAATATGAGGTGAAAGTTTCATGTTTTTTGACAATTATATCTAAATTTGATTAAATTAGTTTTTGAAAAGAATCTGTGAAACTTTACACATTTTGGCATATATTTTCTTTATGTCTCTTTTTCACACTTCTTCACTGAATAATTCACTTATGCCATTTATGAGAAAAATGATTTTCTAATCTTTTTGATTTGTCATTTTCCAGTATTGTACAATTACTATTTCCGACTATTACTTATTGCAAATCTAATATACATGTGTTTGGCACATAAATCTATCTACTAACCTACTCTACCTCCTCGGTGGAAGCTGAGGTCATCTTTCACTAACTTACTTCACCAAAGTTCTGCGACATTAATGACCTAAATATCGTTATTTACACTTAAGTTTAGAGATGCACGTAAGTTAATTTTACACACTACGAGAAATGTAAGTCTCAGAGGATAACGCATTTAGAATAATCTATCACACTTTTATCCTTACAATATATTCGCATTTCTCTCTGATTCCTGCCCACGGTTATTAACAATTATTACGTTTAGTAAGTTAAAATTTAATGCAAGGAGTTAGAATTTTAGTTTTGTAAAGAGATTTTGGCTGTTACTCTAACAAAAACAGCGTTACAAAAATGATACCGCGCACTGCGAGATATTATTTGAGAAAAAGTTACTCAAACGTTTTTTCCGAGAAGGAATTCGGGGTCATGATAATCCATTCTTCATTTACCAATGCTGCTGTTACCATCCGAGGTGAGTTTACAAAACGAAACAGACAATTTAAGCAAATTTGAAGAAGAGAATAAAACCACCTATCAAACAGATCATATCACGGATGAAACGGCGACTCAGACGTACAGTGCGTTGTGCCTGCAAGGCGTTGATGTGTTTGCTAAGCCAGAGCACATTCAAACAAGCACGCCACTGCACCTTTCCTTCTAGTTACCGATTAGCAGTTTTTTTTCATGGCATTTTATCTATGAAATGTGAATTTTTGACTTAGAAATAAAACATGTATTCTACTAAATGACGCACTGCTGCGAAATCCGAATCCGCTCCTGTTGATGGTGTGTGTTGTGGCACGTAAATTCAACAACCCACATTAATGGGTCGTTGTATACAAGATGTTGCTTGTTATTTTATATTCCAAACTATTATTTCTGTATTGTAGTTATTCATTCTGTAACAAATGTTATGAAAGCAGTAGACAGGGTTTTTTTTTTTTTTTTTTTTTTATTGGCGCTTGGTTCCAGGACCATACAGCCAGCTTAACAGTTCAGAGTAATACAAAACTTTAAAAGTAATACAAGTATTTTGCTATACAAAAATTTAAAGTCATACAGAAATTTCAAAGTAATACAAGTATTTTGCTATACAGACATTTAAAGTAATACAGACATTTCAAAGTAATACAAATATTTTGCTTTACAGACATTTAAAGTAATACAGACATTTCAAAGTAATACAAGAATTTTGTTATACAGACATTTAAAATAATATAAACATTTCAAAGTAGTACAAGTATTTTGCTATAAGGACATTTCAAAGTAATACAAACATTTCAAGGTAATAAAAATATTTTGCTATACAAGTATTTTGCTATATGGGTAACAATACAATGATCATCACATAACTCGGGCTGGTTTATATTTTTATTTGGTTGTTTTCTATAAACGTTACAATGGCCTTGTATACTCTTTGGTCTTCCAAAGCTAAAAGGTTCAAGATGTTTGTTGGGAGTTTTATGCCTAGTTGTTGTAGGTCTTCCAGCAGTTTGGTGGACTGCTGCCAGTGTCTTTTGAAAGAGAGTATCGCGTGGTTTACATCTCCCTCGCTTGTCTCGTCACAGGCGCATAGAGGGGATGGTATTAAATGTAATCTGTACAAATGCTTAGGAAAACAGCCGTGATTGAATTTTAATCTAGCTATAATGCTCATAGTTTTTCTTGTTGTGCACGATCTTTAGTACCACTGTTTGGTTGGTATCGTCGGGTGTAAACAGCCATAGTGTTTGCCTTTATTTTCTGTAGATTTCCTCCATATGTTGTTCCATTTATCTCTTATGGTGATCCTAGTCATAGATATTATGTCTGTCGCTGGTTTTAACTGGTGGTGAATTCCTGATTTTATTGCCGTTTTGGCTGATGTATCCGCCAATTAATTTCCTGTGTGTGCTTTGATCCAGTTCAAATGTATTTGTTTTTGGGCGCCCTGTAGGTGTTGCATCTGTTCCATAATTTTATACCCCAATATATTTCTCCCATTACCAGTATACAGATTGCGGAGTGTTTCGATAGCGCTTCTTGAGTCTGGCCAGATGATAATGTTATTTTGCGGTGTATCTTGCACATATTGTAATACCTTTAGGATGGCTGTCATTTCTGCGGTGTATGCTGCTGCTTCTTTCGGGAGTTTATACTTGCCCACATTTGCAGTTTGTGTGTCTACATATGCACACCCTACGCCCTCTTCAGTCTTGGAGCCATCCGTGTATATGTGACATACATCATTTTCTGCGTCATTATGGTCGGCTAATAGAACTCTATTCTGCGTCGAGTTTTCTGTAAATGGTATATTGAGTATAGTTGTAGGTTTCATGGTTGTTGTGTCATAGCTAGCTTCGAAGCACGGGAGTTAAGACAGAGTATATATCATGTTTTGATATCGTTTTAATTCGGAGTATGCCGTAGCTAGCGTTTCCAGAAGTGGCGTGTTTGGCAGTTTCTTTCTAATATTGCTATTGCATTCTTCAAAGTACTGTTAGGTGTTTGTAATTGTCTTAGCAAAAATTTGGAGCTTATATATTGCCTTCGTATTTCCAGTGGCGGTTCCAGTGCTTCTACTAGGAGGGCATTTGTAGGCGTTGAAGGCATCGCCCCAGTACACAGACGTATCGCTTTGTACTGGGCTTTATCCAGTTGTTGGATAAAACTGTGGGATTCACCTCCATAACATATGCAACCGTAGTCGAAGTGTGGGTGCACTAGCGTTTGATACAGTAATATACTTGATTGTGGATCCATCCCCCACCAATATCCAGTAGTAGCTCTCATTACATTAATAGCTTTTTCACATTTCATTAAAATACATTTTATGTGGTGTGACCAGGCCAGTGTTGAGTCTATAATTAATCCTAAGTATTTTACGCTCTTTTTGTATGGTATTCTGTAAGGACCTAAATCGACTGAGGTTGTATTTGGTAGTCTGTGACGCGTGTATATACAAGCTTCTGATTTTTCAGGGGCAATCGTTATTCCATTTTCCACTAACCATTTTTCAAGATTCCTCAGAGTGGTGGCGAGGGCTTCCTTGACCTCTAGTATGGTGTTGCCATTCGCATATATGCATAGATCATCAGCATATTGTAGTATGAATGTATTCTCTGCTAATATCTGGGCTAAATCTGATGTATATATATTGAACAGTAAGGGAGATAGTGTAGAACCTTGCGGTAGGCAATTGCTAGTCACTCTTGAACCAGCCGTGCCTGTTTTACTGTTGATGATCATAATTCTGTTTTGGAGCAGAGCGCATAGATTTCCTATGAACCTATGAGGGATTCTCATACGCTTTAGCTTATTTGCCAATACTGGGGTGCTGAAATTATCGTACGCACTAGACAGATCGATATATACGGCGTACAGATATCCGTTCCTACTCTGGCAATTTTGTATGTCCGTTACAAGTTGCGCCAATAAATCATTGGTTCCTTTACCTTTCCGGAATACCAGCTAGTGTTCTGGTAGCAGATTGTGATTTTCGATGTGCCACTCCATCCTGTGTTAGACCATTTTTTCTAGGATCTTGAGAGGGCACGGTAAGGGAGTTATTGGTCGATATGAAGCTGCATCTTTGGTGTCGTTTCCTGGTTTTAGAAGGTGTACTATTTTGGCGGTTTTTAATTCAGGTGTGTATCTCCCTTCTTGCCATATGTTACTTTGCGCTCTTGGAAGAATGGCCTTTCCGGAGGTAGGAAGGTGTTTTAACATTGAGTAAGAGATATTATCAGGTCCTGGAGCTGTACTGCTCTATTTTGATAGGGTCCTTTCCAACTCTATCATGTCGAATGGTTTGAGGAGCAAGTGCTCCTGATTCGTACTTTGTTGCAGCCATATGTGATTGTATGATGCAGGGGTAGTTAGTCTGGCAAGTATTTTTTCTGCGATTTCTAACATAATCTCTTGAGTATGTTGGTAGTCTTCGACAACATAACGAAAGCTCTTCACTCATTTCCATATTTGTGTCAAAGGTGTGTTTTTATTCAAAGTTTCGCAGAACTTTCTCCACCCTTGCCTCTTCTTCTCTTTAAATGTCTCTTTGTATGTGCCAGTATTTTCATAAATGTAATACATTTCTCTTCTGTGCTACACCTTTCGTAGTTTTTCAGAGCCTCTTTCCTTTCATACACCAAGCGATTGCATTCATTGTCCCACCACGGGGGAGTTGTACGTGAGTATGGCTTTCTCAGTTTGTTTACTGGGATCGACTGTCTTGAGGCTCTCTCTATGGTTTTGAGGATAAAGTTATAACTCTTTCTTCCGTCATCTGGTATATTAACTTCTTCCATGCATGCATTTATTGTTTCTCGATATTTTATCCAATCAGCCTTTGCCAAGTTCCATTTGTATGTTGGAGATGGTGTCCTTTCTTTCGGTCTGCGACATATCGATTTAATCAAGATGGGAAGATGATCCGAACCTAATGGTTTCTGGAGGACTTCCCAATTGTATAGATATGTAAGCGAAGGTGAAATAATGGTAATGTCCACTGCGGACTCACTTTCTGATGGCTTAATAATCCGGGTTTCCGAAGAGTTTTCGTCTTCTAATGCCTCCATGAGGATTCTTCCCATTCGATCTGTGTTACTACTTGTGGAAGTTGTCGTAAGAGTGATATCAGTTGTTGTTTAGAGATAGCTGTATTGGGTGCTCTATATACTACTGCTACTGTTATTTGGGCGTGTTCGCTTTTGATACTAGCTGCACAGGCCTCGATGGCTGTATTTATGTTGGTTAGCTGTATAGTCTTATATTCTACGCATTTTTTAATGAGTAGCGCTGCCCCGCCATATCCATATGCGCTGTCACATCTGACTGTGTTATAGCCTTTAAATGTTATTTTTTCTTCTGGCCCTAGCCAGGTTTCTATTCCCGCCCCGATAGATACGTCATGTATTTTTAAGGCCTGTTCAAAACTTTCTTTATTAGACCGCAAGGATCTTGCATTCCAGTATACCAAGCTTGTTGTGAAGCCATTTGTGTATGAAGTAAGAATAGAACTAATTATATCTCTCACATTTTGTGGGGTAATACCCGTTGGAGTCATATTAATAATGGGACAAATTAGTTCACAAATTCTATCTACTATGGCGTCGAGCGGTGACGTCGTTGTTGGATTGTAAGGGTTAGGTGGTAGAGGACCATTATGTGGAAGCTGGTAGGCATCATAATACATACTATATGGCGGAGGTCAAGAACCATACTGCCTGCTCCTCGTCACCTGCTGCTGTTGGGGTGATTGGTCTGGATTCTGCCCTTGTGCTAATCGGTGCGGCTGGGCTGGATGCTGCTGCTCTTGTTGATTCAGTGATGCGATATAGTTGTGTGGCGTTGTTCCTGATGACCACCACTGCATGGCGGCCTGATGTTCTTCACATTGATGGATTGTTCTCTGTGATTTCTCTATCTCCGATTCTGCTGGTACTGTCTGTGGATAATCAGAGTTGTTGGGTGGGGTGAGATCTGCTGATGTTCTCTGGAACTGTATCCCGGACTGTGATGAGGGCTGCATAGCAGGCTGCGCTGGCGTCTGATGGTGGTTGGTTGTTCGTCGTCCATCAGCGGCTTGGGGTAGTGATGTTCTCGTAAATGGACGTTTTACATGGTTGGTTGGATCTGGGCTTCTGTCAGGCATCTTCATTAGTGGGTGTTGTTCTGCAGGTGTTTCCCGTTGTTGCCCCATGATGCACTCAAATGGGGTTACCTGGGCTGGTGGGTACTTAAGATGACAGGGTGGGCGTGTCGTGAAGGTTTGTCGTGGCATGTTTTCCAAGCAACTTGCATAGGTGTTGGTGACTCCCTATCCTACAGCTTGCTCGTATTTTGCCTTGGCATCATGTTCCAGCAGAGGTGGGAAGGCGCTTTTATCATTCAGCTGGAGGGTCGGTATTCCATGGTTTACATGTCGTGTAGAGGTGGCTATTCGAGAGTAGGATGTAGGATCTTCTCGTGCCAAAGCTTCTTCCAGGGACATATTGTAGTATGCCATATTATATTTAATTCTTTTTTGCTTCAAATATTCTGCGCATTCCCAGTCGGTTGCTAGATGGTTGGCATTGCAGTGAAGGCACTTTTGAGGTACATTCAACGCGCATTCTGTTGTCTTATGAGAGCCTGAATATTTGGCGCAGCGGTTAGAGCTTCGGCATTGGTTTCCGACATGTCCATATCTTAAACAGTTGAAGCATTGTATTACTCTTTGCACATACGGCTCCACTGGGCATATTGTACTTAGGATTGTTACATGTTGTGATAGCCGTTGTCCTGCAAATGTTAGTCGTACCCGCTGCCTTGGAATAAATTCATGTACACCATTCCTTTTGACTTTGCGCATGATCCTTCGCACCTCTAAGACTTGGATCGGGGATTCGATCTCATCTTGTATCCCATTCTCAGAAAGATTTGTGTCTATGTTTTTTATGATCCCCTCTTTGACGACGCACATCCGTGGAACCTAAAAAGTGATGTTTTCTCATGCTGCTCAATTGACGCTACTCTGTTGGCATATTTAGCACTGCTAAAATGTATCATGACTCTGTTCTTTCCCTTTGGGGCGATGTTTATAATGGAATTCTTCATTTCCGGTGATACATCTCTAATTATTTTTCCTATGGCCATTGGATGTAGTCTGCCCAATTTGTGCCCTGTCGTTCTCTCGTGTTGTTCAGTATATTCAGCGTAGACGTAGAATGGTCCCACATCGTTTTTCTGGTACTGATAAAGTGGTGCAGCGTTTTCCTCTCTCCTGTTGTTGGCCGGGTTGTGATCCATACTTCCTTCTGCGTTCGGAACTGATTTAAGAGTTTTATTTTCCCGAATTGGTCTACTGGCGGTTTCTGCCTGTGCCACCTCCATCTCTTCACTCCAAGAGGGTCTTCTATCTCACCGATTGCTCGTTTCGCCTGTATAGTTGTTGGAAGGATCTTCATCTTCATTTTGATTAGAATCTATTTGGTTATAATTTAGCTGGTTAGCCTTTTGTGCCTGGAGTATTTTCACTTTGACTACCGGAACGTGAGTTTTTTCTTTGTCTTTGTTCTTAGATTTAAATCCGCCTATACTTTA
The DNA here is from genome assembly GCA_031002005.1 of Vandiemenella viatica. NCBI lineage: Eukaryota > Metazoa > Arthropoda > Insecta > Orthoptera > Morabidae > Vandiemenella > Vandiemenella viatica. Next base: position 367,190,942 of record CM061921.1, read on the forward strand.
TGTGCTGCTACTGTTATTGGATGCCGATAATTTATAGGGCTGCGTTGCACTTACTTTGTTATTAGTATCGTCCTCGGAAAAGCTTAGTGTTAGTGCCATGTTTACTGCTTTCGCTGTGTCAGCCATAGATACCGCAGGTTGTATTGGTGTCTGTGTAATGGCTTCTGCCATTAGCCCATCAGTTTCTTCTGAAATCGCTGTCTGACCCTACAGGTCACACACGCGTTGTAGTAAGATCTGGTCCACCTGTATATACAATTCCTTCGCCAAAGAGAATACAGAAAAGGATTTCACTGTATTCGCGTCACACTACACTTTACTGTCACTCGTTAATGTTTACGACTGTCTCTCTGATAAGACAGGTTCTATGTCGGTAAAATATTCCCTTTTATTGCTAACTAACCTTTAGGAAACTTATTTGTTTCGATTGGTATCATATTCATCAAACATAGTTCTGTTCTGGAGAATGAGGTTCTTCTTTAAATGTTCATTTGCTAACATGAAACTATATTCTGCAAAATGAAAAGCAAGAAGAAAATGTTATCAAATGTGCAGTATATGATAAACACCTGCAAATATTTAAAATTAAAAATATCTAACCTATACGAAATTTTGTGTCATTATTATAACTGATTTAACAGAATTTTCATCTATGAGTCAGTTACGATGACGTCTACAAGCAGGTCAGCTTATTATCTACCAGCCTCGATTATCACCAACATTACGAAAGTGTAAAAAAACATATGGCGCTCAACATTATGTTAGTCTAAACAATTTAAATCATTTGGTACTCGAATAAGTAAAGGAAACGATAGGAGGAAGCCAACAAAACGAGCGTAGTGTGTGAGCGGTAACGCTCTGGCCTCGCATTCAGGACGACGTAGGTTCGAATCCCCGTCTGGACATTTAGAATCGGTTTTCCATGGTTTCCCGAAATCACTCTAGGCGAATGCTGAAATGGTTCTTTCAGTAGGTTATCGCCAAATTCCCTCTCGTTCTTTTCCCGCCTCTCATGACCTCGATGTCGACGAGGCATAAAGCCCTGAACAAAAAAAGCCCAAAACTCCTAATAACTAAATTGAGGATCACATTTCCCTGTTAAAATCGTATTGCTTGTAACTGTACGTCATTATTGATAGTAAGTCGTCCTTCGGAAGGACACTTTAACATAGCGGCCCCTTGATATTTCTTTCGAGTAAATCATGAGTGCGTCTACGAACCAAATTTTCCTCTTGCACGATACATAAACAGAATATTCACACGATGGACTGATAAATTGTGAGATTCCAAGGCATAAAGAGAATAATTGTTGATATAAACTTGATGCGTAATCGTTTTGCATAATGTGTTCACTTTTCTGTCACATTCACATGGAAGACAATAGTATTTTTTCTCTTTGTTTCAGTAGATGATGTTTTGTTTATGATTCATTCCTTAATTTAATGCGATGGAGCATATACCCCTATGCTAACATACGAGGTGGTTTGAAAAGTTCTCGGAATGGAATAGAAAGAAATTACTTACCTCAGTACAGTAACGCACTTGGCCAAGCGATGTTCCAGTTCCTCGATCCCATCTTCAAAATTAGATTCCTGCAGGCCTGCGAAATATCAGTCAACTTTGGCTTTTAATTCTTCGTTTGAAGAGAATTTCCGTCCACAGAAGAAAGTTTTGAGCTTGGGGAAGAGATGGAATTCTGATGGGGCCATATCAGAGCGTGGAAACAATTCGTATCTTAGATAATGTGTTTTTGGCATGGCAACGACGCTACTTTAGAGCGTGCGTTATTTTGAAGAAAAATAACTTTCTTCCTTAGCAAACCTGGCCTGTTTAAAAGTATCTTTTGTTGCAGTTGGTTGAGGAGGTTAGCCTAGTATTGCTCCGTAATTTTTTGACCAGTGGGAAGATAATACATTAATAGAATCTCTTTCGCATCCAAGAAAAATGACGCCATGTCCTTTCCAGCCATCCGTATTGCCTTTGCGTTATTTGATGTTCGTGAATCAACATATTTCCACTGCTTTGGCTATTGATTTGTCTCTGATGTAGTTTCATCTGTGGTTTGTTTCTCTGAAAACGAGTCAAACAATAGTCGCACATATCCACTCTGTAGCGTTTATGATCCAATGTTAAGAGTTGCGGCACCAGTCTGGCACATAATTTTCTAATCTCCAATTACATTTTCAAAATGTGATATGCCCATTCAGGTGCTGGAGCTTCAGCAATTTCTCGCACTTTTAGTCGGCGATCCTCCATAACCATTTTATGCAGTTTTGATGAGTTCTGGGACAGTGACACATCTTGGATCATAATCTAATCTGTCCACTTGGAAACAGTTGATTATAAAGGAGCAGAGTTCCCCAGTGTGTTCTGAAAATCGGCATGAATTTCCTTTGCTTTTATTCCTTTCTTTATAAAGTGCTTAATTATTGCGCGAATCTCGATTTTTTTTTTTTTTAAATTCACAAATCACTACGCGGGAACAACAAGAAAGGTTCACTGATCAGCCAGAACATAATGACCACCTACTAATAGCCTCTGGTACGGATAACAGCGGTGACGCATGGAAGCAATGAGGCCTTGGTAGGTCGCTGGAGGGAGTTGCACCACATCTGCACACACAAGTCATCTAATTCTCGTAAATTCCGTGGAGGGGGACGACGAGATCTGACGCCACGTTCAATCACATGCCAGATGTGTTCGATCGGGTTCAGATCTGGCGAGTTGGGGGGTAGGGGTGGGCAGCACCTTAGTTGCAACTGGCCACTGTGTTCCTCGATCCATTATATCACACTCCTGACCTTGTTACATGGCGCATTATCGTGTTGAAAAATGCCACTGCCGTTGGGAAACATGGTCGTCATGCAGGGGTGTACGTGGTCTGAAACCAGTGTACGAAACGTATTGGCCGTTATGGTTCCTTGCACGAGCTCCACTGGACCCATGGATATCACGTGAATGTTCCCCAGAGCATAATTGAGCCGCCGCCAGCTAGTCTCCTTCCCACAGTATAGGTGTGAAGAATCTGTTCCCCTGGAAAACGACCGATTCGCACCCTCACTTCTGCGTCATGAATAAGGTATTGGGATTCATCAGACCGCTTTGCCACTGCACCAACGTTCAGTGATGATGGTCACATGCCCATTTCAGTTGTAGTTGCCGATGTCGTGATATTAACATTGGCATATACGTGGGTCGTCGGCTGCGAGGGGCCCATCATTAGAAGTGTTCTGTGCACTGTGTGTTCAGACATACTTGTACTCTGCCCAGCATTAAAGTCTGATGTTAGTTCCGGCGCCCAACATCTGTAACGAGGGCCACTTGCCAAAACTCTCGACGCTTGGACGTGGTTGAAGATACTCACGGAAGCACTCCTCGAACACCCGACTAGTCGTGCAGTTTAGGAAATGCTTGGGCCAAGCCTCCGGGCCATCACAATCTGCCCTCGGTCAAACTCAGATAGATCACGCGCCTTATCCATTCTAAACACGGATAACACGCTTACCGATACTACATGCACCGTGCATGTGTCTGACAAGCAGTCATTCCTCGTCAGGTTTATATCGATAGTAGATAGGTAGTCATAATGTTATGGCTGTGTATGTACACACCACAGATCTCTACCCGGACCACTGACGCGTGACGTGTTCAATCCTAAAGGATGACCAATTATTACACGGGAACCTATTTGCGGTAGCAGTGACATCTGGTGGTGATTCCGAGAATTTTTCAAACCACCCTCCTTCCTACGTATGGTAGATGGATGTAATACCTGTATGAATTTATATTTTTAAGATTTAAGCTTCTATAATAACTCAGAACCTAATGATTAAAGACTTCTCTTTCTTTTAAAAATCTACAAGCAATTATATTTCCTTGTTTGTTTCTACAATAAATGGTTTACGTACAGCTTTGAATAACATACCACCCATCAACCAGAAAGCTGGGCAGAGAGGTTTTCACATGGTTGAGTGATGTTTCAGCCTCAATTCCTTGCCCGGCTGAATAGTTCTGGCAAGCGGCCATATTCTTTTGTGACGTGTACTTGATTTCTATGTAACCTTATGTTACATTTATTTTTATTTCCTGCGAAAGCATTAAGCCTTACACTGATTGATCACATCTTCTCCAGTTTGCAGGTACCAGAAAGTCTAGCAGATATTGCATATGGGTTCTTGGAGAATCTGATCCGTCCTAGAGGATATCACCGGGGGACTGGATGTCAAATCTGTCCAACTGATGGCTACCGCCAGCTCGTTTCTCAGGTACTACGTCATACGTAAATTCTGCATTTTTTCATTTTAATGCCCTTTGATTATTTATGTGTCTGTAATTGTTGTAATAGCGCCTAAGCGGTTAGCGTTCAGGTCAAGACGCGGTTTTAATCCTTTATGAGGCCATACTTATTTCGTTTTCCGATGGTTTCTCGAAATCCCACCAGCCGAATGCCGTGATTGTTTCTTCGAAAGCTCATGGTCTAATTGTCTCCCGATATTTGTGCCCTTACTCTTTAACGATCTGGACAATGACGAGCCGTAAAAAAATTATTAGAAAGTAAGGTGTGTATAGCTGCTTTGTTCGTGATTCCACTCATTTGCAGATGAATTATAAGCTACACTGATAAAAGGTGAAACATAATGTTACATTTAGCAGTAATAATTTTCAGCTGTTAGAATGGAAAACAGAACCGATATTGTGCAATTTGTAGACACGACTTTTCAAAACACATGATCCAATATCTTATATTACTTTTATGAATACTCCTGTTTATGTTTCAGTCCTGTTTCTTTTGGCAGCACACTTCTTTTTATATAAGTCTATGCTCTTCGGACTTCGTATTAATGTCAATGTTTAAATTCCCTATTTTTAATTCGGTCGCCAGTTCGGTTGGCCAAAGAAATAATTAATTTATCTTAGTAGTTTATTAAGTTCTATTTTTTACGACGAATAACAACTAGTTTGATACCTTTGTTGTTCAGTACGCAATGTTTAATACGTTCAGCAAAGATTACCTGCGGTCATCGACTGAATGTATATCTACGTTTAACCATAGGTTCTTTCCAACGTTGCAAGATTCTCAGAAAGTAGTAGAAATCCTTCTTTCCTCACAATCATGTAATAAACATTTATGCTCAAAATACGTTCACTCGATATCATGAAATTGCAACTTTTCTTCTCATTCTACACTCCATTACTAGTAATTTGAAATTAAATAGCAATCATACTCTTGCCTTGCCCCGGCAGAAATGTAAACAAATAGTGTAATATTCAATAGTCTTCCGCTCGTCTTATCTTCAATTAACTTTGATTAATATAGTCACGTCTCCTTCAAACTTAAATGAGCCTGAAACTCACTCTCTTGTCTTCAAATCAAATAATGATAACAGATCCATTTATATTAAAAAAAAATCCTATACCTCGGCTATGCCACAGCCTGTCTCCCTACTCCTCCTGTCGAATGATGCCTATATTAAATAATATTCTAACCCAGAATAACCTACAGTTGAATTAAAAATATATTTTATGAATCACTCGGTAGTGATAAAATATAAACACCTTTAAACATTATTTATATAACTCTTGAGGAATCCTATTGCTCACCCGCCAGCAACGCCCCTGGATGCTGACAGCAATGCTACCCGGACTTGGTCGTCGAAATTCTTGTAATTCAACCAACGGGTGAGAACGATAAGAAGCCATGATCCTCGACAAGCGTAAGTTCAGTTCTAAAGGTTAATGCTAGAATGCTTCCGAATTTCCTCATATTTCGTAAACAAAATACTACCCACACTGTTTGTACTATCATGCTCATATGTATCCGAACGATCTGAATCGCTCATCGCTATATTTCTTCCAAAAACTTATTGAACCCTTCCTACACTTCTTCTTACACAGTCCTATACCCTGTACTACAATTATCCAACGTATATAGTACAGCTGGCATAAAAAATACGGTTGGAATCCATGCTAATTTTGCGAGGGCAACACAAAAAGTAAGGTCTCCCAAGCATTTATAGAGACAAAATCAATTTATTTCCCGTGATGTATACATCATTTTAAATGTTGAACAATTATCTATTTTTATACATCATTATCATTTTGGACCACGCATTTTTGTAGACACTGCGACAGTTTGTGATTGACCGGGCGTGGTGAGATAAGCGATGACGCTCTGACCTCTCATTCGGGAGGACACAGGTTCAAACCCTCGTCGGGCAATCGAAATTTGGGATTCCAAGGTTCCCCTAAATCATTCTATGTGAATTCTGGTGTACATTGGTATTTATTTATATTATTATAGTGAAGTAATACCAAACAAAGACATCGCAGAAAATTGCATGCTTTAATAAGTAATTAGCATTTAACACCCATAGGTATCAAATTTCAGTGCTGTGAAGCACATAATGAAACTGTGTACAGAAACTACAAATAGCTTGTAGAAAATGAAATTTAAAAAAATACAACAAAAAAACCCGAAAGAACGAAAAACATGGTAAATTAAGAACTCCATGCTGCTAACCCAGATTTTCAATGAACTTTCTATACTTATACCAGTTATATAACAATTTATGTTTGTCCTAATATGTTTATAAATTTTTGTGTGACAATGGTTTTTCAATTTGTTAGAGTACTAATATTTAGTTCTATGTGATTCCCTCTCGTGTTTTTACATAATATTTTTATTTTCCTTCATGACGGTGCACAATCATCATAGTCCATCTACAGAATTAGATAAATAAATCCAACAATAAGTTATTTGATTCTGAAAGGTGATGTTATATCTATTGTAAAGTAGTTATTTTCGAAACGTGTGCAGTTTGAAAAAGGACAGAGGACGTGATTTCGCCACAGCTAGAAACTAGACTAGCTACTTTTCACAAAGGGAAGCCGCCAACTGTAAAATTCAGATTCGATTCATAATTTGTGTAATAAAAGCTCATAGCCAGAGGTGTAATGCGCTTCTTCACCGTTGTCGAGAAAATCGGCATTGAAATATTCCAATGCGTTCAAATGTTTTCTACGTTAAGAATACGTCAACGCGGTTGTGGCGCAACCGGCAAGCTCTCTGACTCATAAGCCAGTCGTCGCCAGATCAGATCACGCTACCGACAACAATTTTTTATTTATTTATATGAGATTTTTCATGACGGTAAAAAGTTATCATTGTGCACTATGAAGGTCATTCCTCCAGAGTACACTACTTTTACTTTTACCAGCTTATTTAATAGTGCAAGACCAGGAGATCAGTTCCACCAGTTGACTACTCCGATTTTTTTCCTATATTTGTAATATGATGGCGTGAGTGGTTGCTATTATATATATATTATCCAATATTAATAAAGATTTTCTTCAACTTTAAGTTTGCTTGCAATAGAAAAAGGGGGGATGGGGGAGATTATTAGTCAGAAGATGTTATTTCTAGCGATTTATATCAGGATCTGACACCAGATAATTCTTTGATTACGCAGAAATTACCAAACTGCTATAAAGTTTCACTTGCTTACCTCGTGGGAGTAATACACTGGTCACTCTTCTTTATGATATTACTCCCGTTACCAAAATACTAAATTAACAATTTATTCTGAAACACAATATAATAGCAGGATGTGGGGTTGTGGATTCTTTAGTCTGGGAGCGTTAACGAGACCAAACACGTGCAGATTAAGTTACAAATCATTTAATAATAAAAACCTGGCATACAATTTAGTCCGATTCCAACTAATTGACACTGAAGATAAAATGACGCGTCTTTGCATTAATAACTGAATTTACTTGTTAAAGGTTAACATATAATTACTATCTTTACTCTAACAAAAGCTTCCTAAAATCAATCACTTATTACTTCACAATGACAACACAATTAGGCCACTCTCTCACACATACACAAATAACCACTGCAATGCAACGACGACTGAATTATTATCATTACTGGTGAGCCACATCTACCAACAAAATCAACGGCGAAGCTTAGTCAACCGAACAAGTTACACTGGGGCAGTTTGAGCTACTTCCAACATATTATTTATCTTAAAACAAACCAAATACTTTAGAAAATAACTATAACGAAGGCTGAACAATTTTAAAGACAAACTAACCAATTTGAAGAACAACAAGCTAATTTGGAGACCAAATCGACTAATTTGGAGAGCAAACCGAGGCTACCATGTGCCTTACCTGTAACTTAGCGAACTGTGGTACATCTTGACTTTCGTACTGCTGGCAAGCAACTGAGGGCGAGTATAGCACGCATAAAGGCTTCGTTAACACGTAGCGTGGTGAGAACTGCTGATACATAGTAGACTTGCGCATAATAGTTCGCGAAGGGGAGCGCTCAGTTTAGTTCGCAGCTCCCTCGCGAACTAGTTCGCTCTTTTAGTTCGTTAGTTCGCGTCTCGAATTCAGAGAAACAGATCGTTCGCTCGCCTTGCTACCGCTACTGCACGCGCTATTTTGTTTGTTATGTCAGTTTTATTAGGACATAATCATTTTTTTGTCGTTTCTAAATGGAATTTAATATGACATTCTTAACAAAAGTTATTGCTTAATAATAGCCCTTTCAAATTACATTAGCATGAACAATTGCCGCCGATAAACCAAAGTGCTCATTGTCGTTTAAACAAATTGGTAAATTGAATAACTGTGCTGTTTTTACTATTTACTTTACATGCATTCGTAGGATATTAATTTTTTAAATGGATTTATTTATTAGTTCATGGAAGAAACATTACTTATAAAAGGCGCTAATGACCCTGCAGTCGACGCGCCCTTAAACCCCAACAACACAACATTACTTATAAAATATTATAAATGCGTTTATTTTGATGAATTAAAATACCCGTTTATAAGTAATCGGCTTTTTTATTTAAATAAAGTTTTGGCAATAATGAACAAAATATAATTCTACTATTGGCTACAAGTTAAGTACTATATGACAGAAACAATATTACCTATATTATTAAGAAAAGTAACAGTAATACTTCCAATGTGATACCTAACAATTAGACATATAAAAATGACAGTGACCATTGAATGAGAAAGTGGTAACAATAACGAAAGTGCGTAAATTTCCAGTAAATTGGAAGTCATTGAGCTATTTTTTTATTAGTGTAGGGGAGGAAAATCCAACACACATTCACAATATTTTGGCGACGAATGAAACTGATGAAGACACAAAAGTTAAAATCTTTTTGAATTTCGCAAGCCATTTCTTTACATAACTTTCACAAATCTGTTAACCAACAGACTGAGATAAGTATTATATTATGTCAGCTTTAAAATAAGCGCTAGAAAAATGTAAAAGATACTGTTTCTTTGGTTAAGAAAACAAGGAAAAGCCTTTATAAGCCATATTCTCCACAGAAATTGATAATGTAAAAAATAATGCCCTAGTATTCGTTGATAAATGTCTGGAGTATCTTAGTAAATAGTTAGATTTTAATGAAAGCAATTGGTTATACAGAATCAAAAAATTAAATTCAAAACACAGGGTTTCATTTGATGACTGTGAGACTATATTAGAGGTTATAAATTTACGAGAAAAAATGAATATCGAAGTGAACAAACTTTACTCTGAAATAACAATATTATACGAAATCCAGGTAAAAGTAGGAGAAGTATTTTATGAATAAAAAATGAGCTTTTGCTGGAAATTAATTTGATAACTGAAAGCGATAAAGCATATGACAATTTTACTATAGACAAAAAAAAAATAAAGATGCAAGAAGCGCAAAAAATTTAGCTTAAAAAATAAAATAGTAAAAACATACCTTTTATCCTTTTCTATTCTTTCGTAAAATATTATATTTTTGAAGTGTACTATATTTTTATAGGTTATTCTTTTTTTTAAAAATACTACCATCAACCGAAAAAATATTGGAAACCCTAGCGGCGAATGGTGCTAGTTCACTGCCGGAAGCGCTCAATTTAGTTCGCGAACGGTACCGCTCAGTTTAGCTCGCGAACGGTACCGCTCAGTTTAGTTCGCGACCGACAGCGCTCAGTTTAGTTCGCGACTTAGGTCGCTCCCCTCGCTGGCTCGCTTTGCTAGCGCTACTGCACGCGCTCTATTGATTGTTATGGTAGTTGAGGTTATCGATGGTTGTCTTTTAATTGTTAATGGGATCAAAGTGTATTTTATTTTCACATTCCATGTTAAATTTCCGTTTGTGACTTCTGCAATAATTATTAATGTTGAACAGTTTATTTTTCTTTTCAATGTTATCTACAAAAACCCAACTGCTTTAATTTAATTTAATTTAATTGCAATGGAGCACAGGCTCCGGTGGCAATTTCCCTACACTCCCATCTTCCCCCTATCCTACACCTACCTACATTTGCAAGTCCAAACTGAAAGAGTTTCTGCTTCAGAACACATTTTACTCTGTGAAAGAATTTTCTTCTTGTAATTTGGTAACTAAGAATGTCTGATAAAATAGTATATATGGTGTATGGATGGGGAAGGGGACAAAGTTGTCCACAATTACTAAAATGATACATGTTTTTTTCTTTCTGTTGAAACTTTTGACAAATGAAGTAATTACACTGTTTGCAAAATTTCACTCATATATAGTTACTAACATGGGATAGCATGCACTCAAAAAGTGCTGTGAAAAATTATCATACTAACAGGTTTGTAAGTAATTGACAGCCTATGAGTTGTAGGAAATATAATTGATATTGTTAATAGGCGTGTGTACTGTTTCACATAAATAGAAACTAACATGATATAATGTGTAGTCGCAAATTACAGTGAAACTTATCATGGTAACTGGTTGGTAAGAAAATAACTGGTTATTAGATGCTGGTAGCAAGTGTATACACTGTTCACAATTAACTCGGGATTGTATTTGTAGATTACAGGAGATATTGGTTATACTAATGGGTTGTAACTAACTTGTCAATATATAATCTTATCAATTATATAGTAATATCGACATTACAAATAAATGTATGTACTGTTCCACATCCCCGAGATTATTCTTACATGGGATCAAAGTGAACATGTCTATCTATCTATCTTTTTATATCTGTGTCTTCAGTGAAATGTGTCCACCGGGAACTGTGTTTCCTTTTAGATAATAAACTAAAACAAAAGTTGGTCTTCGGGAAAGGATCGAACGAACTAAGGAGCGAGAGATCTGGGAACTAGTTCGCGTAGTTTGCCTGTGGGAGCGCTCTTCCGAACTAGTTAGTTCGCGAACTACACAAGACTAATACATAGGCGTCTCTCCGTGTTATCTGAGCACATCCGCCTGCTGCTAGCTAACTCTGAGCACTCACTCGCAACATACAACGACTAAATTTTACGTGCCAATTCTCAATAAATATTAATCCCTGTTACCTATCTCCTATGTCCCCTTACATATTATAAGATACTTGTGGTTTCTATCACATCTGACGGACATGCCTACAAAGTTTAGCTGTGAAGCAACAAGTTTGTTGATACATAGTTTAGATTGGTGAATATCAATCAATAATTTCCTTCCAGTGCTAAGCATACTACAGGAGACAGTTAAGATCTGTATAACAAACATTCATTAACTGATTTAAGCGATTTGACCGAAATTGTTAGACATTTTATAATGATGAAGTTCATCAGTTCTGTCTATAATTTGGCCTTTAAGGTCACTTAGGCATATGCAACAAAGACTGCAGAACATTTTTTTCTCATAATAGGAGGTCTGAATAGCATTTTGAATCAGTAACTGCTATGCAAACTAGTTTCATCATATCGAAACTTTGGCTTGCCTTTCAACGCTAAAAGAAAGCCTTGGAAGCTGTACTTCTTTTCGTGAATTTTTTACCAGTTCTGCTGGTACTGACATTTGGGATGTCCACTTTCAAGTATATTTTTCAGTAATGCTGTGAATGCCGTGGTCAACAAAATTCATGTTTTGGTTTTCAGAGGATTTTCGAAATAATTTCAGGCTGACAGAGGACTAGTCCATATTTAAATATTGTTGCCGGTTTCCTTTCCAATCCTTGGGAAATAATCTTTTCCGTTGCATTTTAAAATATATGTAATAAACTAAGGAAGCATTTGCTTTAATTTATCGATAAGTGCATCCTCTCCATCCTTTTAGCTTCACAGTTGGTGCATCACAATTAGTGATCCACAGTTCAGTTAATAGAAGAAGAATGTAACAGTTCATGAAAATACTTATGTCTGTGGCTGGATTCGAACCGTCTACTCCAGGAACTACCTGAGCGCTAGACACCATGCTTCCGGATTGGCAGTGGCACGCAGTGGCACCCGCGGCGCCTACAGACCTACCAAGACGTGTTGACCAGCATTATGTTTCCTCGTTCCCAGTTTCCTGTGTATTCCTCCGAAGTCTCACAACAGTTAAAAATATTAAAATAATTTTTCATGAATAATGATTTGCATTAGAATCAGCTTGTAAAATTTTCGCACTTGTGTAACTTTTTATTGTATTCTGGGTTATCAGATACTCGCAACAATTTTACCCCTTAAATCAGTGCGAGTTCTTTACAGATTACTGTCGAAAGAGATAGCCGTAGTATTAAGATCAATATGGGACGAAAAGTTGGTCTACATTAATAATTTCAAGTAGCAAGAAGCGTATAAATCGCGAAATGAACATTTTTTTTTGTACGTGTCTGCTAGGAAACGCAGCAGTTTGTTAATTAGCAAATGTTTTCAGTACACTTCCTTGGATATTTACCAACAGTATTCTTTCTTTTTTTTTCGACGTTTCACCTGTCGTTTGAATTTTAACAGCAGCACCCACAGAGTATCGCTGTCGCGAAAAAGCCGTATTAGTTTTTGTTCTTTGCCTGCTTACAAAACACCACCAAAAGCACGAAGGTGACAAAACTATGTTAAATTGTGTCTTCATCTACTGAAGACACATCGTATTTTGCTTTTGTTTTGAAAGGAGTATTCAGTGCGCTTTAAGCCTCTTTCGATATTAATGGTAGGTGAAAATAAGTTTTTGACGCTAAAATACTGTCAACTCAGACTGCTTTGACGACATCTCATGTCTCCGACAACAGTAATTTAGTTATAAGTTTTTCCGTATGTTTCTAAAATAATTTTAAATGTAGTTGTAAAAGAACAAAATGTCTTAATAGCACACCGTCAAATTAATCAAGTTCAAAAATCTGCAATTATTTGTCAAAAACTATTAAAACTATTTCTAACCAGAATAGTTATATATCGCAAATATTGATTTTATCATTAATATCTAGTTATTTTAAATTCTAGGTGATGGATATAACGTCTTCCTTTCTTTTGACCCTAACGTTTGTTCAGAATTAACGTTTTGTTTGAAAATGGTTACATTTTATGTTCTGTATGGACACTAATTTCTCTTAAATGTTTTTAAAAACTATAATTAAGTGCATTCAATGTGTGCAAAACTCTTTTATTAACGAAATATAATCTATATTTTCGTTTGTATAACGAATATGTTATAATATGCGACTTTTTTGTGAGGTGGGTGAGTCTTCATTTTGGATATTCACGTGAGTATACCACCTGCAAGGTAAAGGACTGTGTAAGAAGAAGTGTAGGAAGTGTTGAATAAGTTTTGCGAAGAAGTATAGCGATGAGCGATTCAGATCGTTTGGATACATATGAACATGGTAGTACATTGCGCAGAGAGATGACATCTCGTCTTTTCCCCATATCATTGATTTTCTTAAATGGACTGAACTATCGTTAGGATGTCTATGTATCCCAAATAAAAAAAGATGTTAGCAATATTTCGTCTAATACAAAATGGATTTTCATTCAATGCGATAACTACTAATGCGATGCTCAGCGATCACTTAATGCAGCCATCAGTCGTAGTTTCCAGGCTTCAAAACGGGTCACACAGCGATGATAGTATTTTTTGATCAGAAAATTGATGACATTGCCACTCAACTTTTAGTATTCACACAAACAGTTGAAGCGAACTTCCAGTAAAATATTCATTGTAAACTTCACCTGTCAGATTGGTTGCGTGCTTTAAGGCGCCACAACACTAAGCGGGGAGGTATGGCGATACACCGCGTACATGCCACCCTGTATACGAGTTTAGATGATTTCCCGCAGTAACCTAGATGAATGCTGAGACGGTAACCAACCTTCGCCTAATAAATGATACATTTTAAAAACAAAAATTCACTTATCATGCAGCAACAGACGGCAATATATCAGCTCCACCATTAGAAGAAGTACCCCCCTCGTAGGCAGCAGACGCAGGTATAAAACTCCGTCACCAAGGCGAGCCGAACTACCCCTAACAATAAAAGCCACACGCTAAAAAATACACTAATTATACATAAATAAATAGGTTGGGTCGCGAATTATAGCAGGAAAAAATATAGGAAGTAACAAACTTTAAAAAATATTTATGTTTGACCGTATGTTTGACAAAATGTATATCACACAAGAGGCTTTTATTATTTTGTATTAACATAATCTAAATATCATTCATATGCGTCGATTCACATCCGTATGTGCTAAGGAAGCACTTCTGAAATCCCGAATTATTTGCTATAAAGAATGACCTACAGGATATATTTCCCTCACATTGAGCTAAGGCTTTGTTTGTTTCCAAATGGTTTTTTTCTGGTTACTGAAATTTATGTATGGTTTTTGTTTTTTAATCTTCTAGTAGAGCCAGATGTTTAGACAATAAATTTCAATTGAGCCATGAGTGAAAATTATTACATTATTAATCCTTTCGTTTCTGTTTCCCCTGTGTAATGTACATGTGAACATTTGGAGGTACTACAACTCGATATGTTGATTGTGGGTATCTAGTTGTATGCGGGTTTGATGTATTAATGAAAGACAGGCAACCTCATATAGTTAGCCAACTGTTACGATGCTACCTCGGTTCTGATCTAGCGATTTCTAACTCAGCAACGTCTATTTTTTCTGACAGTTTAGGAGGCGGAAGTAACGGGTTCTTGGGGACATAGGTAACGTGTCAGACTCGAACAATGTTTAAATAGTAATAATAATTAATATTTAAAAAGGACTGGAATATTTTGCTTGAGAATGTGCAATGCAGAACGGTAACCGTCCCTTCTCAAGTCAAGTAAACAATTTGGCTGGACGATCTTTTGTTGCCGTCATATGAGAAATCCCCTCACGCAAATGGAAAATTTGGTAACTGAAGTCAAAACCCGGAGACGGTCGTGCGTTTCCGAGGCAAGGCAGTTATGGCAGATCCAAGCATGAATCACGCAACTGTGAACTCCCCTGAAAAACGTCCAATCAAAGTTGCTGTTACAAAATAATAACTAGCTGTTTGTTATATTGTATGTCCACATATTTTACGAGCCTACGGATTGGAGTTCGACGAAACTGGAGGGGATCCCGACACGACATCGGGATAAAGGAACGACTTCCCGAGCTCTTGCGGAGGGACTTTCTAAAAGAGAGGTCACGCCGTCGCCAGAGCGATACTGAGCTCTGGCATTCGGGAGGACGCGGGTTTGAATCCCCGTCCGGGCATCCAGATTTGGGTTTTTCATGGTTTCCCCAAATCACTCCAGGCGAATGCCGGGATGCTTCCTTCAAAAAGGCCATGGCCGAACTCCTTCCCGTTCCTTATCCCCAGTCCCATCCCGTCTCTAATGACCTTAGCCGTTGACGAGTACTGTTTAAGCCATCTCTGGGCTGTCTGAAGGAAGCGTGCACATCACTTTAAGTGCAGACGCATTGCCGTCGCGGCAAGAACGGTAAACACATTCTGCCAGTAAAAAGAACACAGTTTATTGTGCACGTTCCTCGACCCTTCAACGCCTCTGAGCAGAGTATCACTCTCCGACACTCGTTCTGAGCTTGTTAATAGCCGCCAGCAACCGGATATCGATACGGAAAGACTCTGTCATAATTTTCCTATCGATCAGTCAAAGACTTAATGACACTAAAGTTGAATTAAAATGCAGATATTTGTTTCTGTAAGCTTGTATTTGTGAGCAATTTTATAATCTATTGCAATTTTCATGTTAGCTTGCTATGTCCAATTTTTTATGTTAACTAAATTTAATCTTGACATCGTGCTTAAAGTTCACTTGAATGTGTCATTGTTGTTTGTTTAGTATTAACGTTTTATGGTTCATATTTTAAGACTCGCTGTTGATTTTGGTTGAACCCTTGATTATTTATATATTCAAAATAATTATACATACACCGACGTCTGTAGGCTGTCGCATATAATTAATGTATGAAAGCGATCTAGTAATTAAATATATAAAATTTGGAGACTGTATTTCGTTTATAATCTTTTGCAGTTTATTTCTATCGTTTGTTTGCTTAAAAGTCCTCTAATACCAAGAACGACCGTGTTTGAGACAAGATTTGCAGGTTCTTTTCTACTCAAGATCTATAATTTTTTTCTCCGTAACTATTATTTTCAAGCTTCTCTGCTCAATTATCCTGATTTTCTCTCCACTTCTACCAACAATTCTCTTAACGTCTTTCTTTTTCTTTTTTTCTTTTTCAGAGATCCTATTCCCTTTCAAGCATCTCTGACAAAACAATATTTATTAAACTTGCTATTCTTTTTTATAAATTCTTTTAACTATTAATTTGCCAATATTATGGCCTTTATGAGTATAAATATATAATTTTACTTGTTTTTAAAGAGCTGCTATGTTACAAGGCCTTCAATGTTTAATTTAAATAAATATGTCAGGTTATTTTTTTTTTTTTTTTTGTAACAGTTTAACGTCCCTTTTTAACAACGTGGTCTTTAGAGACGGGAAAGGATGGGGGCAAGGAATGGGAAGGAATTCGGCCATGGCCTTTTGAAGGAAGCATCCCGGCATTCGCCTGGAGTGATTTGGGGAAACCATGGAAAACCCAAATCTGGATGCCCGGACGGGGATTCGAACCGCCGTCCTCCCGAATGCGAGGCCAGAACGCTATCCGTTACACCGCACATCACTTTGCACCCACTTCCTATTTGATAAATCAAATCAGTGGCGGATCCAGGATTTTGGTTTGGGAAGGACTTGAGCGGATTTTGGTTTGGGGTGGGGAGGGCTTGAGCGGATTTTAGTTTGGGGAGGGGGTGGACCTAAATAATTTTGGGGCGGGAGCTTGAGACCCTTAGCCCTCCACCCCCTCCCTGGATCCGCCACTGAATCAAATGACCATAATATTAAATTGATAATTTTGATGAAATTATAAGTAACCAAAATGTGGGGAATACTAAACAAAGAAATTATCCCCAGCAGAGAACCCCATACTACCACAACGTTTATTTCTAATTTATGCTTATCTAATTAAAAAGTAGAGAGCACATTGAAGGCAACCAGGATGCATACAATGCTGTGTTCATCAATACATTTAAGATTTTATCGGCGAGTTTCCTAAAATGATTCTTTTTCCTATGTATGGACGGCTTACGCTCATGTTTACCTTTCTGATTCTATAGCTGCTGTTTGTAATAACTAGTTCATTTACGTAACAAACAATCGCATTATAAACCAGAAGTCAATTTTATTGCAGCACACCAAAATACTTGGGTATAACAATGGATAGAACTCCGACTTTCAAACAGCATCTCTCAAATGTGGTTGCTAAAGTCTAAATGAGAAATAGCATTCTTTAAAAGCTTACTGATACCACAAGGCGAGCCGTAGTTCTGTCATATTTTGTTGCTGAATACTGCTTCCCGATCTCCATTAATAGTGTCCACACGAAGAAGATAGGAGTGCAACTCAGTGAGGCAATGCGGATATTTACGGGATGCATTCGGAGTATGAACACTCTATGGCTTCCAGTTCTCTATAACGTTTCATTTTCAGCACTAAGTAGATCAGAAGCTCTCCTAAAGGTCCAGAAAAACATTCTGAAGAACCCTACCCATACATCGATACATTAAAAAAGCAAAACGCTAATGCATGAAATCAAGGAAACTGCCATGGCGCACAACAGTCAACTTAACAATGTCCTCTTTCAACGTCAACAAGTTGTGGATAACTATTGGGAGCAGTCGTCTGTAGCCAATAAACATCTAGTTGATGACCCTTCAGTGCGGTTACAAGGGTTCGATCTTCCCAGACGGCAATGAAGAACCAGCAATCGGATTCAAGAGGACAAGGAAGATGAAGCTGGTTCAGTTCTTCAAATTGTGACTGTGGAGCCACCTTTCACTCAATCCACCACATCGTTTCTGACTGGTTCAGATTCCGCTTCGAGCTTACAAATGAGCAACGGTGGACATACACCATGCGATCAATTTAATTGCATGGATCAAAACACTAGATCTAGAGATATAATATTATACGAGCCAGGGGCGGATTCAGGGGGGGATCCAGGGGGGGGGGGGGGGCTAGGGGGCTCAAGCCCCCCCCAAAAGTATCTGGGGCCAACCCCGACATTGTAATTTTGGAGACCTTTTTTTTTTCCTTAGCTCTACAGATTCGAGTCCCGAGGAGGCTATAAAGACTACCCCATGGCCAACTCAAGGCGCCCCCCCCAAACCAAAGTCCGCTGAAGCCCCCCCCCCCCAAACCGAAATCCTGGATCCGCCCCTGATACGAGCTGTAATATGCACATTTGTCCACACCTTTTTCATATTTTGTTAAATTCATACTACAAATAAATAAATAACTAGTTTTGGAGCTACATGCTATAAACTAGAAGGTAAAAAAATATAAAAGAAGAGGAAGATTAAGTTATATCAAGCAAATTATGAATGAAATGAATTGCAGCAGCTATGAAGAACTAAAGAGGAAGGCAGAGAAAAGGCATACATGGAAAATTTCTACAAACCAGTCTTTGGATTGATAACTGAAAAAAGAAGGTGTTACATGGGCATTTGTTAATACATTTAATTTATTATTTAATAATCAATCTGTTACTTCATAAATTCGGAATTATTTGAAAATAAACATTAACATATTATATCCGTAATATTGTGATAGGAAGTGAAGCAGCGCTGAGCATGTGAACAGCCACTAGCACGAGAGTGCTCGACTCACAGTGACTGCTACCACCTAAAACTCCACAATGGTTTTCCATATTCCACTTGATCAGGTGTATAATACTAGCAGTTTTCGTGCAACAGTTGTGTCATTTCGATGTCTCTAAAAGGGATTATAGTCACAGATTATTTGGCTTTGAAATAAATTGGATTAGATAAAATACCTTACAATCGGCTCATTACATTTATTACGACTCTAAAAATATATCAGTGGATGCATCAACTCTTCTGGTAGCTCAGTTCTTCGGTTCGAGTCCGGCAGAGGGCATGGGTGGTTATAATTAAGTGTTGTGTCCATTATGTGTTGTCCACACTGAGAAGTAAACGATAGTTACGATGATACAGTACATATACGCTAGGAGAAACAAAATAACACAGATGTACCTGGCTGTATGGCTGAAAAGGTCAAAAGCCATTTAAAATAATAATAATAATATTAAAAAAAAGTGGTTAAGGCACTTGCTTTGAAAAAATTCACAGCCCCGGTGCCGGGTTCAAATCCCTGTAGGCGCAGGGATTTTTAAGAGTTGTGTTTGATCACATGAGCTATGCCAGGTCGTTCCGTGGTTCAGATTCCACATTTAACTGTAGATCCCGGAGGAAAGGAACTGGCCATCCCACTTCTGGCACCATGACTTAGTACGCCTCCTTCGGGAGGATCCAGTTAACCTTCGGGTTGTGGACTGAGTTAGTGTTTTTATTTATAAAAACAAAAAACACAATTATTTAACAGGCTAGCAATCTCGAAAAGAAAACACGACTGCATTACGTATGATAAAGCCTTTACTGCGAAAAAACTTGAATGATTTCAGGGCTATTACAGGGTTTATTTTGTGGACCGTTTGTGTTAATTATTCCGATTCATATTACCATAGTGTGTGCATAGGTCAAATTGGATCCTATCTGTACTCTGCCGGAATCTTGTTTCCACTGTTCTGCCCCATACGTCATATTTCCCAGAATGGAATGACTCTCCTTGCTGTACTTACTCGACTTTCGACTTTCTCCAAAATTGTTCTCCGACGCTGTTCTTCTCCAACAATCACAACTTGCTAAATTTCTGAACAATTCTGATGTGTCCATATGATCGTGGAGCTAGTAACTTTACATAATACGTATGATATTCTCCAGAAGCTCCGAAAACGGGTGTCTGTTTAGTCAATCCTCGGGGCATGTGCCCATTTGTTTTCGATGGGCAAGCGCACAAAAATCGTTAACCTTTACATCTGATCTTCCCATTGCAAGCTAACTTGCGTGTGCAGACAAGGAACTTAACTACAAGTAAATACGAACTGAAACTCCGCGGTAATCAGAGACTTCCAGTGGAAAACTGAGGTGAGGTTATTAGCGTGGTGCCCCGTGACACATCATCGACGGAATAAAAGGTGTTCTTGTGGGTAGCGACACAATGTTCCAGAATCGGCTTCTCCTATTGCTTCCCTAAAGCAACTTTTAAAAAAAATTTCAAGCCGAGGACTAGTAATTTGTCAAAAATAATTCTAGGGATTGTTTACTTCGGTGGGTGTAATTTTTTCACGTATATGTATATTATAACCAAACTTACCAGTTGTTATCAGCACGTACCGCGGTCCCTTAAGTCTTACACCTGCGACAAGGCCCTCATAAAATGATCATTAACTGAATCTTTAGAGGAATGCCGTTCTCTTTTATGTCACCTGGAAAACAGTGTAGTTATCTTCTCATATCCTGGAAATGCCAGATTTTTGCCTGGTCGTTGAAAAATTCATGTCTTTTACTAAGTTTGATTTATAATCTTGAGGCTTATATGCTCTTATTAACCTTATCCATTTTATGTGAACAGTTTTTACTAACTTATTTTTTGTTATAATATCTTTAATTCAATTGAAATTAAATTTTTAATATTCTGCCTTCTGACTATTGTCCCATCTTCGCGGATCACAGGTAGTGAAACACAGCCCAAGAATAAACAAAAACCGTGGTTAAGAAATTACTGCTGACTGATCTCTTGTGATAGTGTGTGTTGTTTTACAGTCGTTGGGGTTAGTTTCTGGACTACTGAAGATATCATTATGATTTTATAAGGTGTGTAATTATGTTTTTGTACTCCCAATAATAGGAACCGGATATTTAATGTGTGTTAATTGCTTACAGTTTTAGTTATTAATGACAATGTAGGCATTGTCGTGATTCGGTTAAGTCGTTTTTCTTCTTTCTTACAATTATCGAATGTTTCGTTATGTGTCACACCGGAAGTATACACAGGTATTATTGTTACTTCGTAAGAATAATCATAAATAAAAGTTTTGCTTCAATTGACAAAAATAAACATCGTGTAGAATTGTAGTATATTGAGGGACTTTAGCTACAGAATATTGTAATTTTTTACTCGGGATAATTTTTCTCAAGCTACAGCCATGTAACTTAATTCCACCGGACGCAGCAGAGTTCAAGGCTAACAGATGCTCTTCCCGTGGGAAGCTAACTCCCCACCATGGTAATTCAAAAAGCCCTTAGTAGGATGCTTTAAGCGAATGGGACTAATTTCACGTGACTTCCCCCACCACTTTTCTATGCCCCAGAGCGCAGTGTGAAGCCGACACTCGAGGCAGTTTTTCGCCTAGCCACAGGATGGAAAACGTCACTAGACGGCATGAAGAATTCATTAGGTAAAGGCTAATGCATTTCATACCCTTCTGCTGGCTTAGAAAGAATGTTCCGAGTGAAGGATTTTATTAGTAAGGATTTTGATTCGTGAGAGATATTTTTATGCAGTATTTTCAGTTATTTTTACGTGTATGTTCATGTGCTTAATTTCATTGATTTTACTAAAGTCACTCCATTGTTTCAACTTCATGTTTCACTTGTACCACTGATTCCTGCTCATTACTAGCACTAGAACGTAATTTCTCTGATCCTATAACCACTTTTTTATCTGCTTAACGTCACTCTAACAGCGAGGTCTTTAGAGACGGGAAAGGATGGGGGCAAGTAATGGGAAGGAATTTGGCCATGGCCCTTTGAAGGAAGCATCCCTGCATTTGCCTGGAGTGATTTGGGAAACCATAGCCTATAATCACATTTCTTTGGTGAAACTGATCGAGGAGTGGTTGATCAGAGGCGAACCAAACCTGTTCTGTGGTGAATTACCGCTCATTCACTACAGGGTTATAAAGAACAAGGTCACACTAAAATAATAGCTTTGTCATAAACGTTTGTGGCAAGGAACGGTCCAGAGCTATCGAAGTTAGTGAAAAATGTCTAGGTTTTTTTTTAACGAAAACACACTTTGACAGATTTTTTGTGGGTATATGCTTTCAGTGGCAAATAACAAACCAAGCTTGGTAGGTGGCATTCAGGAAGACAGCTATTCAAAACTGTGTCCAGCCATCAAAATTTCGCTTTAGCATGATTTCTTGGCATCACTCCATGTGGATTATTCGTAACATTCTTCTCTCAGCTCATCTTTAAGAGCTATGCCTTCAATGTTTTGAAATATTAAAATTAGGACGATTATATTACAACGATTTAACATACATTTATGTGCTGAGAACGTTGATGATGTGGGTGAGGAAAATTATTAGTTGACTTAGTAGCCTAGTTATCAGTCGCTTTGCAGCACGTATTTCTTTTTATGCGCATCAGTTTTGGTGGCTGTTCTAAGAGTAAAATGTAGGTAAATTAAATTATAGCCAGGTGGAAAAATTTATTATTCCTTTATCGATTAATTGACACGGTTTACATCCGTTATTAAATATGATAAAACAATACCTCTGTCTATTTAACCGAGTGTGGGAGGTGACCAGTAACGTATGGGACTGGCATTTGGAAGGACGCAGCTTCAAGCCTCTGTCTGATGATCCAAATTTGGGTTTTCCGTGGTTTCCCGACAAAACTCCAAGTGAATTCAGGAATGGTTTCTTCATAAAAGGCATAGCCTGTTCCCTTACTATTCTTTACCTACAATCCCATTAGTCGATGAGCCGGACAGCCTTATCAAACAAAAATACAAATAAGAGGATCTGTTATAACAATCTGAGTTAGTGAAAGCTCTCAACATACTCGCTCATATTCCAAGCTTTCTCCTCATCAGCTGCTTTTCCCACCATTAAGGGTCGGCTGTCTTTGATGAGTTTTACTCATCATTCGTGAGATTTGGTTTTACGGCCATATGCCCTTCCTGACGCAAAGCATTTTACACATACTGTCCGGTACTTACGATCTAACCACCTGTCTGCGAAACGTGTAACTATGTTCTGTGTGTATTTTTTGTTTGTGAAATGTGTAGTTTATGGGGCGGAGAGTGGGAACCATCACAGCGAATACGCAATGAGGACGGCCGGTACGCGGGAGCCGTCCCGTCCTCAGCGAACTGAGCCACACTGGCGTGATGAATAAAAACAACAGAGTAAAAATGCGTGCCTATGGAATAAAATGGAGAAACTCTTGTAACAGTTAAATCTCTGCACGTTTCTTCAAACATTTCCTTGATACTATCCTGCCGTGATTCGGATTCCAGGTTAAACTGAAGGTCCATATACGACAGAGGCGGAATGCGCGGTAACTTTATCGACGTTAAGACAACACTATTATTGATGTTGTGTTAAAGTCTTTTGTTTTATATCTTGCAACATGTAGTTTCGAGGAAGAAAATATTATCTGTCCTAGCATTCACCTAAACGATTACAGAAAACCGTCCGAAATACGTTACCACAATTATGCCCGACATTTGTACTGACGCCCATCGACCACCCCGCGTTTATTATGGCAGTTGTTAAACAGGCTAGGCTTAGCAGCCACGTATTACAATTGTTACAGGTGTATTGGAATAATAGAAAAGACGTAACTACCCTTTACTTAGTACATTACTTATAAATCTTTTTATTGTAGCATCTAATAAAATTTCCTTTCCAGTTGTCATCTAAATGCAACGAAATCTTTGATAAATGCTCGTGGAAAGGAGAGTCTTTCGACTGCTGTGAGAAATTCCATTTTCTTTCCACGTCATCTGGCCCGTGTTTCAGCCTGAATTCGCAGCAAGTGTAAGTACAAATATATATCAATGGCATTACCAAGGTGACATCTACAGAGTTAAGTTTTTGAAAAGAGGAGCTGAAGGTTTATTTTTTTTTTAATAAATACCAAAAATTCCAGGGATCAAATCCTGGATCGTACGGACGGCGATGGAATACTCGGTAAAATATGTAATTGTTTAGATGCAAGTGTATTTTTTACTTTGAGTAAATTTGTGTTACTTCTTACTTTAACGAAAATTTAATCGTTCTGTACGGGGTTTTTGATTGGTGTGTGCAACATAATAAACATCATAATTTAATAAAAATAAATTCTATGCCCAACATTGATAAAATACTATTCTGAATCTGTTTCGCGGGAACGGAGAAGGGTCCTGCAAACATGAAAGACTTTTTTCTCTTAAGACTTCCTTCTTCGAGCAGCTACCAATTATTTTAATATCCTTATTATACTAGTGAAGGAGTTATAAATGGAGGTTAGTGAAACTTAATCAATATGATATTAAAACTTCAGCTTATGTGCATCTGTTTATAATGTAAACACGTCAAACCAAATTTATTCACGAAATACTACGAATAATAGAATTCGCCAAGGTACACAGTCTGTTGGTGATTTCGAGAAGGAATTATCTTAATAGACCTGATGAAGACAACCGAGCAGTTTGTTGAAACGTCGTTATTCTTTGACTCCATCCGGCTGGACACCCGTGAAGCTTTCATTGAAGGTACGCACTGTTCTCGCTATTTATTGCTAGAGTGACAACACACCACAGCAACATCCCACCTAACTGCATACGAATGTTCTATCCAGGGTTGCCAACTCTAAATAAATTTTTATGCTAAATCTATGATGAGAAAATGCCAAAAATATGCTAAAATTTTCAAAAAAAATGCTGAAAAAAATGCCAACTCAATTAAAGGGTACATTAACACGCCCATCAGAAAATCCCTGCCCAAATAAACCCTGTCATGAGCAGGTCTACCATTAACAACACTACTATTCATCACTGCTTCTAGCACAATGAAACAATATCCAAAACTAATCACACTAGTAAATAATTCTACTAAATGTCATAACCATCTACCAACATCCCTACCAATTATGAACTCCAGCACATAAAAACTCTACCATAAACATCTCTGACAAGGGAACCTCTGCCAAACATAACATTTGCTATAAATACGTGTACCAGTTTTACACTCTACCAATCACAACCATTCCATGAACATATCAATAAAATCGTAAACCTTCCAAAATAACGACACTACCAGAATAATTTACTACAATAATTCTATAGCCCCAAACATTTTTACCAAAGAAAACCTATCTTGAGCGAACCTTACCGTTTACTAACACCAAAAAAAATAGCTCTACCAGAATTCAACCCTACCAGGAAGACCTAACTTGTCCATGTATCATGCAATGAAAAGAGCAAAAACTGTTAATTAGCTTGCTGTGATTAAACATATTGAGGTGTGTGAATTTATCTTGAATCTGAAACAAAACTTCAATATATTTCTCGTCAAAAACAATAATCAACAATACCTGTTTAATGTCTTATAAGAACTGTATTATTTAAAACTATCAAAAATATTTTCATTGTTAAATCGCTTTATGGAGATTTTTGTTTTACACTTGTAAAATGTGTATATACTCAACCTAAAAAATATTAATAACAATTCTTCATCACAGATTATTCTAATAAATAAATGAACAATACTAAAATATTATCAATCATAAAAACCTTTATTGATGTACAAGAGATTTATACCATTTTAATTGGTATCAACATTTAATAATTAAAATACAGTAAATTTATTTTCCATTTTAACATCTATTATCTTAGTCTTAAAAATTAAAATTAGTAATTTTGTAAGACAAATAAAATATTTAAATCCTCGTCTGTTTCTTCTTGAATAGCCGTTGAGTCTGGCGCTGAAGATTTGGACGCATATGTCTCGTTTCTTCCTATCTTTCGTAAGACGAGTTCCGGGACGTCATAAGTGTGACAGCATTTGTTAACTCTTTTAAGTCCAAATCTTACACACAAAATTGCATTTAAGGTTGAGGTTAACAATCTGTTCCTCAGCTTAGTTTTAACCAAGTTAACGTGGCTGAATACACGTTCAATGTCCGCATTAGAATGTGGTAAAGTTAATAATTTAGTTGCAAATTCAGCCAGTTCTGAAAAGGGATTGTTTCCAGCAGCGTCTTTATAGTTCAGAACTTCACACCAAAATTCAGGAGTGGACGAAGTGCACTGCCATTGAATGTGGACAACGTTTCGCCATTGACAAATAAGCTTATCAATTACTGTCGCATCCATTTTAAATTCCTGAGCTATTTCTACGAGTGATGGTTTAATAACCTTAAGGGTTTCTTGTACAGAAAACATTGACATTTTCTGTAGAACTGCAAAGTTCGTAGGCAATCTTGCTTGCAATTCATTGACAAGTTTCAGAGTAAAATTTACGCATCTTTGTTAAATTTCTTGCGTCACTTCGCATGATACATTATACTCACTTAACTTTGTCTCGAAAGCGTACCCCATGTACAACGACATATCAACGTAACTTGCAATATTTTCAGTTAGTACATTAACTTTGGCTGTAGGATTCAGAATACGACCGCTTATAGATTGT
This sequence comes from Vandiemenella viatica, assembly GCA_031002005.1. Lineage (NCBI taxonomy): Eukaryota > Metazoa > Arthropoda > Insecta > Orthoptera > Morabidae > Vandiemenella > Vandiemenella viatica. The sequence goes on from CM061921.1 coordinate 367,217,556, forward strand.
ATTAAGGCAATCAAGTCTTTGTAAAGTTTGGTTATCTCAACATCGTTGCTTTCAAAAAGTTTATTCACCGCTTGGACCTCTTGCACTATTGGCTTGATATAAATCAAATATAGATGGTTTGTTGGGTCATTATACATAGTGTACAACACTTCCGCCATGTAACAATGCTCATTTTCTCTGGCAATTTGAAACAAACGTTTTAACTCGTTCCATTGTTCCAAAATGCGACACACGGCTGGCTCTATGGAGATCCATCTAGTGTTGCATAACTGAGGAATCTTTAAAGGTTCTGATCCATAGTTCATAGTTTTATATAAATCTTTGCAACAAATCTGTCGCTTCGATGAATGACTAAACCAGTTATATGTTTCACGAATCAGAAAATCAATATTCCTGGGTAAAGTTTCTTGCGATGCATGCGACATAGCTAATTGCAACGAATGTCAGACACAGCGTACTAATATTAAATTTTCATTATTGGTTTCATTTTTAAGCAATTTATGACAGAGGCGTTATCTGTACCAACGCCGATTAATGTTTTGATGCTCAAATGCAATCCTGAAAGCAATGACTTTAAGCCATTCACTATGCTGTTGGCTGTTCCATCCTCGAGTTCGACTAATCCCAAAAAGGTAGAAATGATTTTGTTCAACTATTTGCTGAAATATCTGACTGATACTCCTAATAGTTTGCTCCCTGAAGAATCCGTTGATTCATCAATTAATAAACTGTATTCCTGATCTCCAATGTCATCTACTAATTCTCGATAAAAATGTGGAGCCAATACGTTCTTGATTATATTTGTGCACTTTGTTCCATGTAATCCTATGTCACCACTTTGGCTATCGCTGAATGTTTTTTTACACATTTGTGATAAATGGTCAGTGGTCAAAATAGAAGCATGCTCACATATAAATATAGCTAGCGTACTTTCAGCCTTTTGCGCGTTCAAGTTTTTATTTTATTTTAGAAAACTCAATTTTTGTCTGACCTTTTAATAGTTCCAAAGCTTTTATGTGTTTTGAAGATGAAAGATGTTGTTTTAAACAATATATTTTAGCCACAATATTGCACTTGCAATACTTACAGTATGCTTTTGTGGAGTCATTTTCGACTGGTTGAAGCCACTCTTTAAACTCGGACATCAGCTCCCACTCTGAACGATAATCAAGGGCGGATCCAGCCTTTGGGTCAGGGGGTGGTCACATAGTCGAGGTCTAACTAGGACATGCTTCAAAATTATAATAGTATCTATATATAAATAAAAGATAAATTAATTTAATTGTAATATGTCAAAATAATTTTAATCAAATAACAAAATCAATTATTCTCTTCTGAACTCTCGCGAATCTTGTTATGACTTCCTCCACTTGAAAGAGTATGGTTTTGTGAACGTGCAGAAGTGCCGGTCCAGTTAGAAGGTCTTCTGCACGAAGTCAAGTTTTGAGCCTCCTGAGAGCAGAAAAAGATATCTCTGACACACTATCTGGTAGTGGCAAATATGTGTTTACGATGGGATATATTTTAGCATGAAATTTTTATATTAGATTGGAAATCGACTTGTGGAATGTTCTGATTCCGTTGCCATTTTACTATCCACAGCCAATATTCGCTTATAATGACTGATAATGCAGTGTCGTCTACAACCTGCTTATAATCGAATGCGAGTTGCTTAATTGTTTCAACGTCTTCATTAGTATAGGTATAATTGACTTTCGATACAAAAACGACTAGTTGAAATAAAGTATTTCAGGAGACAAATGATCTTGTGGATCATTTATTATAGAATAGTATGATGTATACAGCCCTACCGAAATACTCTACAACTGATTGAACAGGTAGGTTATTGGCTCTATGCATTTATATCGGCACTGTTCTGGGGCATTAAATTTCCATCGCAAATTTCTCGGCAAATTCTTTTGGCTCTTCAAAACGTTTGTTCCATTTTTTTATCTCAGAACACTCATTGTATCATTTATTGCGTCAGTAGAACTTTTTTAAGACAATTGAGTTCGTCTTCAATACTCTGCTTAAGGATATAGTTGTACAAGTACCTGAAAATAAAATAAGGTATATTTCTAACTAACTAAGTAATTAATAAAATATATGTATACTATTATCAATCTGTGAGAAACTTGCGTGTGCCTGATGTTTTGAAATGGCATCGCGCAAAAAATTCTTCAGCAATTAAGATGGTACTTTCAAATATTAAGAGCTTATGTTCCAGATTAAAATGTGCGAATACAGCTTGCGACTTGTATGTACTGAGGAACGGAGAATGAAATTATAACTATTTCTAGAAGGAGAAATAAGCGCGCAGATCACTCTGTATTCGATATGAGCATTCAATAAACACTGACAAAAGATCACACTACGATCATGCTTAGATTCTGTTTTAATTTTTCACTTCGATTATTTAGTTCTCAGTTTTGTACACTAAAATAAACATAATACGTGAATCAAACGTGGTAAAAATCTTAAACGTAATAAGAATCTTAAAATGAATAGTTAGTTTGGGAAAAGTCATTATTAATTCGCATTTTACCAGCACTAAAAACCTACAACTTCCTAGCCAGTACTGTCACATTTACTCATTGCTTTTTAGAGATCAGAGCAAGAACATTATTACATATTCAATCACACTATTCGTTTAAAGCGTGAAAATTAATGCAACTGATAAACTAATAGCTCCGGAGTAGGAAATTTTGCTCTTACGGCAAAAAGTAAAACGGTGATTACACATCAGCAGATACGAAGCCCGACAGAAAGGAAGGTTTGAATACAGTGACCAGGGAATTTATTTTTCGCAGTTGCAGTCGCAGTTGTTATTAAGTTACGTTCATGACCTTGATTTTGTAATGTACATTTTAGATTGTAGTTTAAATCGTCATAAAGTTCGAATTACTTACGTACTATTTGACGAAAGCAATAAGGAACCACTGAAATTAAAAAAATCAACTACGAATCCTAAAATCTTATGCTACATCGCGCGAATTAGAGAACTAAATCCATCTTTCCTTATACATTAACAAAACGTGGCAGGCTACATTTCAAAGTAACCACAACCTCCAGTAATACTGCTGTTCGAAAATCAAAGATGCTTAATTTAATTTAATTTTAATTGCAATGGAGTGCACGCTCTGGTAGTAATTTCCCTACGCACCCTTCTTAGTCTTTTCATGCACCCACCTAAATTTGCCCTCTCCAAATTTCAACTTTAAATTCTTTCAACTTTTTTGGTTAATTATTCATTATTTCTCTTGGTAACTTATTCCAATCCCTGACACCCTTACCTAAAAACAGAATCTTCCTACACCTTTGTGCCTGAAATCGAGTATCAGCTTGTAGTCATGGTTATCTTTTCCCATACATGCATTACTTTTAATTCTTATGCCAACATCTATCAATGCCTCATCACCAGTATACGCCTTGTAGACTCCGGTGACCCTCTTCACCCTCCTCCTGTCTTGCAATGAATCCCATTCCAGCTCTTTTATCATATCTGTTACTGACTGCATTCTGCAATAATTTCCAGAAACAAATCTAGCAGCCCTTTTTTGCACCCTCTCCAACTCCTGTATTTGATACTCAAAATGTGGGTCCCATACTACACTACCATATTCAAGCAATGGTCTGACCAAAGTTTTGTAACCCACTTCCTTTACTTCTCTCGTGCATCCCATCATCACTCTTACCGACAAGCGCAGAATTTTGAAACTTTTTCCTACCGCCTGTCCAGTGTGTCCTGCCCAGTTAAGCTTGTTATCAAATGTAATACTGAGATATTTACATTTCAAGTCTTTAACAAGCAATTCTTTCCCCACCTTATAATCATAATCAACCTTTATTTTTTTATCTGTGTGTCTAATAAGCTATATCTTCATTGCATTTATCTTCATCTCATGTTTACCAACCCAACTAGGTATCCTGTCCAGATCACCCTGCAACTGTTTACAATCCTCAACCGTTTTTATCCTTTTATATAGCATTATGTCATCCACAGAAAATACAAATTCTGTAGTAAACCAACACAATTATTCATAAGAATAATGAATAGCAATGGTTCCAATACATTATCCTGTGGCACTTTCATTTTTACTTCCACTTCTTTTGATGCTGCATTTCCTAAGCTGACTTTTTGTTTTCTACCTTTTAAAAATTCTTCTACCCACCATAACTTTCTCATCCATTCCAATAGTTTTTACCTTGTTTACTATCATTTTGTGGCTCACTCTGTCAAAAGCCTTTGAAAGATCTAGTGCTACACTGTCAATTTGGCCTCCCTTGTCCATTTCATCCGAAATATCTTGCATATATACCACCAACCAAGTTTCGCATGAATAATCTAGCCTAAAGGGTACTTGAAAACCACTTACACTCCTCACATATATTTCTCCATTAATTTACCTACCACTGATCTGAAACTGATTGACCTATAATTTTCGACTCTATTACTTACTCCTCCTTTATGTACCGGCGCTACTATCACACTTTGTCAGTCCTCTGGTATGCATTAAGGATCCAGACTCAATTTAAATATTTCTAGATAAGGTACAATGCCACATCTGGCTATCTTTAAGATCTCTGTTGTAATATTATCTACACCAGCCTCTTAAAAAAATTTCGCTGGTGAGTTGGCAACACACCATTTTTACCAAGAAAATCATCGAAAGTTTTTAATGGTTCATTTATGAATGTTTTAGAGGAGTTTTTGACTGTGTGGCAACTCAAGGGCGATACTGTAAATAAAACATAATATTTTCGGTAAAGGTCTTGGTCTTTATGCGATAAAACAAGCCAGTGAAACTTGTCATAGTGTGACTTCTAATATATATATATATATATATCTACAGTGTGGGAAAATACAAATTTGAGAAGGCAACTAATGTTTGTCGATCACTATAGCTCTTGTTGAAACGTCTAGGTATTTTCTTACAAACCATCCATTATCTGATGAAAATTTCGATTGAGAAAACAAACTTTTTATCTGATTAGAACTGGAAGTCGGCGTACACGAAATCGGCAAGCATAAAACAGCTTCAGCAGTAGTAATATTTTCTTCTTCATCTAAGGTTAAGGTAGTTGTTGAAGCATCGGCAGCGCACACATATTATGATGTGAATTAGTGCTCAGTATAGGTAAATGTTTTGGGTGTTTATCAATCTCAAACCTAGGTTTCTTCATAAAAGAATGAATCTATCTTCTAAATAAACCACTACATGCATTACGTTTCGACACACCAGCACAATCACATTTTTCGATGCATCCTGTAGTAAAAAACACCCGTGCATAACTAAAATGACAATATTTTTGTAAATACATCAAACGGTTTAGTGGCGAGAAGCGGTCGAGATACGCGGCTGTGACGTCACCGAACATCGGACGCGCAGCAGCGAATGAATAGTACGTCGCGCTGCGCGACGCGGCAAAATCAAAAGTGTAATTGCGTGCACAATATTCAGTTCACAATGACCGATCGGATACAACATAAAATTATATACAGCATACAGTCACACCGTGACTGTCGTGTATGTTTTTGTGAGATCTGGCCATCCATTATTCAAAGTAATCTTATTTAATTAAAATCAATGAGATTAAAAATATTATCAGAGGCGGAGCCCAGGGGGGGGGTCATGACCCCCATGACCCCCCCCTTGGATCCGCCAATGACGATAATGATGGCTGTACTTCGTGGCCATTGTCACAATTTTACCAGTGAACTCTTGTCACTAATCCAGCATCACCACCACACATGAATTAGTTGTAACAAACAAAATGAACAAACACAATCTGCATGTACATTTAGACTTCTGGCACTGAACTACCGGGATTCCTCTATCCAATGACAGTGAACAGCACTATATATACAATAAGTATGACATTCCGACACTAGATGGCAGGTCAATGCTGTTAAAGCAAAAAGCAGTGCAAACTAAAACTTTCCTGATAATGCAATTTTATTTTTAACAAAGAACAGAAAATCATGCAGTATCCGGAAAAAATGCTAAAAAATATGCTATATGCTCAATTGAATTTTTTCATGCTAAATCACTTGAAAATATGCTAAATTTAGCCATAAAAATGCTAAATTGGCAACTCTCTATCATGCATCCCGGTGAGTATGGTATTTATTAGTTGAGACTCACCACTTCGTATGTGTGCAATTTGACGTTTGTGAGATACGACTATCTATAATTCTAAAGCCGGCCTCGGTAGCGTAGGGGCTAGAGTGCTAGCTCCGCGTGCCGAAGGCCGCCGGTTCGAATCCGGCCGCGGGCATGGATGTTAAGTGTTGTGTGTCTGTGTGAATGTCCTGTCCGTCCTGTGGCGTCCATACACTGAAAGCAATTAAATTACCTTGAGCTGGCTGTATGGCCTCCGTTGCCAAATGCCATTAAAAAAAAAAAATTCTAAACACTAAGATAAAAGTATTCTTATATTAGTTCTAACTTTCAATTTTGGGACTTGCGCCGAAGTTTCTTATCTTTCGTCTGCTCTTGTTCCTCTTACGACCATTGGAAAAATTATAGTTTATGAAACCACACCTTGACGGAGGGTATTTACTTCTATATATTGCTTCTGAATAGAAAGTTCAATCTTTACCAGAAACTGGACACTACGTCGGAGACTATGTCCCGAAACCCGCACTATTTGAGCAAAGTTCCCTGCAAGCTACTTGTGGAGACAGTAAAGTGGTTTAGCTCCGCGCTTCGAAGAATATGATTGGAGGGATATATCATCCACCACCTTCCAAATATCAGCTAATCCCCAAAATCCTCGTTCATAGTTTTGCAACTGTAGAAAAATATTGTAATTGCTTAGATCATTGCAATGATTTATTTCAATTTATTGATGTCGAAGCACAACAGATTTAATTTTAATTTCTTCAGCGTTTTAATTTCCACTTCATACTTTTCACCATGTGCCGTTTATCCTGACAATAAGACTGTTAAAACTTAGAAAAGCGGAAAATTCTTAATTTTTAGAAGCTATGTAAGCCACAATTAATTATTACTTTGGTAAAATGTGCCTCTAAGCCAGTTTTTAGGTATTTTATTACGCAGGTTTCCACGCTGCAGCGTTGATACATTGGATCACACACTGTTCACAAGTCGCATAGCCTCATAATCCATTGTCTGTTCGAACCAACTTCTTGTTAAATTTTTTCCTTTGATTCCTTTTCGTTTATTGCTGCATAATAGATATCATTTATATGCAAAATATGTATTATTGATATAAACGACACGTAATAAATAAAATATTTGACGGATGTAGAACATTTTCTTCCGCACCATTAATTAGTCACATTATGAGCATTGTAACATGGAGCAATTAAAACTCATAATCATTGTTTATTCACAACATATAGTAAACTAGCTGATACCCGCAACTTCGTACCCGTGGATTAAGAATTTCTTTGCCAGAATTGATTATAAAAAGTTGTTGGTAGCGAAGGATTGGTCCAAAAAACACCGAGTCGGCTTAATATGACCGGAAAACCCATCACTATATCCTTCTACCATCGAACCTGTCTCTTGAAGAGAATCAATTTCCAACATATTTAAAAACAGAAAAACAAACGAATGTGACGGGATGTGGGGGGGAGGGGTGTTAACTAAGGGCAGCTTTATTTCAGCTTGGACTTTTCTTCTTTATTCAGCATGAGCATCCGATTCTTGGGTTTTAATAACTTAAGCTGCTCGTGCTCTGCTAGAGCTACAACTTACGCCAGTTTACGCCCACAAGGCATGTCAAAAAAGAAGGCAAAATAAATTGGTGCCAGAAACATTTAAGCACCCACAAAGTAATAGGACAGATAAAATCGACATCTATACTAAATAATACGTTTTTTCTCTAAACTAAATTTACTAACAAATTATACACTAACATAATGCGCGAGAAGCACACACACACTGACTACGAATCACCCCTGATGGATCAATTCAACGTAAAAAAGTGTACATCTACAGCATTGCAAGACTACCTACGAATTGCCTCGCATTGCACCCCTAACTTTGTGATATCTACAGTTTAACATTCGATCCGAATAACCGACGGCCCAGGTGTGACTCTTACGATCAAAAACAATTTTTAAAAATCTTAGTTTGAACCCAAGACCACAACCCAAACATTAGTAAATAAGCGCTTTAACCACTGAGCTAGCTGACCGATACAAGGAAGAACAGTACAGAGATCTCAATATCCAACTCGTCCGTCTATCGCCGTTCAGTAATGTTTCGAAATTATGAGACAACATGAATTATTTATACAGATAATTTTTCAACCAAATGTAGACAGTATTTTTCTCCTTGTATGAAGTGACTTCACCAGAAGATGGCGAAAATGAATTTAGTCGCCGAAATATCGTGTGACAACGCATTCTTGACTCGGCTAGTCACCCGAGAACATTTCATACAGTCTCAACGCCGAGAAAGACTTTGTTCTTATATATTTTTTTCCTTGCTTCAAAGGATAAGTGTGCAAAGTTTCATTGACATCGGATGAAAACTGTGGATTTGTATGAAGAACAAACAAACCAACCAACAAACAAACAAACAAACATACATAAATTCATCTTTATAGACACTCCTGGAAATTGAAATAAGAACACCGTGAATTCATTGTCCCAGGAATGGGAAACTTTATATACACATTCCTGGGGTCAGATACAACACATGATCACACAGACAGAACCATAGGCACATAGACACAGGCAACAGAGCATGCACAATGTCGGCACTAGTACCGTGTATATCCTCCTTTCGCAGCAATGCAGGCTGCAATTCTCCCATGGAGACGATCGTAGAGGTGCTGGATTTAGTCCTGTGGAACGGCATGCCAAGCCATTTCCACCTGGCGGCTCAGCTGGACCAGCGTTCGTGCTGGACGTGCAGACCACGTGAGACGACGTTTCATCCAGTCCCAAACATGCTCAATGGGGGACAGATCCGGAGATCTCGCTGGCCAGGGTAGTTGACTTACACCTTCTAGAGCACGTTGGGTGGCACGGGATACATGTGGACGTGCATTGTCCTGTTGGAACAGCATGTTCCCTTGCCGGTCTAGGAATGGTAGAACGATGGGTTCGATGACGGTTTGAATGTACCGTGCACTGTTCAGTGTCCCCTCGACGATCACCAGAGGTGAACGGCCAGTGTAGGAGATCGCTCCCCACACCATGATGCCGGGTGTTGGCCCTGTGTGCCTCGGTCGTATGCAGTCCTGATTGTGGCGCTCACCTGCACGGCGCCAAACACGCATACTACCATCATTGGCACCAAGGCAGAAGCGACTCTCATCACTGAAGACGACACGTCTCCATTCGTCCCTCCATACACGCCTGTCGCGACACCACTGGAGGCGGGCTGCACGATGTTGGGGTGTGAGCGGAAGACGACCTAACGGTGCGCGGGACCGTAGCCCAGCTTCATGGAGACGGTTGCGAATGGTCCTCTCTGATACCCCAGGAGCAACAGTGTCCCTAATTTGCCGGGAAGTGACGGTGCAGTCCCCTACGGCACTGCGTAGGATGCGACGGTCTTTGCGTCCGTCCGTGCGTCCGTGCGTCGCTGCTGTCCGGATCCAGGTCGACGGGCACGTGCACCTTGTAACACCCTTCTCGGCGTACCGACCAATAGTTTTTTTTTTTTTAATGCCTAATTGGCATTATGGGAGGTCAGCCCCATTTTATGTATTATTCAGGCCCTTCTCATTTTAAATATATTTAAAATAAAATACCAGCACTTTGCTATTTTAAATGCCTTGGTATATTTATTCAAAATTAATTTACAAGCCAACTTCACAGCTATCTCAACAATTCTAACACACAGAGAGTCTATAAACTTCTTATATCCAACGATATTATTGTATATATATTACGTTATTACAACACTACTGTCTGTGGAAGGCTGTTTAGAATTTAACATTTACATATCTTTTTTTTCTTACAGATTATTTATAATGAAAAGATTAATACACACACAAAGAAATAATCAAATTAGGAATTATTATAACACATACGTTATAATTGCCCCCACATCGAGGCACAACTAAATGATGGCACACATTTATTTGCCGAGATGTTCTTTAGTTTTCAAATCACTGTCTCTATCAGCCCACTTACTTCTTCCACTCACAACTTATACCTCGATGTCATTGAATCAGAGTCTTACATCTACACAATGAAATTAACATATTTACAAACAAATACACCAATCCAGCATACTGTCTTTATCAGTCTTTCCTTGTTTATAATGACAATTATTTCTTACACAACTCAAGTGACATTCAACTATTTTGCAATTACTACCTGTTACAATTTTTTTTTATCTTCCCTTTTAGGCGAGACTTATACAATTTCAAATCTACAACGTTTCTCAATCCTAATCTTTTATTTGACCTAGGATATTCCAGTTCATATGCGCTAATATTCGGTTTAGAAATGATCCTAAAAGGTCCGTGATATATTTTGAAAAATTTCTTTATTTCGGAATTTATTTCTCTGTTGTTTTTTTTTCATTCTCACCAAAACTAAATCTTCTACCTCAACTCGGTCGGTTTTACCCATTTGTCATACCTCCTTTTCCTATCTTCAGCTTTCTTCTTCATTATACTTTCATCACATTTTATCAGATCAGTGTTATACCTCCATAACGTTCTGTTTTTGGTTTTTTTTCAGTCTTTTAGTCCTTCCTCATACACTCCATGAATCTTAGTTATCCTATCAATTTCTGATTCCATCCAAATTTGAGTTTTTAGTCTCTTGCTTAGTTTCCCGGTTGCCCCCATGATCTGAATGTAGTTTACCGGCATTTCCGTCACCTTATATCTTGCTATAATGTTTTCATACAACGTGTGTGATATCGCCGTCAGGTCGCTTCCGGAGTCTACAAGCGCTTGGCATTCTATTCCAAATATCTTCACATCAACTAATGGCTGTCTTATTTTATCCTCTAAAACATCATGCATTTCTTCACTTAACAAATCTTTCACAATTTCTTCATGCGACCATTTATCTCTTTGTAACTCCGGCAAGAATTCCCTCTTTAAATTGTTTACATTATACCGCCGCCGGCCGTCTTCTGTTGTACCCTGTACCAACAATTTCTTGCATCTTTCCCTATGGTTGAAATCAGAACAAGTTGCGACTTTGTTATTTTGCTGCGCTGACGCGTTCGTACTGTCTGGACTACCTTTTGTTGCATTCTCAGGCGCTCTTCTATGAGACACACCTGGATTTTCTTCTTCGTTGACACTCTTTAAAAAAAATATTCTTACTTTATTTCCTTCATTTTCATTGGATTCACTATTAAACCTATTTTCTTCAATTATATCTTCGCCCTCTTCATCGTCGCTACTCCACGTACCATCACTGTCAATTCTTAGAGGTAGTTCATTTCTTTCGCTGCATAAATTTCCTTCTACGAACACATCTTCTTCCAACTTATGTAACTCCGTCGCCCTCCTAACTCCATATTCTGCACCACCATCTTTGCCATTATCATCATGTACACTGATTCTGGCCAACTCCGATATATACTCATTTTCCCACTTGCTTTCGCTGTCCACTGACATGGTCCCACAGTTGTTGTTATTCATCCTATGCAAACATTCCCACCACTTTAGATATTCTTCTTTGCTAGATTGCTTCGTCCGGTAGTCATTGTAATCGTTTACTGCTTTTTTATCACACATATTGGATGGTCCTGCAACCACTGTATCCGCCACTGATAGGACCTTTACAGTTGCGGACTTAAGTTTTCCGCTCCTTTTTCCTCGTTAGGTTGCCTGTTACCTTTCATTTTCATGTACATAGTTTGTTTGTATTGCGGTCGCTGATTTCCCCGTCCGTTCGATACATAACCACGCTCATTGCCATTGTTAGTGTTGCCTTCAAACTGTCGCATGTCGCTTCTGTCTTGCCGATTCACCTGTCCTTCTCCTCTTCCATACACATTATCTCCTCTGTATGGCCAATTATTTGATTTACCATCAAGATGTCTGTCCCCATACTTTTTATTCTCGTAACCGTTTTCTTGGTGACCTTCCACATTGTATTCGTGCCTTTCGTTACACCGATCTACCCGCTCAAGTGCATCTAAGAAATCATGAATCCTATCCCACTGATTAACAACTAGTTTATCTTGCACTTGTCTCGGAAGTTTCTGCAATAATATTTCGATCTGCTCAACCTCTCCTACTGGTTGATCCAAATAACGCAATTCCTTTCGCATTGCGTCGCAAAAATCTCGCATCTTCCCGTCGCGTCTGCCAAAACGACGACAATTGTAAAAATCACTTTTCACTTTCCTCTGCATTTGTGCAGACCAGAACTTTTCGCGAAATCTTCTCAAGAATTCATTGTAATCATTGCACTCTTCAGCTACTTCACAGCTCCAGGAAAAAGCTTCGTCCTTCATTTTACCTCTGACATAACGAATCTTCTCTATATCCGACCATTCTAATGGTAAGTCTTTATCATAGATCTTTACAAAATCTGCAGGGTGAATATTTCCGTTCGGTTTAAAAACTGCATCAGGTAACATCGGCGGAGTATACGTATTCACCGTTCCGGTAACAACCGCGCTAGGTCGGCGTTCAACCTTTTCCAATCTTTCTTCTACTTGATTGAATCTAGAACCAATCTGTTCAATTTCAATTTTAACTTCACCTATCTTTTGTCCTACTCCTTCATCAATCTGTTCTTTCAATTGAATGATACTGCCTGCAGTTTGTTGCTTCACCAAAATTATTTCTTCCCGACATTCTTTTTGACTTTCAAACATGACTTCTCTGATGTTTCCGATAATGGCGTTTTGTCTTTCATTATTATCTGCTATACGTTGATCCATTTTCCCGGCTACTTCTTGTCTAACCTCTTCTTGGAAATGTTCTAATTCAGTCCGCACCTCTTGCTTCCAATTTTCTTGAATTCTTTTCATCTCATACCTCATAACCTGGAAACTTTCTTCATTCTTCTTTTGATTTGACACAATTTCTATTTTCAATTCCTGAATTGCTCTTTCCTGATTTAACATAAGTTCTGCTTTCAATTCTTGGTTTGCTTTCTTTTGATTTAATATAATTTTTTCTTGATTTGACACAAGTTCTGTTTTCATTTCTTGCATTTCGATTTTTCTTTCTATGGCTGATATAATATCATTTCTTGGAGTTGCTTGAAACATGACATGAACTGTTGGGGATCTATACTCCTTTCTCGAGCATCAGATGTTCGACTTAATTCTGGTGAGACTGTGTTATTTACATCATTATCTGGCCCATCGTCGCTGTCCCTATCATTTAACCCATTGCAACCATCATTACTATTAATATTACTGCTTTCAAAATACTCTGCAACCCCTTTTACCTCAGCATTAATATTTGGACTGCTAGCCAATTCCACTTGAACAGAATTACTATTACCACTTCGGATTCTAAATGCATCTTTATTATCAAAACTAACAACTCCAGAACTATTCGTCTGCCATTCTGATGTATTATTTTGGTCCTCACCCAAATCAATTTGCGCATCCTCTCTAACCAATTTAAGGCAACCGTTTTCCATCTTTGCAACAAATTAAAATAATTTAGAAACAATAATAAATTTAATTTACGCGAAAAAAAAACCGATAGTATTTAACAATAACTGCTCTCAAATTTATACAGCACAACACCAATAGTACAACGATGTATTGCAACGCCGATAATACTATGCATAGACTTGAATACTGGACCACAAAAACACTTACAAAATTTCGTAGTACCTATAATGCATACAGAAATGCACGACAGAAATATCAAAAGTCCACTTGGTGTAGCACTGCAAATAAGCAACCATGTACATGCAAACACAAACAAAAAAACAAATCAGTTCTTTACAGTTACGATATTCCTCGAAAAAAAAATTTCCCCTTATTATTTTGTTTTAAAAACTTGTATTATTCTTTTGTCTTAGCTATAGTCTTCCACAGACGCCTATAACCTATTTTAAACATGCTACTGCAATTTTACAATCTTTTAAAAAAAATTTTTTTTGACGTTCGTTAACTTAATTACTTTCTGACAATCTGTCTTTACTTAATTCGTTGCAAAACAATAGTTCTTACATCACCGTTACAATTTAATTATAAATTCTGATTGTAAAGTCTTTACTTTTCGCAAGCTAGTTTCAAACAATTGAACTTTATTTTCTTTCTGACTCAGTTCTTGCCTCAATTACAAATTGCTTTACTTGAAACTTTAATATTAAATGATACTTCTTCTTTTTGTTGAATATGAAACTGCAAGTCCAAAGACAAACTGGAATCTGTACTTGCCAATCTGCGCCGATCTGCTCCACGTCGTCCTCAGAAAATTCCTTGATAAACCGATCCTGGCAGTAGAATCGCCAAATGTAACACCCTTCTCGGCGTACCGACCAATAGTTTTTTTTTTTTTTAATGCCTAATTGGCATTATGGGAGGTCAGCCCCATTTTATGTATTATTCAGGCCCTTCTCATTTTAAATATATTTAAAATAAAATACCAGCACTTTGCTATTTTAAATGCCTTGGTATATTTATTCAAAATTAATTTACAAGCCAACTTCACAGCTATCTCAACAATTCTAACACACAGAGAGTCTATAATCTTCTTATATCCAACGATATTATTGTATATATATTACGTTATTATAACACTACTGTCTGTGGAAGGCTGTTTAGAATTTAACATTTACATATCTTTTTTTTCTTACAGATTATTTATAATGAAAAGATTAATACACACACAAAAAAATAATCAATTTAGGAATTATTATAACACACGTTATAACCTTCCGCCGACCACTGGTGACAACATCGATGTACTGTGGAGACCTCGCGCCCCACATGTTGAGCAATTCGGCGGTACGTCCACCCGGCCTCCCGCATGCCCACTATACGCCCTCGCTCAAAGTCCGTCAACTGCACATACGGTTCACGTACACGCTGTCGCGGCATGCTATAAAGACTGAGATGGAGCTGAGATGGTGCTGGGAGCATATAAAGCGTATGTTGGTGATGGGGCTTGGAGGTATATTGGTCAAAGAACTAAGAGTAGTGCATGCAGAGAAAAAGATGACCATGGGCGCGAGGTCGCACTCGATTTTATGCATAAAAGAGTGGGAAAATTTTATTTTGCGGGAAGGGAGTCAGCGATTGGAATAAGTTGCCAAGGGAAGTGATGAATAATTTATCAAAAACGGTGAAGGAATTTAAAATTAAAATCATAAAAGTAGATGGGGGAGGAATTGAACACTGAAATTATATAATATTAATGATAATAATAATCCTCTATACCTCGCTTTTGCGGATGATTTGTGCGATACTAGCAGAAGATGAAAAGACTGCCATCAAACAGCTTGAGACACTCAAAGAATGTGCAGAAAAAGTTGGGTTACAAATCTCATTCGAGAAAACGGAATTCATTTGTTCAAAGACATAAATAGCAAGAGTACAAAATATGGTAAAATCAACAGGGTCCCATACTTTAAATACCTCGGAGAATTCATCGAA
This sequence comes from Vandiemenella viatica, assembly GCA_031002005.1. Taxonomy (NCBI): domain Eukaryota; kingdom Metazoa; phylum Arthropoda; class Insecta; order Orthoptera; family Morabidae; genus Vandiemenella; species Vandiemenella viatica. The sequence continues at coordinate 367,233,089 of CM061921.1, forward strand.
CCGACAGGCCTTGAGTAAATCTCGCATCAAAATCGCCTCCAAAAAGTAAAAAAAAAGCGTTAGGATTAGTGCAAAATCTCTAAAACAAAAAATCCATGTCAAGACAGACTAAAATTCGGAGCTACAACAAAGTCATAATACCAACAGTCCTCTATGTAAGTGAAACGTTAACACTTGACTGAAAACGTGACCTTGAAGAAATAAAAATAATAGAGAGAAAAATCATTAGAAAAATTCTAGGAGCAAGACTCATTAAAGATGGTTACAGACTACAATCAATCAAAACAAAACAATAGTTTTCAAATATCGAAATTGATATCAAGAAAAGGCGAATGAAATTCTTTGGCCACTTTAAGAGGCTACCAAAAAATAGATTGACAAAAAAGATAATAGATTATGTAACTTCACTTAAAAATCCAACACCTTGGCTGAATGAAATTCGGAAGGATCTTAAAAGTGAAAACATAGGAGCAACATACATCGTAGAAATAGACATCTTCAGACATAAAGTAAACAAATGGGAAGTTACAACTGAGCATCCAAAATAAAAACGATACCGAGCATAGTGGTCGGAAGAACGCCAACAAGCTTTCTCGGAAAGAATGAAAGCCTACTAGAACAACAAGAGGAACTAAAAGAAAACTTAATTTGCTTAACGTCTTCCATTTATTGGGAGAATAATAAATTCTTAGAAACATGTAATTAGATGATTAGGGAAATTGCCACCGGAACGTGCGCTCATCGCAATTTAATTAAATTCAATTTATTTCAATGCAATCAGAAGTTATTGTGCGAATCGCGTTCAGCAAGAAAATATCTTAAATGTATACAGCAAAAGTAAACGCGCCTTATTATGCCCACGCTACCACGGGCTATACATTAATGAGAAATTAATCAAAATCCGACCAATGGTTTATGGATGAATCAAGCTCAAAGAAAAATTGTCTTTAATTTCTTAGGTTTTCGGCAGCGCATCAAAATGAAACATACACCATTTTACCCGCGAGAGCATGCAATAAACACTGGCCCTTTACTCCACGCCAAGAAATTGCAATGAATAGAGAAGTTTGTGTATTTGGCCAGCGAGGTAACTACCAACGGAAAGATGGAGGACGAAATAGGACAGAGAATAAGGAAGAGTGTACAATTGTATCATAAAATGAAGGATATAACCCGGAGCTGGAACACAAGGATGGAAAATCTTGTTCTGTAGAGTATACTACCAGCCATTACTGATCTATGGCTCTTAATCATGTACTTGGACAAACAGAAATGATAACAGGTTACAGGCGGGAGAGATTAAATTTCTTAGAAGGATAGAGAACGTCACAAGAAAGGATAAAATCAGAAATGAAAATATCAGGGAGTGGTTTTCATTTGAGTATGTCTTTTGATGGATAGAGCTTTCATTTTTCCCGATCAATGACAGTTTCATGGCTTTATCAAACCATTCAACTGCCACAAATTTTTTTCGAGGATAGTGTCTTGCAAATTGCCGTCTACTCACGCTCGAACGCGCTTGGTTATTCCTATGACATACCCTCTTTACTCGAGCGAGCTGTGTTACCTGGAGCTTCCCCAGGCTCGGTGTACAAGCGAAGACTCGATGGATAGAGAAAGCTGGGTAACGCAGGAATAGCGCATAAGGTGTACATACAGACATGCTACTACATAGCACGAAAGCATACTATTATTGTTCAGTTACTACCTAATGGCATGTGTGTGGAAAGAGCATCCTTTAATGAACATGTTAAAAAATCGAACGACGGTGTATTTTAGAGCGTGCTTCATGAGGCGGGTGTGGCGGGGGGAATACTCATAAGCAACGTGAACGTGTTTGTTAATGATCATGCTAGTATCGATCAATCAGCAGCGGCAGGTATGCCTTCATGACTTCGCGCCGAAATGACTAGTTGGGGGGATGAAGAAACATTAAAATTTGTAACTATTTATGAGAAGGAAAATACACACCTCACATATCAGTGCACATCGTTCTAACGTGGTTTTTTCTTCCGCAGAGTGCATATGGACACAGAAATGTTGAAATGTGGTGCAATCTGCCGATTTTTACTTTTTCACTAACGTCGAGTAAAGCACGGTCTTTAAGTATCCGAATTTTCTGAAGGTAAACGTATACAATTTTATAAAATGATGCAAAAGCAGGTAGAAAAAAACAAGAAAAATAAGAAAACACATACTATTCACTCTTTAATTTTTCAGTTACATTTTTCGATAACAGCTATTTTAAGACCGCGATGCAATTCTTATCTGTTCAGATTGTACCAGCGTCGCTTCGTCAATACGCAGCACGTGAGTAAGGTTTCGTATCCACTTGAGCTAGCTCATTGAAGCGATCCGATCGAGTGTGGACGCTCGCAGCGACGCTTGGGTCGAGACGACCATGCGTCGGTATTTGGCCTTGTATTCACTCAGGCGAATGAGACGCTCACTCCTTTGACTGCGCTCTCCGGAGCAAAAAAGGAAATTTTGGTCGAACGAGCCTGTTTTGAAGTAACTACAGTGCTCAGTAACCGCTTGGCTATTGATATATCGTCAAGTGTGATTGTGGCAGCTGTGACCTTTATAATTATTCATTCGATGTCAAAGAAAAATGAAAAGTACCTAGGTGGTGGATTAGAGAAAGTTATCGTCAGTGAAGAAATAACTTTAAAAATATAATTGGTTAGTTGAATTTAGAAGGAGACAATGAGCCATTTCAAAACTTAACGAGAAGGACCGATTTCGAACATTTGCTGTCATTAGTTGGATCTCATCTATGTGTCAAGCAATCCCACCAGAAGATAAATAATTAACAACTTTAAGATTCCTAGCTTCGGGAAATTCCTACACAAGTCTGCAGAATATTATCAAATTATCTAAACAAAGCATTAGCCGTTTTGTACCGGTGGTCTGTATTGCTATTGTTAAGTCACTCCAATATTATATTAAGGTTAGTACCTATTTTTAATTTTTGATATAGACTTTGATTACAAGTATATATTCAAAGATTGTTTTTATAATCTTTATTAGTTAAATTAACTATTATCAAATACAGAACTAATGATTTTCATAACAATTAAGTGAAACGCGGTACAGTTGTTTGCCACAGAAGAATTAACACAGCACAAAATCATTATCTTTTAAAGGTATTTTCATATTATTCCTGGGACTTTAATTGAACATCTTTGTTTGCTGTCACTACTTGTGATAATTGAACAGTTGATATTGAAATTTGAAGTGGTGGAACTGGTGATGATGAATTAACCAATGTTAATACACCATTTGAGCCTGTGCTGTATTGTTGCAATTCACTATAAAGTACTTTATTATTGCGAGGTTCTTGGTGAATAATTGCCCATATCTGCCTCGAATGTTCTATTACTTATGGCATTCTTGACACAGGCCAGTGCACCTTTGTCGTAATTTTTTAAGTCATTAGCTATATACAACCCACACGTAGTATATGAATCATCACTGGCCGCTTTTTTTCTTTAAAAGTTCGATTACACTTTTTACCATTGGACTGATATCTTTACTCTTTGTTTTCTTGGCACTCTTCTGTTTTGGTGGACTCACTTCTTAACTATATTCAACTATATCATTGTTATTGGTGTCTTGGCTCTTGTTGCGAAATAATCGCAGGAACACTTAGTTATGTTAAGTTGTGCAAGAAAACGCGAGAGCGTGGGCGTTGGAAGCGCCGTAGCGACACATGACCGGGGGGGCGTGAGATAGAAAGCGATATTCAGTAAACAGAGGCAACGTGATAACTGAAACAGTAGAGAAAGCCAGATGGCCGGGCAGGGACGATAAGAGTCACATGTTTACGCCACATATTTACAGCAGCAGAGGATTCCATTTCAGCCTACGTGACAAGACTAGGACTGATGCAAGAACGAAGAATGCGTAACTAATGCCACAGAATATTCTAGAATGTTGAGAGGACAAATAATGTCGTCATTTAGAGATATAAAAGGGGGGTTGTCTAGCCACCGAGAGGCAGAGTAGGGTCAGCCAGAGTGCAGAGCTGATGCTGCGTGTAGCAGTGTAGGGCAGACTAATGCAGGGCATAGTCGCCGTTGTCAGTAGTTTGACTCCAGTCAGCGACGCCAGAAGTTAGACTAGGACTTAGCCACTGGGATCTATGGACGGTAGTTGTAGGGAAATTAAGTTGGTAAATCCGTATGGGAAATATTTCTCCTATCGTTCTTATTTAAAGATTATGAGGAGGATCAAGCTCCTGTTGATGGAATTCAGTGAGTTGGAGATGTTAGAAGAATAATACTTGAAGTCGCGCACCTCCCATAAGTCTTTTATGAATTAAGTCGGGTTCCGTGAGCTGTAGGTTTGTTTCCTCACATCTTTGTTTTATTTCTCAAACCACTTTCCACACCGAGTTCCCAAGTTTGAAAATCGTTACTCACTTGCATTCAGACTTCCAACAACAAAACGGAAGTCTAGCTCCCAACTTCCGAACCGCTCGCGGAAGTAAAATATCCAACCAGACGCAACATAGACTAAAAATTTGGTGTCAGATGTGGGGTTTTGGCCAGGATAGCCACTGTTAGATACGACTTGACCACAGTTAGCCAGGGTTGGCCAAAGGTCAGCATAGCATCAGCGGTGGCCTATACCTCCACAAATTTGAGGAATAGGTGTGGGTACTTCTGTAGAACTCAGCCCGAAGTCAAAGTAAGACCGACGGCTTTGAGAACGAAGCCGACTTAGGGAGGTAACGCAGAAGATAGGAGTCAAACGAAGAAGAGGATCGATTGGTCGAGAACGAGAGGGTCCCTCATACTGCAGAATATCGACCAGGGTCACTCGACAGCGGAGAAAACCTGCCAGCGCATCCACGAGGTCAACGAGGGTCGACAATAGCAGCCGCAACGCAGTCGAGGTCAACGAGGGTCGACAATAGCAGCCGCGACGCAGCCGAAGTCAGCGCGACGCAGCCGAAGTCAGCAGGACGAACCGCAGCCAGTAGCCGTCAGCCGCAGTCGTCAGCCAGCAGCCGTCAGCTGTAGCCGCCAGCAGCCAGCCGCCGCCAGCAGCCAGCCGCCAACGAGCCACAGTTGCAGCAGCCAGGAGGGCGTCACCCTCCGTCCCCACGCAATAGTTAATTTCAGCAGGTGAGAGCGCAAAAAGCAACATGCCTAACGAAGCTGTGTCAGGTTAGCCAGGGTGCTGCAGTCATCACCTAGGCAGTATATTAGTTTAAATGAGGTTATCAAATTAATCCCTCATTCTTTCGATGGTGATAAGTCGCAACTTAATGAGTTTTTGGATAATTGCGATAGTGCATTTGAACTGGTAAGCGCCAGAGCAGCACGACATTTTATTAAAATTTGTAAAGGCTCGTATAGTAGGGACGCCCCGTAGTAAATTGCTCGTCCGAGATTTGACCACCACTTGGCCGGCAGTTCGCGCAATTTTAGTTGAAAATTATGGGTGCAAAAGGACGCTAGATTTTTATGCCTGCAAAATGTTTGCCAGTAGGCAAGAGTCATGGGAAAGCATAGCGCAATGGGGTTTCGCGCATAGATGCCCTCCAACACCAGTTCAGGGAGGCAATAAAAGATGTCATGGCAGAAACCGAGCTAGCGGGTAGTATAGCTCTTGTGCTAAAGTTAGGAAGGGCGGTCTTCATCCAGGGGTTGTATGATGACCGAATAAAAACAATAGTAAGGGCTAGGGGAGAAACCATAACCCTATCAGAAGCCGTAGAATAGAAATAGCTACAGAAGAGAGCGCGATAGCTTCCGCGAAGGAAAAGCCGATATCGCGACAACCATTCAGGGCCCTAAGGTAGAAAAAAGTAGAGAAGGAACCTGTTTCAATTGTGGAAAGTCCGGGCATGCAGCCAGAAATTGTCAGGTTCAGAGACGAATTAGAGTAGTGGAAACAACAAAGGAAGTAAACAAGTTTCCAAGTAACGCACTCGAAAAGAGAGTGATGAAATTGGAGAAAGAAAATGCCATTAGAATAGGAAAAACACAGATAGGATTCGGGAAACACTCTAGGAGATAGAGCGTACAAATCCTACTAAAGCTAAAGCATCGGGCATAAGAGTAAATGAAGTTATATGCTTCAAATGTAACGGAAAAGGGCATTACGCTCGAGAGTGCCGTGAAAATACCAGGGTAGTGAGAAAAAGAGATAATAGACCGGTAAACTGCTAAGTGGCGTAATGAGGCAGTCACATTGCGCCAGGCCCCAAAAAGTATATATAGTAGACTGCACAAATAAGAATGAATTTGTAGTGATGCAATGTGATGGAGCAAAGCGTAATCAGGTGAAGTTCTTGGTGGACAGTGGGGCACAATTGAGCTTAATAAAAGGAGACAGCATAAAAAGGGCAGTGAAAAGTAATACTAAAGAAAAAGTTAAAATTAAGGGTATTAGTAACAATGCTGTACAAACCAAAGCTTCTGTGGTAATAGAGTTACAAGCCGCGAAGGGTTTGACGCTAAAGCAGAAATTTCATGTAATTGATGCAAACATAGATTTGCCGTTTGAGGGCCTGTTGGGAAGGGACTTCCTAGCAAAAAACAAGGCCGTGATAGATTACGGGAACAAGACTATTGAAATTCGCGGGAGGCGAATTAGGTTGCAAACAGCGCAAGAAGGGCCATATCTAACGCAACGTAGGATGCGTTGTAGTGAAGCTTGTAGCCGCTGGATTGCCTCACCAACCCACAAGAGTGTAGGTGTTGCAAGGATTGCTACACCTAGTAGTGTTTGTCCGTCCACTAATGGAGCTGTGCGATGTGACAAGAAAGGCGTCGTAAAGATTACGACACGAAAAGAAATTTGTCCACCCGCTAACGGACCTGCGGGTAAAGACGGAAATTTCCGAGGGCAGTAGGAGCCGCTTCGGAAACGATAGGCCCTGTGAACGAGCGGGGTGATGTTCGTCAGTCCACTAACGGAATTGTGCGACGCGACGAACGGTTCTCGAGGGCAGTAGGGACTGACTCGAAGATGGGAGGCCCTGTGAGGGGGCGTAATAATGTAATGAAGGCGGAAGAGTCCGATTCATTAGCAGTAAAAACTGCGTGGCATAAGAACGCGAAGGAGCGAACTTACGCGGAGGTGGTGCAATCCGCGAGGTCAAAGGCGATCCCGATCGCTAGAAAAGAGAGTAAATATAGTACTCAACAGGGAGCAGAAGCCAGGAAGGCTCAAGGCTCCGAGATAAGAATAGGCCCGCGCGAAGAAAAGATTGTGAAGGTGCGAATTGCGTTGAGGGATGTATCGGAGGCGATCATCCCGAAACAGGAGTTACAACCAGGTCTATACATGCCCGAAGCTTTAGTGTCCGTAAGAAACGGAATGTGCATAACGAGTATGTTAAATACCACAGAAAAAGAAGTTAAGTTAAAGAATCCCCTAATAACAGCAGAAAACTGCCCGAGTCCAAGGAAATATGCGTAAGGCACATTAAGAAGGAACGATCAGAGAATAAATCGCGACTAACCAAGTTAAAGGAAAATCTCCGAGTAGATCATTTAAATGGGGAAGAGCAGAAAGCACTTCTAGAAATATGTGCAGCATATAATGATGTCTTCCATCTGCCTGGAGACAGATTAGGGTATACAGAGGCAACTAGACATAAAATTAAGCTTTTTCCCGAGGCAGAAGGAAAGATAATTCGGTTAAGGCCCTACCGAATACCCGAGGCGCAAAAAGAGATTTTGCAAGGAGAAATAAATAAGTTGCTACAAGATGACATAGTGATACCCAGTGATAGTGCATGGAATTCACCGGTACTAATAATTCCAAAGAAAATGGACGCAAGTGGGAAAGCAGAAATGGCGCGTAGTGATAGACTACAGGAAGTTAAATGATCTGACAGTAAATAATGTGTTCCCATTACCGAGGATTGATGAAATACTAGATGGGCTCGGTAAAGCAAAGTATTTCTCAACGTTAGATTTAGCGAAAGGGTACTATCAGGTACTGATAGATGAACAGGACCAAGAGAAAACAGCTTTTAGCACCCCTTATGGACATTATGAATTCAAAAGAATGCCTATGGGATTAAAAACGGCACCAAATACCTTCCAAAAATTGATGAATTCTGTGTTAACAGGACTACAAGGTGAGAAAGTATTTATCTACTTAGATGACATCATCGTGTTTGGGTCGTCGTTAGAGGAACATAATGCGAGGTTAGAGGATGTTTTTCAAAGATTACGAAATTATAACCTCAAATTACAAGTAGATAAGTGCGAATTTCTGCGTAAAGAAGTTACATTCTTGGGACATATACTCACCAAGGAAGGATTAAAACCCGATCAAAAAAAGGTAGAAGCCGTACAACAATACCCACAACCACGTAATACCACTCAGCTAAAGGCATTCTTGGGGTTAAGTGGATACTATCGGCGATTCATAAGTAATTATAGCAAGATAGCTAAGCCGTTATATGAATTATTAAAGAAGGGAATTACTTATACATGGGGTTCAAAACAGGAAGAGGCATTTCAACACTTGAAGGAAAAATTGTTGAGTCCTCCCATATTACAGTATCCTGACTTCAAGAAAAATTTTATAGTTACTACGGATGCAAGCCAAGATGCGATTGGAGCAGTGTTAAGCCAAGGAGAAATTGGTAAGGATTTACCGGTAGCTTATATATCAAGGACGTTGAATAAAGCTGAAAGAAATTATAGTACAATAGAAAGAGAAATGCTAGCTATTTGCTGGGCAGTGAAGCAATTCCGACCTTATCTATTTGGCAGGAAATTTACGATATGCACAGACCATAAACCATTGATTGGATTAATAGTGTGTCAGATCCGTCATCGAGATTAATGAAATTCCGGCTAAAACTTGAAGAATATGATTATGAGATCGTATACAAGAGCGGCAAAAGGAATCAGGTTGCGGACGCTCTTTCGCGAATCCGGAACATTAGAAAGACCGACGACGATACAAATGATAAAGAGGAAAATGAGAATGTAGAAATAGCTGTACCCATGGTCGAGAATGGTGACAAGGTAATGGAAGAAACCTTACATCCAAATACCAATAATGGTGAAGAACTTACTCAGGAAGAGAAGACGAAGATACTAAAGCAGTATCACGAATCACCAATTGGTGGGCATCAAGGAATAGGTAGGACCTATGAGAGAATTAGGAAATATTGTAGCTGGGAAGGCATGAAAGCCGACATTGAGCAGTACATTCGCCGGTGCGAAAGCTGCCAAAAGAACAAATTACCAAATAAGACAAAGATGCCGATGGAGATACAAAACCCCAGAGCATGTATTTGAACGATGCGACATAGATATAGTAGGTCCACTACAACAATCAGAAAAAGGAAATATATTCTTACATTTCAGGATGCTTTAACAAAGTTTTTAGTGGCAGAGCCCATAGAGCAGCAAGATGCTGACACGGTAGCAAGAGTGCTAGTAGAACGGATAATTCTAAGGTTCGGAATACCGTCTATTTTATTAAGTGACATGGGAAGTAATTTTATGGGTGACCTAATGAGGAGAATATGTAGATTGTTACGTATAGAGAAGATACACACAACAAGTTACCATCCGCAGGCTAACGGTGCATTAGAAAGAACGCACCGCACCTTGACAGAAATGCTACGACATTATGTAAACAGAGGTCAAACTGACTGGGATACCTGGATCCCATATGCTGTGTTTGTCTTCAACACAACACCACATAGTACTACAGGGTATACACCTCACGAGTTGTTTTTCGGAAGAGTCTGTAACGTACCAGGGGCACTGCAAAAGAAACCAGATGATGTGATATATAACTATGATGATTATGTACTAGAATTAAGAGAAAGGTTGAGAGCCATGCACCAATGTGCACGAGAAGCAACGGCGCACAAGCAAAAGAGAAAGCAAAGAAAATTATGATAAAACACAAAACCCAGTAGTATTCAAACCGGGAGATAAAGTCCTGTTATTTGACGAAAGTGTGAGAAGGGGTCGCTCAAAGAAATTAGATAGCCAGTGGAGAGGTCCGTATACGGTAATTGAAACCAAGGGACCGAATGTGGTAATACAATTAAAGAAAAATAAATTTACAAAGGTGCATGCCAATAGATTAAAAGAATTCTTTTGAAATTACAGGGACAATGGCAGCAACCTGGAGAGTAATTATGGCCATGATGATGGTAGGGCGCTACCTCGACGATGCAACAACAAGATCTGCAATTAACAAAATTCCAATCATCACCTGGGCTATATTATGATCATAAAGGAACCGTAAACCTGTATACAGTTACATGGAAAATAGTAAGTTATTTTAACCTAGAAGATTTAAGGCATAAATTCGAAGCAACTCGGGATGCAGCATTGAAAGCAATAGATTATTGTCAACAAAGGCTTAAGCAAATAAATACAAGTGTAGCGGGATGTACAAGCATGAAGCGAGCATTAGACTATCATGTAAGTAAAATAGAAGTTTCACAAGGCCTAATTGGGCAACTAGCTAGACATGAGCAAAATAGAAGAAAAAGAGGAATACTTAATTTCGTAGGCGAAATCAGTAAGGTCCTATTTGGAACTTTAGATGAAGATGATGCTTCATATTTTAAGTCGAAGATCAACTTGTTAGAAAATGAACAGAAACAATTACTAAAACTTTCCAAAGAACAAGTTACGATTGTAAGAGCAACGTTAACTAGTTTCAATCACACGGTCGATTCGATAGAGCGTAACGAAAGAGTAATCACCGCAGGAATATTGAAATTAAATGAGCACATATTTAATTACGAAGCTAGCACAGACAAAAAGATAATTCAATTCGGTATATCTATAACGTTGAATGAGCAGTTAATACAATTAATGACGATATTCAATGAAGTGGAGCGAGAGTATGATCTACTCGTAACTGCGATAGTAAACGCGCAAAAAGGTATTCTGGCACCGTATTTGATCAACCCTGTACAAGTGGTTAGATACCTACATTTAATTAAAGAAGAAATAAAGGATAAGCAATTCCCTATAGAACTGACCGAAGCCAAAGGGTATCAATTAATGCGAGCAATTGACTTGGATGTTTTCATTGCAGGCAATATACTGAGTTATGTTTTAAATATTCCGCTTGTGGATAGCGAAAGGTATAACATGTATAAGTTATGGCCTCTACCAGTCGAAGTAAGTCACAATAAGCGACTATTCACTTACATATCACCAGAAAAAAGTTTCTATTAATGGATGATGCAAAGCGGAAGTATATTAAGTTAGATGATGATCAATTAATATGTAAAAAGATAGAACCTACTCGTAACATTTGTAAGCAAACTTTTGTCCTGTTATCAACTTACGACCATGAGGTATGCGAAGCTAGAATGCTTCAACCTATAGTAAAGATTCCAGACGATTGCATACAAAAATACATCACGCTAAATGAAAGTGTGTGGACACAAATTAGAGGAAATGAGTGGCTTTTTGTAGCGCCCAAAGAAGAAGGGCTTACGGTGTTGTGTAATGGCCATAAGCCAGCAGATGTAATTATTAAAGGAACAGGAAAACTTAAATTTTTAAGTAAATGTAAAGGTTACGGAGCACAAATAATAATCCAATCCGAACATACCATTAGATCAAAAGTACCGATCAATGATATTGTTCCGAGCTTAAGCCTAGATATAGATTGCTGCATGGTAAATAATGAAAAGAAAAACATATCTGAAATTCCTCTATATTTACCAGTTGAACCAGTGGTTCGTCAGTTAGACGATTTAACGGCAGCAGGCCATAAGTTGGACGAATTGGAAGATGAAATTGCGTACCAGCAGAGAACATGGTTCGATGTACTTTCATTAGAGCATATACCAATTTGGAGTTATGCTGGAGCAGGGATTGTACTAGTAATAATAATTTTTTGTATATGTAGATATTGTAAATGCTGCCGCGATTGTTTCAGATTTTTTTGTAAGGCTATGGGTGATGACTGTTGCACTAAGATTTGTGTTAAGAATAAGATTGTAAATCAATACCCGAGACTGGAGTGGTTAGGTATCATCCTGCTGGAATGAACAGTGATGAAAGTGAACAAATTACTTTTGGTCCTGTAAGAAGCAGGTATGTAACCGAAAACAGTGATACAGTGATAAGTGAACGTGTGCGTCACCCAGACAGATACTTAGAGTATGAACAAAAGAGACCATTAATGTTTTTGTCTAAAACTAACAAACGTTAGAATGTACAATGAATACATTGTAGGAAAAGATATTAAAATGTTTTGTGTCTGATTTAGAAAGTAATAAGAAACTATCTAAAAGAAGAAATGAGATGGTAAATTGTGAAATTCTTGATTATGAAAAAGAATATTTATACATGTATGATGTATGTATTATTAAAATTGTCACTATTGTAAGAACAAGATGAGAAAGAAGTTGAAATATGTGTGAAACATATGTGAAATAACATTGTAACATGAATGTAAAATCATTGTAACATGCATAAGATGTTAATTGTCAATAAATAAGCAGCTCACACAGCCGACATAGAACTTGAAAATTTTGCACTCTCAAAGAGATTGCAAAATTTTCCCCAAGGGGGGGAGGTGTTGCGAAATAATCGCAGGAACACTTAGTTATGTTAAGTTGTGCAAGAAAACGCGAGAGCGTGGGCGTTTGGAAGCGCCGTAGCGACACATGACCGGGGGGGGCGTGAGATAGAAAGCGATATTCAGTAAACAGAGGCCAACGTGATAACTGAAACAGTAGAGAAAGCCAGATGGCCGGGCAGGGACGATAAGAGTCACATGTTTACGCCACATATTTACCAAGCAGGCAGAGGATTCCATTTCAGCCTACGTGAACAAGACTAGGACTGATGCAAGAACGAAGAATGCGGAACTAATGCCACAGAATATTCTAGAATGTTGAGAGGACAAATAATGTCGTCCATTTAGAGATATAAAAGGGGGGGTTGTCTAGCCACCGAGAGGCAGAGTAAGGGTCAGCCAGAGTGCAGAGCTGATGCTGCGTGTAGCAGTGTAGGGCAGACTAATGCAGGGCATAGTCGCCGTTGTCAGTAGTTTGACTCCAGTCAGCGACGCCAGAAGTTAGACTAGGACTTAGTAGTTGTAGGGAAATTAAGTTGGTAAATCCGTATGGGAAATATTTCTCCTATCGTTCTTATTTAAAGATTATGAGGAGGATCAAGCTCCTGTTGATGGAATTCAGTGAGTTGGAGATGTTAGAAGAATAATACTTGAAGTCGCGCACCTCCCATAAGTCTTTTATGAATTAAGTCGGGTTCCGTGAGCTGTAGGTTTGTTTCCCTCACATCTTTGTTTTATTTCTCAAACCACTTTCCACACCGAGTTCCCAAGTTTGAAAATCGTTACTCACTTGCATTCAGACTTCCAACAACAAAACGGAAGTCTAGCTCCCAACTTCCGAACCGCTCGCGGAAGTAAAATATCCAACCAGACGCAACACTCTCACCGATTTTATCATTGGGTGTGTTCTTTTATTCTGAATATATAAATGCCTGTATGTATGAATGTATATCAAGGAAATAATTTAATAATTGATTTTTATGTTAGATAATTATTAATGCATTATTAATTTCGTTTTAGGTTCCTCAATATGAACGCCAGTCGCTAGATAAATCACAAAAGTTCGATGAAAAGTGGAACTACCCTCATTGTGTGGGGTCAGTGGATGGCAAGCCATCCAATAGTGGAGCAGAATACCGGAACTATAAAGATTTTTATAGCATTGTGTTATTTGTAGAGTTCGGCTTCGGCTAGGGCCACCTTCGGCCACTTTCGGCCAATAAAAGCACCTTCGGCCACACATTCGGATTCGGCCAAATTCAGCCGAAGTTTTACATCTAGACGCCGAAAATGATCCAACTTTTACGAATACCGTCAATGTAGCGTGCCAACAGACGATAGCAAAGATAAAGAATCATTTGGAAAAAAAAATCATACAAATGAGTGGGAAGTCTATTGTGAAGCCAGTGTTAAATACCAAAGCGTGATTTAAATTTAAAAAATATATCAGAGATATTGTATGCACCCAAAGATTTTAAAAACGAAGTTCAACAATCTACTTTACGCGACATCGTAGAAAAAATGTAGCACCACCGTGACCCTATAATCATCCGATTTCTTTGCGGATTAATGTATTAGGCTAGGTATGGACCTCATCATTGTAAACATGCTTCCGTACAACCTCGTTGAAGGAGAAGCACTTCCCAGACTTAATTTTACTGATTCTCTATCACGACAAAAGAGAAATATTTTAGAAAGTCTTTAATGCCAGGTTCATATGAAAAAGTAAACAGTAAAGTTACATAAATTTTAGAAAAAGGCTGAATGGATCAGTTTTACCACCAACATATGAAGTGATCAAGCAAACACGTTTTTCAGCGTCGCGGAACAAGGTATTTCCAAAGTTTCCTAAAGGAAACAAATTAAACTGGCAGTTAGTGTGTTGGATGGAGATCATACAGGGCAATATATTTCACAAAAAAACACTGAAACTGTCACCAAATGCAATTCAAAAGAAAATATGCAGAGGGGTATACGTAATAATGCTTCAAATATGAATGCAACCTTGTGCTGCGGAAACTCTACAGATCATGATTCACGATGTAATTTTTAAAGATATTGCTATAAAACGTAAGAAGAGTGAACAAGCTACTCGATATCTTAAAAAACAGAACAGAAAAATGCGGTAAATCTGTATATGTCAGAACGTGGTGGAATAGAAATTCCAACTACAGAAGAATGGATACAAATGAACAAATTTATAACCGTGGTGAAGTGTTTTCATCAAGAAACGACTAATTCATCATTGGTATCTATAATTATATCATTGATGTGCGAGTGGAGACTTTCCCAGCGTATCGATGCAACAAAATCTTCTCGGGTGTCCAGCCGGATGGTGGTGTAAAAACACGACGTTACGACAGCTAGCTCTGCTGTCTTCATCAGGTATCTTCTAGCTGTCGCAAGCTCACTGTCACCGCCTCGACTGATAACTGAAGAAGACAGAAGATAGAGTTGTCGAAACGTCGTGTTTATACAACACCATCCGGCTGGACACACGAGAGAATTTTATTATATCATTGGTTGCAATCTTAAATTCAAAACTTGCTCAGAAGGATGAAGACTGATCATATAGTACTGCTCAAAAGCTGCTTGTGTGGGTCTGTTAACAGGAGATCTGCTTTCGCAAGAAAAACCTTACGGTTGTTGATTGCCGCTCTAATCGATCCACGGTTTAAAACTAAGTATTTGACTAGCGACGAAATATTAAATACAAAACTGCAATTTTTTCATTTTTACGTCAAAACTGTACACTGACAATAACAAGTAAAACGATTCATTTTGATGTGGATCTTGGTGAACCTGGACCCTCCTGTTCAACATCAAATTCTACTACTAAAATTCCCAGCAGACCATTTATAGGATACCCTTAACAAAATGACTTTGATAATGATTTGGAATATTCGGACAGCTGTCACCTGCCGTTTGAAGAACATTTTATTTGTTATTTAAAAGAACTTTTGCTGCTGGGACCGCTAATATTTTTCAATATTGGGCTTCCAGTCCGTATATTTATTTACGAGCGATAGCAACCAAATATTTATCAGCTCCTCCCACTAGTCATACTAGCGAATAATTGTTCAGTGCTGCTGGTCAAATCTATGCCGGCAGAAGAGTTAATTTAAGCGGCGAAAATGTTGAAATACTATTAGTTTTAGCTTATAACATAATGCTGTTTGGCTTTGATTATTGAATCTTATTTTATTAGTGCCGATCTACTTTTTTTATTATATTTAGTACGTTTTTAATTACTTTGTATACATGAAACTACTTTAAAAATATTGGTACTGATTCGGTTTTAAATGAAAATTTAATATGTGATACTAATTTAGACAGCAAGATATCGTATTTTAAAAGCTAGAATAATTTATGCTAAGTTGTTTTTATTGTTGTTAAAAAACAACAGATTTAAGCTAACATGTGTTTGATTTACCAAAGCTAAAACTCCAAATAATGAATTATTAATTTAATGCACGAGAAAAATTATTCTAATTTAATTCGGGCTGTTACTATTAAATTTTATATTTTCTTTTCATTACTGCTAAATAAAAATAACTGCATTTATTTTTGCTAAATTGCGTTGCTCAAAACTTGGTTTTATTTTATTCTAATAAATAAATATTTAAAACTGTGTTTGTAATTATCATAAAGGTGCAATTTATATCAACAATACTATATATAAAACAAAATACCAGTTCAGTATTTGCATGTCATATATACTTCGTGTCAGTGTTCTAAGATATATAATTATTTTTGAACCTTCGGCTTCGGCTACGGCCGAAGGTTTACCCAAGAGCCGAAAATTCGGCTTCGGGCTTCGGCCAAAAAATAACCTTCGGTCGGACACTAGTTATTTGTTGTAATGGATGCTGATTATAATATTATTTTTATTGATATGGGCTGTAAAGGCATAATTTCTGATGGACGTGTATTCAAATACACAATTTTTTACTGACAACTAGAAAATAGTAGTTTGAATGCCCCACCATCAAGCATTTTGCAAATTTCATATGTTATGGTAGTGCCTTATGTTCTTTTGGGAGTAATGTATTCGCTCTTAATGAATATACAGTGAAGCCATTTGCAAGTAATAATCATATAAATGGTTCCCTTGATCGTATTTACAATTATCGACATTCTAGAGCTCGACGGGTTGTCGAAAATGTATTTGTTATTATTGCATCAGTTCTTAAAGTATTATGTAAACCGCTTACGGTAGACTAATGAAATTTCAATTGTAATGGCTATCACACATTTGCATAATTTCATGCATAAATGTAGAAATAGTATTTCAAATACTCGAGATAACTACCCTCCAATCAAGACTTTTGATAGGGAACAAAACGGTGAATTTCATGGAGGAAGGAAATATATGGAGACAACGCAAGCGACCTTCACCACGCAATGAAATGAAGCCGAGCGGAGGAGGAGTGGGGAGGGGGGGGGCATGGCCTAACCCATACACACATGGCGAATATGTACAAAAACCTCAAGGGGACTCTAGGATTAACGTATCGTCGCAATCTGGAGATGGATTATTATGTAACTCGATGAGATAAATAAAAAATGAAGAATACATTTTTTTGATATCATGCTTAGTTTTCGAGATATTCTGTCTCAAATGTGAAACGGTTTTGGTTGAAATTAAGAAGAAAAAATTGGTCAAAGTCAAATTTGATGACGGATTCTTATTTAAAAAGACGAGAGAAATAAAAAATAAAGAATAAAAAATTTCGATATCTCGCCTAGTTCTCGAGATATACTGTATCAAAAGTAAGGTGTCTTGAGTTGAAATGCAGAAGAATAATTTCGCAAAAGTCAAATTTAATGATCGATTCTTATATAACACGACGAGACAAATCGAAAATAAAGAATAAAAATTTTCGATATCTTGCTTAGTTTTCGGAATATACTGGGATTGGGTTGATATGCGACCTGGAGTAAAAGTTAATTCTGCCAAAGCCACAATGAATTACATGGTGGACATGCAGAATGGATATTTCAGTTGTTTTTACTACCACTTGTGGTTAGGTTGAAATGAGGCCTAGACCAGAATAAAAATAGTTATTTTGTATACATCGTAAGCTTAATTGGGAATAGCTGGAAGTGGAAGTAGTTTCCATCGCTATACACGTTTTGTCACTAACTTGGTTCTCATGAAATCATTAACAGTAATAGATAAATTCTTTGTCCCTTATGGAACAACAAAACCATTCTGGTACAGACTGCATTTAGACCTAACCACAATCTCCATTAAATTACCGTTATAGAATCAAACTATGTAGACATACCCACACACGCGTATTTGAATCGCAAACTGTATTTGCGGTAACATCGTTTTCTTCATCAAGATTCCTAGATTGCATAGCATAATTTAACACATTTAATTTCATCATACAGTATTAACTACAACGTGACGAAGGAAAGCGCAATACTAAATTAACTGAACCGCCCTTTAAATCTCATTTTCAACACTCGTTAAAAAGTAATGCTAGTCTATTATGTGCAAAATAGCAAGGTATGCTGATTTTCTACACTACACCAACAAAAATTTGAGAAAAAAGTCATCCCATTGAGAGCTATGACTAAATATTTATAGACATGCGCCAAAGTTTACAATTCCCATTGACCACTTCAACAACAATTATTAGAATACAACTTACCTATGAAATGATATTCCAGGTTCTTTCCTCTCTTGTCTATTTGTGCAACCGTATGCAACACAAGATGGCATTATAAAACACTTATGCATTACAAAATGAAATAATCAGAACATCAGACACAGTGTAAACTCGGCAATTGTTTGGGTTACAATACCGCTGCTGCCGCCATGCGGGAGAGTTTAGAGCCTGCTTCACAGATTTAACGTCACTTCTCCTCCATATATTTCCTTCCTCCATGGTGAGTTTATTCCGGGTTTACAATCTTTCTCTGCTTTGCCACATTACCCAATCAAAGTAAGGAAAATCGTTTATATGTCGCAAGACATTTTATAACCCAGGCTGAATTACCGTGGCAATGACATATTAATTAAATTACAGATACGTGTCCACTAAAAAAATAAACTTACATTGGAATTATCCATGGGCGCCGGCAGGATTACTTTAAGGGAGGTGCATCTGGTATTTTTTTATACATTATTTATAACACTTATTAGTTATTAACTAAGGATACTAAATTTTACTTCAAGGTGTTGAACAAATTTGGACAACAACCAAGGCGCCTTAAAATATTATTCAAACAGTGAATTTAACAATAAAATATTTGTTTCTTAATCATTTTCTGTGCATTTTCTTTCATAGCAGGGGGGTGCAAGCGCACCCTCTTGCATCCCCCTCCCGGCGCCCATGGAATTATCTCGTGTTTCATTTGGTTCACATTTATCCATTAAAATTTTATTCGATCAAAAGCAAACCATTTTGACACATAAACTTCATCTTGTGTTGAAACAAACTAAATAAAGTGTAATTTATATGTATTTACGAATGTAGAATCAATTTATACAGAACTATCAGCGTCCCGCGTTTTATCAGCGTGGACAATGATGAAGAGTATATGGTGTGTCCTAATCCGCGATCTGAAGTACCTACGCTCCAAATTCCATCAAAATCCGTTCAGCCTTCAGAAACACTATTAAAAACCCTAAATTCCACTTCCAGTCATAGAACTTCTCTTCTGTTTTGATCGTTCTCGCCTGAACGACTCAAGCAGGCTTGTTATTTTCTTCTTTACATCATCAGCACTAAAGTTAAATACCTCACTGATTTCACGCCATGTATCTTCTTTTTTACTTCGATTATAATATTTTTCGTATGAGATATCCCATAATAGCCTCTTTTATTCATGCGCATCATTCAGCTTCAAACAAGTTTTCTTGTCTCACTTGCTCGAGCTTATTATAAAACGCCAAATTACCATCCACTTTCAGCATTCTGAAATACCGACACTCGATCGGCTCGACGCGAGCGTGCTCAGACGTCCACACTTGATCGGTTCGCTTCATTGAGCGGTTCATTCGCCTGAGCGTGCTCAAGTACGACGCCTAACAGACCGAGCCTACCGTCATGCTCGAGCTTACGTCCAGGCTCGGTCCTCTGTACTGTGTTTTCCGGCATTTAGCCGGCAGAGGTCACGCTGACAGCTATAAACCGAGCGAGCCTAAAGCTGGGTATCCACTACGCGCGGCAAACCCTCGAACACTGGCTCGCGCGGCGATACCTGGCTTGGTGCCAGGTATCGCCGCGCGAGCCAATGTTCGTGGCTTTCTGTTGACGAGCGCGGCTGCCGCGCGAGCCAACGCAACCCAGTCAGATTTCGCGACCATTTTTACTGAGACTTCCGCAAGTAGGAATATGTCTGAGTGGTGCTACGTTCTGTCCTGCAGGCTACCATATGGCTTATATTGTAGACATACATAGCACAAATCGATAAATTACACCGTGGGGATCATTATAAGTGTTAAGTAATAAATACTTTCCAGAACTAGTAATAAGACTTAGCTATTCTTGATCTTTCTCTTCTGTATGATGCCAGAAGCGTAGTCATCTTCTTCTTTAAGTCGGAAACGCGTAAGGGGGTCATCCATAAATTCATAAATTACGTGAGGTGAAATAGGGGGGGGGTCCAGAGTAATCTCACCAAGGGGGAGGGAGGATCAACGGAAATCTCACGTGAGATGTTTTAAAATTGGGTAGGACTGTAGAGCTAAAAAAAAGGTCTACAAATGGCGCGAAAGTCGACTTTAGGGGGGGTATTTCGTAGAAAAGTGTCGGTGAGACCTAAAAAAAAAAAAAGTCTCAAAAAGCTGCGAAGACGATCTGTGGGAGGGGGGGGGTGTCTAACGGGACCAACCAGATCTCACCAGAAAGGGGGGGGGGGTCCGAAAATCCGGAAATATACCTCACGTAATTTATGAATGTCCCCTACGCCCATTGCTGAACTTACCTCCTTCAATGCATCGTCCCTCAGCGTTTTGTTGTGGTAATCTGCACATTTACTATTCCACAAAAAAGTTTCGCACCAATCAGCTGTATTAGAAATCGACACTTTTCGTTGTTCATGGCAGTAAACTGTCGCTATGCCGCGCGAGCCAACTCCAAGAAAGACACCGCCGTCCCAACTGCGCGCGAGCCAATTAGTGGGGGGCCTTTGCCGCGCGCCTAGAGACCGACAGAGAATGGCTCGCAGCGCGGCATGTTCGACCGCGCCAATGTTCGAGCTGGCTCGCGTGTCAACAGCGTATCCATTATGCGCGGCTGCCGCGCGAGCCAATGTTCGAGGGTTTGCCGCGCGTAGTGGATACGCAGCTTAAACAGCGTTTGCGCGACTCTAGTGAAGGGTTTTGGTGTTATTTATGTTGAAACATCCAACCAGAAAGACCTCCGTTACAGGAGAACGGAAGTGGGGGCCACACGACAGAAAACAGGAATGCGGGAAACAAGCGAGCGCAGTAAGCATGCACACATCTTTAATTGCAACTGCTCTGCCTGTATTTCTGAGGGCATGTTTGTGTGTTTTTGCAGTTGTTCTAGGGCAATGGTAATCTGGTAAGCATTTAGAACCAAGTGCAAATGATATTAATAATAATAACCATTGGTGGGTGATATGTAGTAACTAATGAAATGTTGCTAAGCATTTTGTAAGGGAAAGTCTAAGGAAGAAATATTTTTAAAATTTGATGTTGTTTCAGGAATTCCAGTGACGGGGAAGTATTCACCATTACTCACAATGACAGAAATATTGAACTGAACCTTGGATTCAAAAGACCAGTTTGGGTATGTTAGATGTGTAAACATTTAGCTAAAATTAATTGCTTCATGCAAGATTTACAATTAGGTGTAGTTCCGTGACCATGGCTTGTATGTCGCCATGGGTCAAATAAGTTCCACATCACAGATTTAGTATCAGACAAAGTAATAATAAACAGGTACAATTCTTAAGGATAATTGAAACCAAAAATATAATGCACAGAGTCTTAAAATGAAAATAATAATAATAATCTCTAGGGGGAAAAATTGAGTTTTTTGGAACAAAAAGTGAAGTTTTTAGGACCACAGTTTATGACCACATGACAAGAGCTGATTTATTTCTTGAGTCTGATCATTGTTGGGAATCTTAAGCTCGATTTGAAACCAAAATTCGTAGCGCATTCTTCATGTTACAAGTAATTCTGATTCAGTAGGTGGTGTAGGTGGTGCACACCATTTACCTCAGTGAAAGTTATTTACAACTTTCTATATCCTAACATTTAGTATCTTAATAAGGCCGTATTTACAGTCAGAATGTAATTAAATCGTTACATATATTTCCGCTACCTTGTGAAACCAAATGATTTTGTTGTTCAAAGTTATAGAACTGCTGTAAATATAGGCGTTTTATTACAAAAACTTAAGTACTTGACTAATCTAGGTTAAATTTCAATAAAACTCTATTTGTTACTAACCCACCACCACTATTTCACTACAATTTGTACTACTCTGCTGCTAACTACAGTATAACAGCCAGTGTTTGAGGAAAAATCTTCAGCGGGATCCACATCCTCTGAAATTCCTGGTGGTCTGGCCCATCAGATGACAAAACCATTCAGAGGGGGCACTATCGGCTTCCCCTATTGGTTAATGTAGTGCTGCGGAGATATACAGGGCGTTCGCCGGAAAACGCTACCCTCCCAGTCTGTTGCCGTCGGCAACTTGCTCGGTCAGTGGGCCAGCAGTTTCCGCCACACGGCACCGTGAATCACCGCACTGTTTAACACCTCCGCTGCCCCAACAGTGCAGTGCAGTGACCCTTACATTGTTAAGAACGGTTTCTTTGCATTGTAGATAGTTTGTGACTTCAGTCTCTTATTAATCAGTGTTGTGAATAAACGTTTCTTTGCGGTTTGGCTGGTTTGGGGCTTCATACTCTTATTAATCTGTACCGTGTTTGAGTGTGAGTAAAATTATGGTACGTTACAGTTTGCAACAAAGAATATTTCTCTACGATACATATGTGAAGAAGAAGTCGTTTAAAAAGTGTCGCAGTAAATTTCGTCGCGAATTTCCTGGCGCTTTACTGCCAGCTAAATCAACAATTCTGCGTCTGGTTAAAAAAGTAAGAGAAACGGGTTCATTTTTTAACAAAAAGAGACTGTCAACCGTATTCTCACAGAGGAGAAAATTGACGATATCGCTTTTCGACTAGAACAGTCACCCAAAAAATCATTAAGTCAGTTAGGGCAGCGTGTGTCTCGAAATAAGTTCAGAAGATGTGAAATGTGCATTACACAAGAGGGTCAACACTTCCAGCATCTTTTATAAGGTAAGCTAATGAATTACGTCACATTTAAATGCTTAGCACACAAGTTTATGAAGTTTATGAAGCGTAATTATTATGAAATAGTCCGCGGCCGACGGTCGAACAATGCCGGAAACTGACCGCTCGCTCGCCGGGAGCAGTTTCTTCCTTGTAGCGCTAACAGTGGGTTGCGTTTCCCGGCGAACGCCCTGTATTATCTCTCTTTTGTTCTGTCAATTTATAGTTTATTTCCTGCTTTTACAATTGTTCTTATATTTGACGAAAGAAACATATTTAATTTAAAATCTGTCTCCTTTAATTTCGCTACCGCAGTTCAGTTCCCTGCTATATTTTGGAGGTCTTATTATTTTCTATTTTTATATGGGATTTATTTATTTTATTTTTTTTAAATAAAGTTCGCTGTAGTGATGTCTCCTTGTTTTTATTTCCCTCATCGTGGTATGCGACACTTGACAGTCAAATGGCCGGGCCGCTTAGTACTTTTCTGCTGATGCGATGATGCTTTGCTAAGCTAGCCGCCATATGCCTTATGCTGACTACCTAAGAGCGAAATGTAAAAAAGGAGAAAATTTACTTTGCATATCTTTATCTAGTAAAACTACGTTGCGTTACATGGCATGTACTTTAATGTCCACATCCTATAATGTGAGACTTAAGCTAGTTTCGCACTTGTCGGTTTACTTTTACTATTACACTAACGAACAATCCCCTTTTTTCTACTCTACTTCAAAGTGAGCTACTCTACTGCTAACTACGGATATTAT
Source organism: Vandiemenella viatica (assembly GCA_031002005.1). Taxonomy (NCBI): domain Eukaryota; kingdom Metazoa; phylum Arthropoda; class Insecta; order Orthoptera; family Morabidae; genus Vandiemenella; species Vandiemenella viatica. The sequence goes on from CM061921.1 coordinate 367,256,701, forward strand.
AACAGTTGTCGTGACCATTGTTTGAGGATTGGTCTCCAACAGGGTGTCCTCCGGAGTACACAGCGTCCCAGCCCATCAGAAGAATCTTCGGGAACTGCCAGGGTGCGCCGGTTTCCAGAGGGTGCTACAGTTTCCAGTGCCTGCTTATTTCATATCCCTTAGTAGTCAATCCAGTGCTTTGTTGTTGTCAGCTTATCTTTTTCGTAGGTATTTGGTCCCAGGTAAAGTTCTATATTGCCGGTTCTTTCTCACGACTGCCAACTGTTTAAGGTATTGTGATTTGTAGTGCATAGAAATCCTTTGTGCTATTTGGCTTAGAATTTCGCAGTTAGCCTGGTGTTTATTGATGCTTAGTAAATCTTTTCCAATTAGGTGATCACACTGCTTCTCTCGCTTCCAAAATAAGGATGCATTCGATGTTCGTGGATTGCTTCCGCTTCACTCTCACATAGACTCTATTCCTTGAGGCCCCTACTGTGTAGTGTGCTGTTGTAAGGACCATACCAATTGGTGACGTGTTTTACGGATTTAGATGTTGCAGTTACAACTGTTCTTTAACATGAGGAAGGATGCCGTATGTTTTCTAACCTGTGCTGCTAATGTTCCACTGGTGTTGCCAATGTTGAAGGAGTGCCGACATGATCACCTCAGTGACAGCAGAGAACAACCTATATATCATAATCAGGATAACTGATTCACCAGGACCAAAATTTGAATCCACATCTATTACTTCTCTCTGTGCCCAATATAGCAGCACTTTAACATGTTCACACAAGATGCTGATTAGCTCCGTTTCTGAACATCATTTGTTTCATCTTATAAAGTTTGATTTGTGTGTTCCTAAGAGATTGCAGAGAAAGTCTGACACCGTGCTTACTGCACTTGTACGTCAAGGAATATAAACTGTTTCTCAATAATGAATCATTATAAATATCATTAATTAAAATTAGTGACAATTTGACTGTCTTATTGATTTTGACAAACTCTAACTCTTGGTAACTATTTCATGAATCATTTCCTATCATTCTCTAATCTGAATTTTGGATGTTAAACAGGACCCAGAAAGGTAATAGTTTCCTACAAATACCAGAAGATATATGTTGGGGCGTGAATTACCTTATCGTAATTAAATGATTATTACATTCATTGTATAATGTACAGCATCAAAGATAAGTCGCTATTGAACTGAAACTTTTGACAGCATAGTGGTTTTCTGACTGCCAATCTTTGAGATTACCCTCTGTTAAGCCTCTACTTCCTTTTGTTTTCAATTACAGTATAAACGCTTTTTTGAAAAAAAAATCTCTACAATCAACAAGATCACAAGTGTTTTTATTATGTTATAGCCGAGATTAGATTTGCACAGATTCTTCTAAAAGAATGAGGGAATTATTACAGCTTTCATAGTCAATATTATTATACATCTTTACTGACTTCTTCTCTTATTTCTCCACTCATACTTAACTCTTCCTCATACACTACTTTTTTGTGAAAATTGTAAAATCAGAGGATGTGAAGAACAGTGAAACCATAATAAGTGATTAGAATTGCAGAGAGATGGTGTGCAGCGCCATCTTTTGTGTGACCGGACAGGTCAGTGTTACAGTGCAGAGCCGTCAAATGAAGTGCCAGTATGCCTCGTGACGTCAAAGGGCGCAATATCATCGTGTGAGTGACTTCGAAACTGGCAGAATGAAACGGAAACGGGTTTGTCGTACAATAACACTAGAGACGTAATGGATATCCGCATCCGCAAGTGCGGAACTTTCGCGTGAAATCCTACATCCCCTTTCGCATCCACAATTTTTAATGCGGATGTGTGGGTTTTGTTTACATTGCAATATGTATAATTCTTTAAACGAGATTTTGCCCATCGTCGCTTAGCTAACAACAAAGTGATTGTTTTATTTTGATGATCTTGCAATAAAAGTAATAATAAGTTATTACCTAAGCAACGAATTTTACAAGTTTGAGCTTGCATGTAAAGTAAAGTGGCCTATTATGGTCCAACTTATAGGTCATCCATGTAGAACTACCATAGGATGCGCTCATCTTTTCACGCTTATAGAAGGGGTCCAACAAAATGTTCCATGCAATCCTTTCAACTCAGACTTTCTCGCGGCACACGATGTGTCCTTACCGCACACTCGTAGGATGTTTCCTACAATAGCTTCCTAAAATATCCATAGCTTGTTGGGAAGCAAGAACCCCTTTTGGTGGCCTGGGATTCCAACATTCAATACGTCCTACATTTATTCCTTTAACTCCTTTCACGGCCCATCAAGAGTTCTTTACCGAAAATCGGATCATCGTAGGTCCTACAAGTTGTACTGTGAATGCGCCAATAGAGTGGCGGGAAGGTAGGTGGCAGGCACGGAACTGAGGGTGATGGGTGAGTGGTAACGCTTTGGCCTCGCATTCGGGAGGACCCGGGTTCGAATCCCCATCCGGCCATCCAGATTTGGGTTTTCCATGGTTTCCCCAAATCACTCCAGGCGAATGCTTCCATTTAAATGCCATCGCCGAATTCCTTCCCAATCCTAACCCCCATCCTTCCCCGCCTCTAATGACCTCGATGTCAACAAAGCGTGTAGCCATAAGCAAAACAAAAGAAAAAAAAGGGAACATGGAGATATGCGGTGGTGTGGCCTTGTGCTTGATGCTTGAATTAGTCGCGCCACATACTCCGCAAAGTTCATATGACAAAGATTGATTTTTAGAGGCGTGCGTAGTTACGTAAATAATTTAATTCACTCGTGAAATCATCCCACATTTTTTGTTGTTGATAGATGAGGCAGTATTATATAGAAATATACTTTACTTAAGAAAAGAGATAAAATTTGGCATAAAATATATACTTATTTTGATTTTAAATTTATTATTAATAAAATATTAAAATATAAATAATTATAAATTTATTTTTTGCCCTCCGCATCCACGGATGTCAAGCACTGTACATCCGCGAAGATGACCTCCGTTACGACACTGCAGCTCGTACAGGGCACGCTACTACCATAGTGATTCGTGTATGGAACCAGTCTTACCGATGATCGGTTACTGGCCCATAGAATGTGACCACTGACCACTGCCATCTTGTCCTCTTGGCCATAACTGACTGAAGAACTTCGTCTATAGTGTTGGTGCGCACATGTCTGCGTCGACGGTTCGACGCCACCTGCTGAAGGCTGGACTGGTGCCTCGGCTTCCAGTGACCAGAAACCACCAACACTTCAGACTGCAATGGGCACTTGAATGCCGTCACTGGCGTGATGAGGAAAAATGTAGTGTTTTCAGACAAGACCCGCTTCAAATTGCCCTTCAGTGATGGCCGCGCCCGTCTTAGACGCTACCGTAGTAAACACAATCTGGCAGACTGCATTGTTGAGCGGCATAGCGAAAACACCACATGTGATCTTGCTTCGTACGTATTGAATGTCAATCTGAACAGCAACTGCTATAACAGGGAGATTTTAGAACTCAACTCACTGCCCCTCTTGCAGTCAACTCCACATGCCATATCTCAGCTTGGCCACATGTGGCAAAGAATGTACAAGCCTTCTTCGAAGAACAATGGATACCAAAGCTTCCCAGGCCAGCTAGTTTGGCTCACATGTCACCTATGGAACATGTCTTGGATATGGTTGTTTGGCAATGGGTTCGTTCTGGTCCTCTTGCAACCAATGTCGATGATTTTGAGATGCGATTACAAACTGTGTGGCAGTGTGTTCCTCCGTAGCATATCCAGGCTCTCTATAATTGTATTTTATGACATCTAGGGGCTCTGACTGCAGCATGTGGCGGTTTCACACCGTACTGAATTCTCACAGTTAAAATGCACGTGCAGTTCTGATTTGTGTATTGTCACTTTCCTAATCTGTGAAATAAGTTTTGTTGCAATCACTTACGCAGACTTTTTTTTTTTCAAAAAACAGTTGATTCTTTCTCTGTAGCTTATTAATTGTATGCTTTAATGGTCATCCTAATGCATTATATGGTCGTAATATTAAGAACAAGGTGCAACGGAGATGTACAGATGAACTTTGAATATTAGAAATATTTTTGTAATAGAAAGTATTCGTTGGAAACGAAGACACATAGCGTGTGTTGGTATAGTAAAGCACGCCGCTTTCGAATTCAGCCCACAAATCATAGTGTTTTGCTTTATGTGATGGGAACAATATGCTTTAACAGCATATCTCTGATGCTTGGACACATTTCATGGGTAAAGACTTCAGTTCAATTTTGTTGATATCGTAAACAATACCATGTTTGTGAAATGGTAAAAGTTCATGTATCCTGGAAATTGAGAGTTACTTGTATATGTTTTAAGAAAATTTGTGTTTTTTTGTTGATTACTTGTTTTGAATACGATGTGCCAAGCAGTAAGGAATTTTACTTTTCACATTACGTTTTTTGTGAAAGAATAAATGCTTAATTGTGAAACATGAAACAATAGATTATATCTAAAGTATGATATCATAACTGTCAGAAATGAAACTAATAATAATAAGTAAATAATTTTTCCCCCAGGAAAAATGTTTTTTCTTGTATTTTTAATTGATTATTTCAATTCCCATTTTTTTTAAAAAAATATTCCCATTTAAATTATTCCATGCAGCATCTCAGATAATTAATACAGCTGCTTGATTTTATTCTGTATCAGGCTTATGATATGTAAATAAACACATGACCTCAGCATTATGTAACTGATCCCTTCATTTTAAATAGCTGAGTAATAATTAATAATATGTAACTTATAAGTTAGAACAGCTATAAGTGGTTACCAACGAAGGAAATAATGCTTTCTAAACTTGTTAAGAATAGGAATAATTGCATTCTCTTACCAAGGCAGAAGGCACAATGGATTTAAAACAGACACATTACATCAAAACACAAACAGTAAAATTGCTGGACAAGGCTTTATAGCAGAAGACCCTAAGGAGAACATTTTCATGACTGTACCATTGTACACTGAGAAGTAAAGGTCAGAGACAGTGCTGAGAAGGAAGGCAAATAATATTTTTCTCTGGTTTGATACAAAGGTAAAAGGAAGCAGCTTTTAGGCAATATAAATAACAAAGGACAGGGAAAATAACCCACCACTTATCAAAGTATGAGGGCTGAGATGAGTGAATAACACTTAAGACAGACGTAAAGAGATTTGATCAAATTACCATTGAAAAATTTTGCTTTGCTTTTTATTGGGTTTTTAAGTAACTAACTGGTTATCAGTAGTTAGTAACATTATTGATTAGTTTATAATAATTGAATGTACTGTTTCATATCCCCAGACTGTTCTCACTTGGGATCAAAGTGAACGTATCTAATATAATCTAATTGTTTTATCCTCTACTTGTTCACTATCAGCACTAATGAGACTAATGCCAGTGGAATGTCTTGTGCATGTGATGTGCTGACTCGACATTTTCATTTATGGGATTAACAGCAAATAGTGTTTCAAGAAGTTTTTAAACTGTAACAGTGATACTGGAGATGTTTATTTCAGTGAAATGTTAGTTGGTGGTAAGGCTTATGTAGGAACTATTTTCCAGACTTTCCTGTTTTATATTATTGACTATATCTTCATCTTTTATTTGCATAATTAATAATGTGTGGACTAAAAACAAAAAATGCTCTGTTTTTAATTCTTCACTTTCATTATTTCTGCAATTTGCAGCCATATATTGAAACAATTTTTATTAAAAGTTAATTGCCAAGAACCTAAAAATAGTAGTCATAAATTTTTATTGCAGGTGTATGTTCATGAGACGAGAGATGTTTACTTTTCAAAACATAGGTCTTCCTCTAAGAATGCTAAAAATATTGAGAAATACATATCTAATGGTGAAAAAATGGAGATATTTTTCAAATTTAGAGATGTTCATGTTCATTCAAGTTCATGGAAACTAAAGAGAAGCCAGAGGGGCTGTATACTTCCTGGGGAAATAAAGCTTCAATATTACAATGTTTACAGCCACTCAGCATGTAGAACTGAGTGTATAATCACTAACCAAATGCATTTCTGCAACTGCTCACACCATCTGCTGCCAATGACAGGTAAATATGTTTAATAAATAAAGTTTAAAAATACTTATGTACATGAATTTCATTACTGAGAACATTAATTCACTGTAATTAATATATTACTACTTTTTAATAGTTTACACATATAATAACACTATGAGTTATTCTGTGCAGTCATTATTTATGTCTAGTATTTTCCTGCTGTCCTGAGGAAACAGCATTTACTATGCAATTATGCCGTGGTACAAGGGAAGCAATTCTGGCTTTAAGATTAATACTTGAAGGACAGATCAAGAAAAACAAACATTCTTGTATTGCATTTGTTGATTTAGAAAAAGATTTTGATAATGTTAGGTGCGACAAGATGTTTAAAATTTTAAAGAAGTCAGGTCTAACATATTGACATGGAAGAATACTTTATAAAGTACATAAGAATCAAGTGGAAATAATAAAAGTAGAGAATCATGAGAGACATGCATCACTGAAAAAGGATGTGGGACAAGGTTGTAGTCTATCGCTGTTAATATTCAACTTGCATGTAGAGGTAGCAATAAAGGAAGTTAATAAAAATTTCCATGTGGCATAAGTGTTCAGGGAGAAAAAAAATCGGTATGCTTCGATTTGCTAATGACATTGTCTTGTTAGCAGAACAGGTTGAGGATATTGAGAAGTTACTGAATGTTATGAACAAAATACTGAAGGAAGATTTTAGACTAAATATAAACCAAAACAAGACAAAAGTAATGAAATATTGCAGAAATTATACCAATAATAGAAGATTAATTATAAAAATAGGATCAGATGTGATAGAAGATGGTAGGGATTTTGCTACTTAGGAAGTAAAATTACAACCAATGGCCGAAGCTGGAAGGATGTTAAAAGCAGAATAGCAATAGCCAAAAAAATGCATTTATGAGAAACAGGGATCTTTTAGTTTCAAATATTAATCTAGGACACAGAAAGAACTTTTTAAAACTCTATGTGTGGAGCATAGCAGTGTATGGCAGTGAAGCATGGACTTTAGGAATACCAGAAAGAAGGAAAATTTACGCACTTGAAATGTGGTGCTATAGAAGGATGCTGAAAATTAAGTGGACAGATAAAGTACAAAACAAACAAGTTTTGGAAATGATGGGTGAAGAAAGAAGTTTGTGGAAGAAGCTTACAGTAAGAAGAGACAGGCTGTCACATCATATTTTGAGATATGATGGATTGGTTAATTTGTTAGTGGAGGGAACAGTCATAGGTAAGAAGGCCCGTAGCAAATGTGAAGAAGGGGCCCTTGGTTTTCGGCGTTCGGGGGAATTGTAGAGCTAAAAAAAAAAAAAAAAGTCGCCCATCTATCCTGACGTGGAGGCTCCCGAGATGAGGCCCTCCAGAAGGCGCAGGGCCCATAGGATTTGCTAACTCCTGCTACGTGGCTAATCTGGTACTGCTGTAGAGGAAGACAGAGATTAGAATATATGAAGCAGATAATTGAGGACATAGGTTGTAAGGGGTATGCAGAGATGAAGAGGTTAGCACAAGACAGGAAGGGATGGAGAAGTGCATCAAACCAATCGAAAGACTGATGATAGCAAAAAAAAAGACCGTTTATTATGTTTACCAATTGCCATGTAGGCAAAAATGGGAAGGGATGGGAACATAGATATCATTGTCTGTTTGTGAAATGTGCAACTGTGTTCTAAATCATCACAGTAGATTTTGTTTCTGTGAAGCGTGATTCCAGCACTTTTTTAGATGATCATGGAAAACCACGCAAAACCATAGGGGAGGATGGGGCTGGTTGGCGTAGTGGACAGGTTGGCCATCAGCTTCTAATTTTCTCTGTAGTGTTTGTGGAAGTGCTACCTGTTGACCACATGACCTTCATAGCCTCAACTGCTTCCCTACAAAACAATAGTGTGGGTTCTCTAGTTGTGATAAATGGAGGGGCAATTGTCATAAATTTAATTCTATAAGCAATTTTTATAAACTATCTTATTTGTTTTCTGTACCACAGGATGCATGGAATAATCAAACTAAGGGCTATATTTTCCACTGTTAAAACATTCATTGTCAGTATGGTAGTTATTTAAACCACCATCTTTGTTTAAAATGTGTTTGGAGCAAGTTGGCCAACAGGGTTATTTGGCAAATTGTTAAAAGTGGGGAAAATGAAGAAACTAAGTGAGGAGGAGAGCCTAACTGTGAGTTACGCTAACAGAGATGATACCATAGGTTGATGAACATCTACTTTTACATGACAGTAACATGTATGAGCCAGAACCCAGACACCCCGCAGACAGGAGGTAGGTCTATCTAGGCCAGTTATCAGCTCTCCAGAAGATGATAACGGTGAAGTCAAAAGCTGAAGAGCTAAAGCCTCAGCTCAAAAATTACTGGTAGTGGCAACCCACAATGGTGCTCAATATATGGGAATTGTAACATCATTAGACAAAACTGATGTTCTAGTTAAAATAATGGTAAATTGTGGTTAGTTTTTGATGTGGATGAAATTCGGTACAAATATGAAAATGTGAGAAAAGTTCGTGAGCCACAACTAACGAGTCGAGTTCAACAAACCTACCTCATCAACATAAAGCCTATTTGATTTAATTCAAATATTTATGCTCTCTTGTTTCTTTTAGTTTCTCCCAGGCTTGCTTTTGTAAGGGACATAACCGATATCGGGGTTGTAATATCAGTCATCACCTTAACTCACGACTTGCATCGTCGATCATAATCTTGCTGAAAATAAAACTGTTGACTGTGTATCTTGCCTGTGGAGAAATCAACTGTAATTGATTAAAGATGTCCACCATTTTGCTTGATATACCTGAAGAAAGGAAAGGATAGATAATCATTATCAAATCAAAAGCACTGTTCAAATTACTAAGTCAACAAAAATTATATTCTTTAAATAATGAACACTTCTTACAGTTGCAAAGCAATCAGCTGTTTCTTCACTGAAATGATTGTAGGTTATGAAATGTTAATAGACAGGCCAATCCTTAAACTAAATTTGTAAATCATATCTTTGTTGTTAGAACCGAACAGCACTCCATTTAAAAACCATCCTGGCCAAACTCAAACAAGTTTTTCTGCTCACTACTTCCAGCTCTTTCAACGCTTAGCACCATTAATGCTACGCAGAGGGACATGACCTCACACCTTGAGATTCGAACCCTGACTGGCCCAAGACGCTGTGTCCACTCCCTATATGGTCCTCGTCTTTCTACCCATGTAACCTTCCGTTCCGTAACCTAGTGCCATAAATTTTGGAAAAGTAGAAGTGGCAGAAGGTTTGAGTGAGATTTATAGAGCTTCTATTAATCATATCTTTTGTTTAATACCAAATAAGGTTTTTTTGTTTATTAAGTTTAGAAGTCCGCCAAAACAAATGTTCGTGACCACCAAGAACATGGTTGTCCGCGGTACAAAATTCTGTGGGAATATTATATTTTGGATATTAAAACTTACTCCATTGGCTTCTACAGTTTCTCAGCTCTCGATCTCCTCTCTAGCTGCCGTGGTTACTTTACAATCAAATTCACAAAATATTTGTTTCCTTGTTCAATGACGCCATATGCCCAAAAGCAGTATATCACTTGATTTTTATGAATATGCTGATTATTGTGCAAAAACAGGCTTGCATAATAAATTTCTGTGGTCTCTATTATATATCCTGAAAGTATTCTCATTTACTGACTTAAATCAAACTATGTACACATTGCGGTATTTTCCAAGTATTAAATTTCGAAATTATCTCTGACTTGTCTGGCTGTATAGAACAATCTATAATTTTTGTATGTTATACAGGATTTTATTTAGTTGGTTGAACACTATTGGCTGACTTCAAATACTGCTTTAAACATATGATTTTATAGAGTTGAAGATGCAAGTTTATTTGACTACCGGTGTTTTCGTATTTTAAATTCTTCAGGCTCTTGATGATGGTTTGTTTATAACAGAATTTAGTAATTAATGGCTGATTGTTATTATGAAAAACTTTTACAGCATCGAAAAGTGTTGTTTCATAGTGATATTGTGCCATAACAAAGTTTTATGTTTACCAAGGTGGATAGTTCGGTATTGTAATCATTTAGGTAATTTTACAATTTTATTTTCACTCTTTAAGGTTGATTTATGGTATATATTATCTGTTTAGTTAGTTTTGTGGCTGCAATTCATCACGCATTTTTTTTTAAACATATGCAAATCAGTTACAATAACTTATTTATTTTTGTTCAGAGTATTTCCATGAATTTAATGTTTGTTTCCCTTTTTTTTTCTCTCCCTCAATTCATTTTTTTCAAATGATTTATGAGGGTTACGCCAACTAATGACATTCTTTGTGGAGTTAGTTGGCCAACTATGACTTACACTGCTTGGTGATTTCCTGCTGTCATACAATTCAATATTAAGAGTGTAAAAAGTACAGAAATATAACATAATAGATTCAGATTACAGTGATATATTCAAAATTGGGACAGTGTTCGCAGAATCAGCTGTAAAAATCAAAATATGAAAACCTATACCAACCATCCCCAGTCTTCCCCAATCAAGACAGCTGGTATGTCAGGCCTGAGGCTCTAACCTTTGTCCCTTGTGCCTCATCACTGGAATCTGATAAATCATTTACACATTTTTTTAAATTATAAATGCTTTGGAAGAGAATAATAGATCCTACATTTGAAATATAATGCAAATGCCTATCTCAATTTTGCAATGAAAATCTGTAAGACATTATTGGATCAATTATTTTTGTGCGAGAAGAAATGTTCACCAGCACAGTGTATATTTTTTAGTTGTGTAAGAATGACATTTTAATGATAAATAACTCATTGTAATAAATGTCACATCAAGCAAAATAAATTGTGATATTTAATTTAAATTTTATTTATATTTAATCACTGTATTTGCCTTTATGATTGCTGCGTGTTAATCTACATTTATGAAAATTGTATACAAATGAAATAGGTCTGCTTCCTGATAATACATAATGTTTACAATGGGATTAAAACAGCAGAGGATTGAGAACTTCTACAAGAGGATATCTAGCTGGGTAATTAAACATGGAATGAAAATAAATGCCAAGAAGAGTCAGCTTATTAGGTATATAGATAAAAAAATTAAGTCCTTCATTTATTAGAGAGGGGGGGGGGGTGAGAGGATGTGCCAGGGAAATGAGGAAATTGGGTTACAAAACCTTGGTCAGACCACTGCTTGAATATGATGGTGCGGGACCTACATTACGTGTATCAAATTCAGGAGTTGGCAGGGATACGAAGGAGAGCAGCAAGGTTTGTTTGCAGAAATTACTCCAAAATGCAATTACTGACTGATATACTGAAAGATCTGGGTTGAGAGTCATTGTAAGACAGAAGAAGGGTGAAAAGAGTGTTTGGTTTGTTCAAGGCTTATAATCGTGATAATGCATGGATTGACATTTGTAGAATGTTTAGTTCTATATGGAAGGGAAGAAATGGCCACAATCATAAGCTGGTATTTCGGTTCAATTGAAAAGAAGTGGGAAAATTTTCTTTTGTAGGTAAGCGAGTCAGGAACTGGAATATATTTCCAATGGAAATAATGGACAGTTTTCCAAAAAATACTGAAGGAGTTTAAAGTTGCAATTCAGGGCAGGTGTAGGTAGGTGGTAAGAAAAACAAATATCAGTTCATGGGAAGGAGGGGGTCTAGATACATTGTCACTGGATTTTGTATGCTCCATCGCAGTTCAACTTGAAAATAATTGAAAAATAATCAAAAGCCACTCATAGTTTGATAGATGTGGCCTGCATTGGTAGGGACAGTTATACTCGCCATGGACTCCATCTGAATTTCAGAGGTAAAAGGAAGCTTTCGCTTCTTATTGCTGATGAGATCAGGGGATGCCAGGTGATTGAAAGAGGTATTCCTGTTATAAGTGGTGTTAAGTCGCGGCCTTTTTTTAGGGTAAGTAAAATAAATGTATTAAGATGTCTAAAAGAAATTAACGTCTCTCCTGATCAAAACTTATTGAAATTAGACATTCTATCTGACATACCAGTATGTACTAATAATGTAAACAATTTAAATTCATTGAATCAAAGTGTTCAGACCACTATTCTCCATCAAAATATAAGGGGCATATTTAGTAAAACTGATGACATTACCTTATGCCAAGAAGAGATTAAAAATTCCAGAAATTGCAATGTAAATGTTTTGTGCATATCTGAGCATCATTTGTCTGACACAGGAATATCTCAGCTGTCCATCCCAAATTATAAACTAAGTTCTCATTTCTGTAGATGTAAAATGGAGAAAGCGGGAGTTGCCATTTTTGTTAAAAATAATATTCAATGCAACAGTGTAAGTAAGTATTGTGTAGAACAACACTTTGAATGCTGTGTTACAAAACTGGATTCTGCCAATGAAGAGCTCATAGTAATAGCAATTTACAGGGCCCCCTCAGGAAATTTTAGACTGTTTTTATCTCAGAGTCTTTGCTGCTATGTTTCAAAAATAACAAACAAATAGTTTTATGTGGAGATTTTAATGTTGACTTTCTCAATCACAGCAATGAAAGGCTAGATATGGAGCCTTGATGTTGTCTTTTAACTTAACGGCACTTGTAAATTTCCTTACTAGAATACAAAATAATAGCAGGACTGCAATTGATAATATTTTTATGGATATTTCTCAGTACAACATACTTCCAGTAATAAATGGTATCTCAGATCATGATGCCCAGCTTTTATGTATCAAGTCCAGAAACAATACTAAATAGATAAAGAAAAGTTGGGTATATAGAAGAAATATTAATGAAAACAATATAAAACATTTCATAGATTCTTTAAATAATTAACAATGGTCAGAAGTATACCATGCACAGGGTATTAATGAAAAATTTGATTCCTTTCTCAATATATTTCTAACACTTTTTTGAAGGAAGTTTCAAAAAAAAGGAAAGTTGTCAATACTCCAAATAATGAACTTGGTAAGGGATGGATAACAAAGGGTATTAGAGTATCTTGTAAAACAAAAAGAGACCTGTACTTAAAAGTAAGAGAATAACATAACTGTACACTGAAAGCTCATTACAAACTTTATTCTAACATGTAGGACTAAGAAATGTAATAAGAAAGGCCAAGAACAGGTATATATCAGAGAAAATAGAGAATTCAGGCAATAAGATGAAAACTAAATGGAGTATAATAAAAACTGAAACAGGAAAATCTGTAAATCACTCTAAAGACATAACAATAGAACAAAATGGATCTGTTCAAAGTAGGGGAAGTTTGTGAAATATTTAACAAACATTTTACTTCAGTTGTAGAGAAATTAGGCATAGAAAAGCAATCCCCACATAGTGCGCTAAGGCTTCTTCAGACTGCTTTCCCAAATAAATTAGTAGAAATGCAATTGCCACCAGTAACAGTCTCAGAAATAAATAAACACATGAAATAATTTAAACCTAAAAATTCTTCCAGCTATGACAATATTACAAACAAATCACTGAAAAGATATTCAGATTGTATCAGTTGTGTACTTGCCCACATCTGTAATGAATCCTTAATGCAAAGCGTGTTTCCAAATGGACTAAAATATGCAGTTGTAAAACCGTTGTTTAAAAAAAGAGAAGCAACAGGTGTAGATAACTATCATCCCATTTCATTACTTTCAGGATTCACAAAGATTTTTGAAAAAGTCATGTACTATAGAGTAATAAAACATGTTACACAAAATAATATCCTCAATAAATCACAATTTGGGTTCCAAAAAGGATCATCTATGGAAATGGCTATATATTCATTTTTAAATAACACATTTGAGGAACTGAATTATAAAATGAGCCCTGTAGGAATATTTTGTGATCTTGTAAAAGCATTTGACTTTGTAAATCATGAATTACTTTTGAAGAAAATTGAATACTATGGTATTTATGGAACCGCAGGTAAATGGTTTAAATCATACATGGAAAGTTGAATGCAAAAAGTTTCCATTTTGGATCCTAAAATAAGTAAAGATGCTTCATCAGACTGGGAGAAAATAAAACATGGAATTCCACAAGGTTCTGTCCTAGGACCCTCCTCTTCTTGTTGTACATCAATGACCTTCCTGGAAACTTATCTGACAATGTTAAGAGTGTTTTATTTGCAGATGACACTAACCTGACTATGAGAAAAACACTAAACAGTAATCTAGAATTTAATTTAAATGAAGTACTTGGTAAAGTAGCAAATTGTTTTAAGGTGAATTCATTAAAATTAAGTTTTGAAAAAACACATTATATTAGGTTTACACGTAAACTATAAACTATTTTAAAAAATAACACAATCTTAGAAACAAAAAGTATAAAATTCATTGGTATTGAAATAGATGAGAAAATCAGTTGGAACGAACATATCCTTTTGATAACAAACTTAACTGGGCAGGACACATAGGACAAGTGGTAGGAAAAGGTTTCAAAGTTCTGCACTTGTTTGAGAGAGTTATGAGGGGATGTACGAGAGAAGTCAAGGAATTGGGTTACAAAACTTTGGTCAGACCATTGCTCGAATATGGTAGTGTAGTATGGGACCCTCATTTTACGTATCAAATACAGGAGTTGGAGAGGGTGCAAAGAAAGGCTGCTGGATTTGTTTCTGGAAATTATCGCAGAATGCAATCAGTGACGGATATGATAAAGGAGCTGGAATGGGATTCATTGCAAGACAGGAGGAGGATGAGGAGGGTCATGGGAGTGTACAGGGCATATACTGGTGATGAGGCATGGAAAGATATTGCAATAGGTATGAAAAGTAGTGCATGGAAGGGAAAAGATGACCATGACCACAAGCTGGCACTCGATTTCAGGCACAAGGGTGTGGGAAGATTCTCTTTTTTAGGTAAGGGTGTCAGGGATTGGAATGAGTTGCCAGGAGAAATGATGAATAATTTGCCGAAAACTTTGAAGGAATGTAGGTGGGTGCAGGATAGGGGGAAGATGGGTGTGTAGGGAAATTGCCACTAGAGCGTGTGCTCCATTGCAATTAAATTAAATTAAAAATTAAAATATCACTTCACTACTGAAGAATTTAAGTAGTACCACCTCTGCAATATGAGCCCTTTCTTTAACAGCAGATCTAGAATTAACGAAACAGGTATACTCCTCATATTTTCATTCAGTGATATCATATGGCATAATCTTTTTGGGAAACTCTTCACAAAGTAAAAAAGTTTTCATAGCACAGAAAGAGCTATTAGGATGTTGTGTAGGGTACAGCCAAGAACTTCTTGCAGACAACTTTTTAAAAAACTCCATATTCTTACGACGATTTCTCAGTATATATATTCTCTCATGTGCTTTGTCATAGATCATTTTAACCTGTTTACTTCTAATTCACAGGTACACAATTTCAATACAAGAAACAGAAATAACTTGCACAAAACACAAACATCTCTGTCATTAGTACAAAGAGGAGTTAATTAGAGTTAATTATTCTGGTATACATCTGTTTAATAAACTTCCCAAGAGTAGAAAACAGTCTGTAGATAATAAAGATATATTTAAAGAAAAGCTGAGAGATTATCTTATTGGCAACTCCTTCTACTCCATTCAAGAATTTGAACAAATTAATTAATTGTATTCAATATGACTTTTGCAAAATTCAGTTGTAAAAATTAATGTTTATTGTTATTCTCTTTATTTGTCTTTGGAACATATACTAGTTTTTACATGATTATGACTCATATTGTATGTATGTGTATTAACCATGACATGTTTCACATCCCAGAGGTCCTTCCTCAGCAGGGATCCATGAAACAAGATTGATAAATAAAAAAATAAAATAGCTAACTAACTTAGTTCCCAACCCCAAGGTTGGTTGGATCTTCCCGAAGTAGTCATACTAAGCTATTGTGTCAGGGGTAGGACAGCCAGTTCCATTCCTCTAAAACCTACAGTTTAACATGGAATCCAAACTTGTTAGCTAAGTATGTAGAAAAATATATGCTTGTATTCATTAAACTCAAGCAATCTAGCAGTTCCATGCTCAGCTTAAAAACCTAATCACCATCTTTATAAGAAGAAGACATCTCCAGTATCATGGTCATAGTAATTTTTTTTTTATCTTTGCTTCTTTTATTTCATGCTTAAGCTTATACCTTGTATAAAACAGAGAGAATTATTAAAAACATTTTATCTCTGATGCTATAATGGAGTAGCATAATATGATCAAACCGGGAAAAGATTTAAATTGCACATGTGATTAACTTGCAACAATTTTCAACATTAATAAATACAAATTTAGATTCATTTTGCATTTAATATTTTTTTCATAAAATATTATCGTAGATGCTGATGCTTGCAGAAAACTGCAAAATATTAGAATTTCGATAAAATTTACCATCACTCCCTGTAGGCAAGTATAAGTTTCCTGAGACATTTTGTAAATTTACTGGCATCCTTACCATGTATAGGTCAGATAACCAAATAACATTTTCAGGATGACCCACCTCTGTCTGACTACCCACCTGTGCCTAACGTATTCTGCTGGCCCTGATAAAGAACACTATTTTCTTCTGCTGTATTCTCCTGAGTAACAACCATCAAAAAATATTTCTCTTATCTGTTTTACCCAATCCTCTGCATAAAAAATGGAAATAATTAACAGAAAAAACAAAAACATCCATTTTTTTGGTTGTGTGCATTAAAGTATCATAGTGGACAAAAGGAGGTCAAACCTTTCTCTTGGCTCACTGGCCATTCTACTAATAGTTTTCTGTAAAAACCTGTGTGAATATCAGGCATACTGCCCCGTAAATCTTCCCTAGAAACAGACAGGCCAATTGGTGGATTATAGCAACTTCAGTAAAGGGATTAGAGATTGGGACTGTGTCACATAAATTTTGAATTATGCATAATGTAAACTTATTGTACTAGGTACGTAGATATCCATGTCTTTTAACAAATTATCTTTAAGCTACCTAAGAATAATTTGACATCATTCAGCTTTTGAAAATCATCCACTTTGGATGATATATATATATATATATATATATATATATATATTGAAGTAGTTTGCTCTTAAAACTTAGAAAGAAATGTAATACAGCTGTAAACCGTAATTTTTCCTTCAGGTAAAGACTGTGATATTGAAGGCCTGAAATGTTTAGATCATTTTTTTGGTGAGTATTACAGTAGTTTTTCATACTATCTTAACTTCACAACTTGCAATGAAAAAATGGAATACAAAGATAGGATATTATTTATTTTGTCATTATAGATGTTTTATTTTCCTGTCCACAATAAAGAAATTTATTTATTATAATCAAACTACAAAGTAATTGCCAGTACCTAAAGCTAATATCAAGTAGTAGATATAAAATAATCTGTTAAGGCAAAATTTGAATATTCGTATAAGCAGAATGGATGATATTAGTTTAGGATATTTACTTCATGATGGTCGTCTCAAACCCTCAAACACTGTTTACTCAGCTCATACAATACAATACAATAAATTCATTTTCCATTGATCCCAATATAAGAGACTGGCTCCGTGGGATGTGGAAAGTTGTCAATTTACAGATAAACAGTTGCATAACAAAATAATAAGTACACCACTAGATGTACAGTCATAGTATACATAGTACATTAAACACTTCCATTACAAAATAATACATACACCAGAAGATGAACAGTCATAGGATATATGGTACATTAAAAAAAAATCCATAACAAAATAATACATACACCACAAGATGTACAGTCGTAACATATATGGTACTGTAAACAATTACGTAACAAACTAAATACATACACCAGGATATGTACAGGTCATACCATACATGGTAAATTAATTATTTGAACTATATTTACACAAGATACTGGCAGTTATTTTTTAGATACCTTAGAAATAAATTCTTCGACAGAGTAGAAGGAGTTGTCAATTAAAAATTCTTTCAATTTTTTCCTGAATTTGTTCTTATCATCTACTAGACATTTAATATGTGTTGGGAGCATATTGAAGATATGTATCCCTGAATATCGGACCCCTTTTTGAACAAATGACAATGACTTGTAAGTCTTGTGAAGATCATTTTTTACTTCTAGTGCCATAATTGTGTATTTTACTATTTGTTTCAAACAAAGTATAATTTGTGACTACAAAGGACATTAATGTGTATATATACTCAGATGCTAACGTTAAAATCCCTAACTTCTTGAACAGCTCTCTACATGAAGTTCTATTGCTAACCTCACACATAATTCTTATTACACGCTTATGGGCTCTGAACACTTTGTCTCTATGGGTAGAATTGCCCCAGAATATTATTCCATATGACAATAAGGAGTGAAAATAAGCAAAATAAACTAGCTACCTCATACGGAGATCACCTAAAGCTGAAATTCTACGAATTGCAAATGTGGCTGCTCCCAATCGCTTTAGTAAGTCAGAAACATGTACTTTCCAATTTAAATTATGATCAATATACAAACCTAGAAATTTCACACTACCTCTTGAATGGACTGGCCTGCAAATTTTATGTCTATGTCAGGTGTTAATCTGTGTGATGTACTGAATTGCATATACTGAGTTTTATCAAAGTTTTAAGACAAGCCATTAGCTGTAAACCATTTATTAATCAGTTCAAAGACATAATTTGAAATATATTCTGTAGATAAATCTGGAGTGTTTTTAATTCCTATGTTTGTGTCATCTGCAAATTGGACAAATTTTGAGTTTTTAGATGAAACACAGGGTAGATCATTAATATATATTAAAAACAATAGTGGCCCCAATATAGAACCCTGAGGTACTCCAGATCTGATTAATTTCCACTCAGAAAACAGTGGACCTCTAAAGGCAGCCTTAAAATTCTCCATTGACACTTTCTGTTTTCTATTTAGAAGGTAAGAACTAAGCCATTTATTAACAATGCCATCTATACCATAATACTTAAGTTTCTGTATCAGAATTTTATGATCTACACAGTCAAATGCTTTAGATAAGTCACAAAAAATTCCCACAGGAATTAAGTTATCATTTATTCCTTCTAAAATATTGTCAGTGAATGCAAATATAGCTTGTTCTGTTGAATGACCCCATTTGAAAACCAAATTGTGATTCAGTTAGAATATTATTATTTTTTAGATGTTCATAAACTCTATTGTACATTGCTTTCTCAAAAACTTTGGAGAAGGCTGTTAGTAATGAAATTGGTCAGTAATTCGATACGGCTGCCTTATCTCCCTTTTTGTAGAGTGGTTTAACTACAGCATACTTAAGCCTTTCTGGAAAAGTACCCTCAAGTAAAGATATATTGAATAGATAACTTAGTATATTACTTAATTCTGTGGAGAACAATTTAATTAATCTGCTGGAAATCCCATCATAACCACTTGAGTATTTGCTCTTAAGGGATTTGATAATTTTTCTTATTTCTTCTGGAGTAGCTAATTTTATAGACATAGAGTTAAATTTTTCTTGGAAGCCTTTTTTGACAAAATCCATACTGTGTGTCACTGAGCTATTAGCAGTCAACTTATCAGCAACAGATAAAAAATGTTTATTAAAATTATCAGCAATTGAGAAATTAGATTCTACTGAATTTTCTTTGACAAAAATATCATTACTTGTTTGATTACTCTTTCCTGTTTCCTTTTTTACAATGTCCCATATTGTTTTAATTTTATTTTCAGAATCATGAATTTTATGTTTGTAGTACATACTTTTAAATTCTTTAATAACCTTTTTCAGTATTTTGCAGTACTGTTTGTAATGTGTTTTAACATTAGCATTCTCACTGTTCCTAGAGGCAATATACAACTTCCTTTTATTAACGCATGATGTTCTAATGCCAATAGTTATCCAAGGCTTCTGTTCTTTTTGAGAAGCACGACACTTTTTCAAGGGGAAGCAACTTTCAAAGAAATTTAATACAATGTTACTTAAAATGTTGTATTTTTCATCCATACCTTGAGCACTGTATACCTGTTCCCAGTTTGTGGTATTCAGGCACTTTCTAAAACAAGTAACTGACTCATCATTTATTACACGCTAAAGTTTAACGACATTACTCTTAGTGCTAGTTCCTATTGAAGTGTTGATGGTTAAAAACTGGGCATCGTGATCTGAAAATCCATTGATGGATGGCTTGATGGTATAACTGAATTTTGAGGTATCTAGGAAAACATTGTCTATAGCTGAGTGACTATTATTCATTATTCTAGTTGGAAAATTAACTACCTGAGTTAAATTGAATGAACTGACTAATGATTCTAACATGACTTTACAGGGTAAGTTATTTAGAAAATCTACATTAAAATCACCACTTACTACTATGTTGACTTCTTTTCTGCTTAAAAATGTTAATAAGAGTTCAAACTGGTTCATAAAAACAGAAAAGTTTCCCGATGGTGCTCTATATACTGTTACTATTATGAAAATTTCATTATTGAAACTTAGCTGTGTAGCATAGGCTTCAAAATGTTGGTCAACACAATATTTGCTAACTACTTATATCCTCAAAACTATAACCATTTCTAACATAAGTAACAACTCCTCCTTTCTCCAAGTTCGTTCTACAATAATGAGAAGCTAAATTAAAATCAGTTACATTTGACATACCTATTCCTGCAGTTATATGGTGTTCATACCAAAATAAAGGAACCATAAGTCAGTGTTTTCATTAGAGATAAGGAAAACCTGATTTATAAATTGAGCTGTTCAAAAAACTTGGATTAAGGGAGACAAAAGAATCAAAACTACAGGTAATTCCAGCATTATAACAAAACAATAATAATGTTGTGAAGCAAAGAACAGAAAAATAAGACGTTACTTATCAATGCACAGAAACAGAGCTATTATTTCAATATGTAAAGAGTAAAATTTGTAACATGTCCATCATTAAGCAGAGATAACATTACTACATATATTAATTGCTAATATTTGAACCAAACCTACAGTCATAAGTCACATTACACATATGAAACTGTTGAGCAGCTGATACTGTGTACATACTTGGTGTTTCATCAGCAGCCTGAAAGAAATATTGTCCACTGGTCCAGTGGAATAAAAGGGAAGAGATGAAAATATATTGGTAAAAGTTTTTATCAATAGTGCTATTCTTACAATACATTCTAAGTTAGTTACTGTTCTTATTTCTTGTGATGCAGCTTATGACCCAGTGGCAATTTACCTAACCACCAAATATTATGCTATTCAAAAATTTTATATCAAATTCTTTCACTGTTTAAAATGAAATATTCACCTTCCTTTATAATATATTCCAGTCCCTAATGCCCTTACCTACAAATGAAAACTTCATCACTATTTTATGGTCGTAGTAACATACAAACTACTCTAAATTATTCACCCAATAGCTATTAAATTATCATCCCCAATACCTTATACACACACTCCACTCTCTTTCATGTATCTTTCAATAAATCTCATTCCAACTACTTTATATTATCATTTACTGAGTTCTCTGATGACTTCCACAAGAAAATATAACACCCATAATCTGATTGTCAAACTACATCCCTACAGGGGCCTGGTATTCAAGTGTCAGGTACAGGTCTGAAGCACTGGCTGTATCTGACCTAGAAACTTGTTGTACCACAAGTTTCCCTCACCATGAAATCCTTGCACGCTTCAACAACAACCATAGGATGTGATTATGTAACAATGTGTGTCTTGGAGAATGGGAATCAGGGCTGCATTTAGGCCTTGTGGTCCCTGGCTTAATTGTGGTGCAGGCCTCTGTTGGTTGGCAGTCATGTAACAATTTATGGGCGACCATTTTTATTTTATTTTTTAGCACAGGTGGCTACAATGGGTCAGCAATACTCGGAGTGGTGACAGTGGGGACAGCAAAATATTGTTCGAAGGTGTGGCAATATCATTTTTTGCCACAGCTCAGAAAATTTCTAGATCTGCTACTCCCTCAAGGTGAATAACATGCTGAAAGGTGGTGAGGTAACCCAGTTGTTAGTGTACACCCTCAGGGCAAATGTTGCACCCTTATTATGTTAAGCTTGGTGGTGTGATTCAGAAGATTGACATCACTTGCCCTATTGTTGCTGCAGATTCATGGGACCAAAATCGCATATCTCATCCAAAAAACATCCCTTGTAGCTTGGTGGATCACAAAGGTATTCTAACAATCACAAAACAATTAAAAGAGCCAGGACTGCTAGCCTTTCAACAACACTTCTCCTTCTATGAACACCTTGCCAGTATCTGGGTGTAGGGGATTACCATGGGGGACGTATTTACTCCTCCCTGGAAATGTCTGGGAAGATGAAATGGCACGCAGTGTTTGTGAGTGTTGTTGTAAGTGTAGATGACTGTGATGGAGTGCATGTTCAGTGCAGAGTGTTATTTGTGTTGTGGATGACAGATGAATGAAGGGAGAGGGTGAAAGCTAGTTTTAGCCCATTCAGGCCTACCCTTCAAAAAAAAACACCAAGGGCCGCCAAGCTTAATGTCCCCATCTGATAGATGAATAACCTTCAACCTCACTCTATATACACTTTGCACAGGCTTGGGATTTAATCTAGGACTTTGGTGCATAATCTGGTGATTAGGAATTGTACCACTAGGACTTGAACCAGCTAACCAAATGTCAGCACTGGACACCATCACGGTGCCACAACCAACTGAGCAGGCCTAGCTACCGTACTGATTGCAAAAATTGCAAGAGACATGTGATTGTAATGAACTGTATTCCACAGGACATGACAATACATAAATGCTTATAACTACAGAACTGTACACTACGGTGTTTCACTTTTTCCAAAGGTCTGGTCAGGATCATACGACATTGTTTACACCCCAGGTCTCAGTGATGTAAAAGGTATTTATGCCAAATTTCAAGAAAATTGGATAATATTTAGGGGTTGCACAATTTGATCAGTTTTGTAAAAGTATGGAAAAAATACAATTTTTGAATGTTTATCACCTTTATTGGGAAAACTGGAAATCACAAACTTAAAATAATACTAAAACTAGGCACTAAGATTGCTAGGTAATATGATATGCAAAAATGTGTTACATTAATCAACTCTGAATGATGCAGTCTCTTCTTTTATTCATTTGGTGATGTCTTTTCTGTGATATTTGACTACTCTCAACAAGAATTGTTTTTGTTGTTCGTCTCTGGCCAATTCATTAAACTTTTTCTATCAGAGCAATTCCTTTTTTGTGTTATAATTTACCACTTTGAGAGATTTCAGATGGGTTCTTTGAGAATCATTCAAGTATTGTGTCATGTCGTGTTTCCCGAATAATTCAGAGAACGTCTTTGCTTTGTTAGTAACGAAATGGCACAGGTGTTTTCCTTCAAAAACTCTGTTCTTGCCATCTAATCATTTCACTTCCTTTTTCTTTGCAGGTTTGGTTTATAAATATTCAGTTATCATTTTCTCCTGTCTGAGTAATATGTTCTTCCATAAGCCATTCCTATGTTTCTTTTTGATAAATATCATAGTTGTCTCTTAGCAACTTTGAGAGTTCATTTTTGACACCTGCACCTGAGAGAACACTCAGAAGCTGTAGCACATCCAAATCATTATTTGGGGGCCATTAACTTGCAATTTCCTTGTGGCAACAGCAATTATAGATGAGGTTGACTTTGTAGGGGTTTCACCAAAGAGGATAGGGTAGTGATAGTATGATTTGTGGGGAACAGTATCGATAGAAGTGCTAATTGTAGCATAGAGAGTGACCTGAAGAAAGTGTTGAAGGAGGCACAGCGTACTAGGGTGGAGCTCACGCAAGTCCTAAGTCACCATGACCAGCTGCAATTGAACTACGCTCCGAGGCAGGTAAATGTGGAGACGGAGGAGCTACTTGGGAACAGCATTAGTTCTGTCATGGGGGTTGTGCCTGTGGAGGCCATTGGTAGGTGGGGTTTCAATAGGCATGGCCTACACACAAATAGGAGGGGAAAGGGCATACTTTCCGAGTTGTTGGCTAGGGCTGTGAGGGAGTTCATGTCCAGTGGTGAAGGGATCGGGACTGTGCCTTTTTTAGATTAAGGGCTGCTGGAGAGGGGGTAAAAATAGGTAATCATAGGGATACTGAGTTAGATTCACAGTTACAAAAATCACTAATACTAAAGAAATAGAAGAAGCTTTTGAAACAATAACAGAAAGGGGGAGGGGCAGATCTGGGAAGGCAAATGTTAGTGCTGAAAATGTCACAAAGCCAGTGATAAGAATGTTACTGGTAAACTGTAGAAGTATAATGAACAAAGTAATGGAATTTGCAAACCTAATAGAGATACATGAACCTCAATTAGTTATAGGGGTAGAGTCCTGGTTAAAAGAAGGAGTACTAGACAATGAGGTTTTTCCAAATGATTACAGAGTGTACCACAGAGATAGGGAAACATCTGGGAGAGGGGTATTCATACTGGTTAGCAAAGACTACTACAGTTCACTGGTGTTCAGAGATCATGACCATGAGTTACTTGGGGTAGACTTCTGGGGAAATAAAAAAGAAAAAGTCAGGGTGTTGGATACTTACCATAGTGGTAAAATGAATGATAAAGATGAGACTCTTGGGGAAAAACTAAATTCATATTCAGAGTTCAGAAGTGAGCATAGAATGGTTATTATTGGTGGGGATTTGAACTTACCAGGTGTCAACTGGGTAATAAGATTAATAATACAAAGGAACAGAGATTTGCAAGTACCTTAGTATGGGAAGGAGGCCTTACAAAGGTTGTTTTTGTATTTGTATTTGTATTTATTGGTCCCTTAGCATCATACATAGCACAAAGTACAAATGACATGGGATAAGTCAAAAATAGTATGTACGCAGACAGACAGTACATTCTCTCTCGCGCACACACACACACACACACACACACACACACACACACACACACACACACACACACACATGGGCATTTTATCAATGCTGTGATCATTCATAAGATAGCTGTACAAGTTTGATACAGACACAAAATTTATAATTACAAATAACACATGATTTTTTACTATTTAAGTCTAGCATTTGGTTTGAAAATACTCATCAATACTGTAGAAGCAGTGGCCGAGCATTTACTCCTTCAGTCCTGAAGTGAATTTTGTATTTTCTTTTACAGATTTGATACTATGTGGTAGGTTATTAAACAATCTGATTCCTGTATGTAATGGTCCTTTCTGACATAGGGTAGTATTTGTTTGTGGTACATGTAAATCTAATGTCTGTCTAGTATTATATGTGTGCACATCATTGTTTGTTTGTAATGTATACCCAGAAGCTTCAGTATTTTTTTTTTTTATGAATGTTATAGTTGGTTGAGAAAATACAAAGGGACCAAAAATTTTGGATATTTTCCTAATAAAGCCGGATGATAACCTAATCGGGTGTCAAGTAACTGAAGGAATAAGTGATCATAATGCAGTTGTGATGGATATAAGGGAAATAAGTAAACCAGTAGCCAAAATTGAAGGGGGAAATGGATACAATTATAAAAAGGCACAAATCTTAGATCTGAAAAGATATTTCAGGGTTAATTTTATTAAATGGAAGAATGGCACAGATACAGTGGAGACAAAGTGGGAAGAGTTCAAGGAAATAATAAAAAAGGGTGAAGAAATGTTTATTCCAAAACAGAGAATAAAGAGAAGTACAGAACCTTCATACTATAACAGGGAGGTGATTGGTGAGATGAGAATATAACAGAGTTAAGAAACAGCAAGACAGTAGGGAAGTCATGAAACAACTAACCAAGGAATTAATAATGTCAAATAAACTGACTAAGGATGAGTTTATGAAGAATATTATTGGTGCAGGGGGACCTCTGACTGATGCATCTAGAAATGTCTATAGCTTTAACAGGAAACTGAGGGGAAGAGAGGGTACTGAGACAATTATAGATAAGGATGGAGAAGAAGTAATGGATGATTTTAAAAAAGGCAGAGTTATTGAGTAACTGATTCAGTGAGTCCATTAGGGACAATAATTCAGGTGTTATATCTGGAAACGAACCTATCTGCACAGTTGGAGGGGAGCAGATTAGAATATTTTAAATTAAATATGAAGATATCATGAAGTAACTAAGGAATCTAAAAAAGCATAAAGGGGCTGGTGTTGATAATATTACTACAGGTGTCTTAAAGATAGTAGGATGGGACATTGTACCTTACCTTGAAACATTATTTAAATTGAGTCTGGATACTTGTTGTTTACCAGACGAATGGAAAAGTGTGATAGTAGTATTGGTCCATAAAGGAGGGGTGGCAAACAGGGTTGAAAACTATAGACCAATCAGTTTGACATCAGTGGTAGGTAAATTAATGGAGAGATTAATATGCAACCACATTAGAGGTGTCTGTGATGAAAGTAAATGGTTTTCAAGTTGGCAACATGGCTTTAGACAAGGATATTCATGTGAATCTCAGTTAGTAGGATATATTCAATATATTTCTGATGAAATGGACAGGGGAGGTCAAGTTGATAGTATGGCTCTAGATCTTTCAAAGGCCTTTGACCGAGTGAGCTATAAAATGGTGCTAAATAAGGTAAAAATTATTGTAGCTGATAAAAAGTTGATTTGCTGGGTAGAAGAATTCCTAAAAGGTAGAAAGCAAAAAGTTAGGGTAGGAAATCAAGTATCAAAATAAGTGGAAGTGAAAATGGGAGTGCAACAGGGTAGTGTATTGGGACCATTGTTATTCATTATTCTAATGAATGATTGTGTTAATGGTTTACTATCAGAAGTTAGATTGTTTGCAGATGACATAATGTTATATAAAAGGATTAAATCAATAGAAGACTGTAAACAGCTGCAGGGTGATCTAGGTAGGATAAATAGCTGGGTGAGTAAACATGGGATGAAGATAAATGCAAAGAAGAGTCAGCTTATTAGGTACACAGATAAAATGCTAAAGGTTGATTATGATTATAAAGTGGGGGAGGAGCTACTTATTGAAGACTCGAGATGTAAATACCTTGGCACAACCTTTGGTAGCAAACTTAACTGGGCAAGACTCACTGGACAAGTAGTAGGGAACAGGTTCATAATCCTTCACCTGTTGGAAAGAGTGATGAGGTGATGCACTAGAGAAGTAAGGGAATTGGGGTACAAAACTTTGGTAAGACCACTGTTGGAATATGGTGGTGTGGTATAGTACCCACATTTTGGGTATCAAATACAGGAGTTGGATGGGGTGCAGAGGAGGGCTGACAGATTTCTCTTTGGAAATTCCCGCAGAACACAATCAGTAACTAATATGATCAAGAAGCTGGAGCGGGATTCATTAGAGAATAGAAGGAGGGTGAAGATAGTCGTGGGACTGTACGAAGCCTATACTGGTGATGAAGCATTGAAAGATATTGGTGGGAAAATTAAGAGAGTTGCTTGGAAGTGTAAGGTTGAACATGACCACAAGCTGGCACTTGATTTCAGGCATAAGGGTGTGAGGGACTGGAATAAATTGCCAAGAGAAGTAATGAATAATTTACCAGAAACACTGAAGGAATTTAAAGTAAAAATTAGTAGAGGGCAAAAGCAGGTTGGAAGATGAAAGGAGAAATGGGGGTGCGTAGGGAGATTGCCACCGGAGTCGGCACTCCATCACAATTTTATCAATTATCAAAATATGCAAACCGTTTCGTTCCTTTCATTCTTGTTGAGGAATATTCAATTGTTAAGTAACGAGGACAATTTTAAGTGTATATATTGCCTTTGCCATTGACCCTGCTTGATGCAGAGCCCCTGGGATCCTGAAACTGCAGTTTTTCTTAGACCAACCACCTGCGTACAGGAGTGACAGTTGTAATAACTCTTTCTACTCTTTCCTTGGATGTCTCTTTTAGGACATTGAGGAGGTGTTTAACCATTTTAATTCATTATTCTTCCAGAAAACCTTACACGTGGAAGTTCTCTTTCCAGCATTGTCACATAATTCTTATGAAGTTAAGCCCACAGACTTTGTAACTCCTGAAAACTTATTTTCAAGGCGAAAACATTGTCTACACCACTCACTGATGAACTCACTCGATCTTCTCTTTGTGACCGAAGATATTGTTTATTTTCTTGGGATATGCTAGTCAAGTCTATCACATTTTTCTGGAAAATGTCAAATTAATTGATGAAATCACTTTTCCAAATATGCCATTTCATATCTGCTTTATCCGTGTTTCTCGTTTTCTCTTTACCCAGATTTTGACATTCTTTTTACAGTTCCTGGTAACGGCACAGATATTCTCCTCCATCTTGACAGGATTATTTGCCTTCCGCCACACTTCCTGTAGTTTAGTACTAATAGATTTAGCTACATCTGAAAGTGTTTCTTTCACTTCGTTGTGGTAAAAAAAAAAAAAAAAACTTGTTTCTTTGAAGGGAGCTGAGCTCCAATAGATCAACACTAGGCACTTTTTCTAACACCCAAACTCTTTTGCTCCCCATTTTGAAATTCAGTTACCTGCTGCAGATGAAAGAAATACATGAGAAGCCCTAGAGTGTAAAGCACTTAAATATTAAAAATTTCACTATTTTTAGATAAAAGTGGTCAAAATTTGCAACCCCTAAATATTATCCAATCTTCTTGTAATTTAGCATAAATATCTTTTACATCACAGAGACTCAGGGCGTAAGCAAATTCATATGATAATCGCACCTTTGTAAGAAAATGAAACACTCTACTGTACATGCTTTTAACATGAGATTCAGTATGGCGAGAAGTCATCACATGCTGCAATCAGGGCCTCTAGTTGTCACTGTATGGAATCAAAGATTGCATAGATATCCTATTGGCAAATACACAGCCACGTGATTTGTAGACTCATCTTAAATGCATGAACAGTGGTTGCAGGAGGACGATAATGAACAAGTTGTTGGGCAACCATACCCTAGACATGCAGGCCTGGGAAGCAGTGGTACCCTCATTCTTTGAAGAAGACTTGCATATTCCTGATCACATATGGGCATTGTCCTGCTGATATATTGCATGTGGAGCTGCCTGTAGGAGCTACAGTAACTCAAGCTTTAAAACCTCCCTGATGTAGCAGTTGCTGTTTAGATCGCCCTTCAATATATAGGAGGTGAGATTGCATGCTGTAGCCAATGGCACCCCAAACTATCATAATTGCTGTTTGTCCACCATATCGCTCAACAATACAGTATGCCCAATTCACCACAGTCGTGTCTAATACGTATGCAGCCATCACTCTAGGGTTGAAGCTGGACCCATCCAAAAACACTACATTTTGACACTCAGCATTTCAGTAACAACGTTTAGGTGCCCATTGCAGTCTGAGGCATGGTGTTTTATGGTAAATGGAAGCTGATGCATTGGCATGGTTGCTACTAGTCCAGCCCTTAGCAGACTGCATCGAACCATCGGTGCAGACATGTCCAACCCATTGGAGTGCTCCGATGCTGATCAACATGAAAATAAGCTATTTTGTCAGTTACGGCCATGTTGACAAGACGGTGGTCATCCCATGCTGTAGTTACATTTTGTGGTTCAGTACTCACTAATCGCTGTGTGTGACCCTCTTCTATCCATTGGTTCCACATAGGCACCAATGTAGCAGTCGCATGCCCTATACGAGCCGCAATATCACGGTAGGACCAACCAGTTTGCCAGTACCATTTTTGAATTCACTCACATGCTAATATTGTGCCCTTTGACATCGATGAGGTATACTGACACTTGCTTGTATGTTTCCAGTTCATAAGATGTTTCTGTGTCCACTGAGTGTGACATAACACTAATCTGTTTGGTCACACAAAAGAGGGCGCTGTGGGGCCTATTGTGAACATCATCTCTCTGCAATTATTAATCACTTATTATGGTGTCACTGTTCTGTATATTCTCTGACATTGGAGTGGTGCATACTGTTCATTCTGGGTGTTGCAATTTTCACAAACAGTGGTGTATATAAGGTGATGGCAACACAAAAATTGTTTTGACTGAGAACACTTTTATAGGTAAGCCCAGAGGATTCGTATGAAAAGGTATCCTCCTTCTAAATTTCAAAAAGCTAAGAGGGTCTTATAGGGACCCTAAAATCAGTGAAGAAGCTGATGTATAGGATGCTGCCGCTGGAAATATCTGCCAGTAGGGATGCTCTCCATTGTATAGCTGAGAAGCACGGGAAGTTCATCACTAAATAAAAAGGCCATAATTCCTTGAGTTGCAGCAAATGCGTTATCACATGCCGTGATAATATGGACTTAAATACTGAGGAACTCTTTAATTAGTGGGAAGCAGACAATTTGGTCAGAAAGATAACACGAGAGGTAAAGGGTGGTATACAAGTGACTGGAACTTCATATTGACTTTTGCCACTGACCAAAGACCATTAAAATGAGATTCGTCAATTTGAGTGTACAGCCATATGCTCCAGATCTGATACAGTGCCAGAGTTTCTGACATCAAACGGTGTCCTGCAATGGCAGCACATACTGGTAAGTGTGGCATGGGGGACATGAGCCAAACAGCGAGTGCACACACCATCAGGTTTGCAGCAATTGCGCTGGGTCGCACCCAGCCCCGAGCAAGGAATGTCGAGTATATCCTGAAGAATGAAAGATACACGAGTTGAAAACCACAAAGCGAATTCCGTATAATGAAGTGAAAAAGCAGTGCAAGGTTGTTTCTCCAACTGTTTTCAACTATCTTCGCAACTCCCGTCAGTAATTCAAGTGGTGTTATGCAGAGACCTGCCACTGACATGGGCACAAGTACAGAGTGTTCATGTGAAAGTAAATAGTTAATTAAATTAAATTGCAATGGATCAGATGCTCCAGTGGTAATTTCCCTACACACACATCTTCCTCCTTTCCTGCACCCACCTACATTTGCCCTCAACTAATTTTAACTATAAATTCTTTCAACGATTTTGGTAAACTATTCATCATTTCCCTTGGTAACTTATCCCAATCCCTGACACTCTCACCTAAAAAGGAGAATCTTCCCACACCATTGTGCCTGAAATTGAGTGCCTGCTTGTGGTCATGGTCATCTTTTCCCTTCCATGCACTACTTTTCATACCTACACCAATATCTTTCCATGCCTCATCGCCAGTATACACCTTGTACACTCCCATGACAATCTTCACCCTCCTCCTGTCTTGCAATGAATCGCATTTCACCTCTTTTATCATATCTGTTACTGATTGCATTCTGCGATAATTTCCAGAAACAAATCTAGCAGCCCTTTTCTGCACCCTCTCCAACTCCTGTATTTGATACTCAAAATATGGGTCCCATACTACACTACCATATTCGAGCAATGGTCTGGCCAAAATTTTCTAACCAATTCCTTTACTTCTCTCGTACAACCCCTCATCACTCTCTCCAAGTGAAGAATTTTGAAACATTTTGCTACCACCTGTCCAATGTGTCCTGCCCAGTTAAGCTGGTTATCAAATGTAATGCCAAGATATTTACATTTCAAGTCTTCAGCAAGCAATTCTTTACCCACCTTGCAATCATAATCAATCTTTTGTTTTTTATTTCTGTGTCTAATAAGCAGACTCTTCTTTGCATTTATCTTCATCCCATGTTTACCAACCTAACTAAATATCCTGTCCAGATCACCCTGCAACTGTTTACAATCCTCTACCACTTTGATCATTTTATATAGCATTATGTCATCTGCAAACAATCTAATTTCAGGTAATAAACAATCAACACAATAATTAAATATTCCACTTACTTTTTTCGGGGATCGCACTGCTTTAATTGATGGTTCAGTACCAACGTTTCAGCACCCAACCTGGTGCCTTCATCAGGGTTTTCAGACTCAAAATAGTGTGGTTTTCACACAACTCTGTCGCTGAGCTAACTGTTGTGGTTACTGGCAGTGGATGTCAACTGTTCCAGAGATCTTGTCATTGGAAGTTTTGTATTCCTTATGTCAATGAGTGCACATTTCCACATTTCACTTAAGCCATAGCCACCGTCTTTATTGAAATTTTTGGGATGTTTGAAGATTTCTATTGTTTCCCTTATTTTTCATTCTAGAAGACCTTTGGGTTGTGCTATAACTTCTGTTTTCTCCCATTGAATTTTATGGTCTTCTTCTATCTGATGTTCTGCTACAGCTGATTTTGTTGTATGACCAAGTCTTGCGTGACGACAATGTTCTTTTAGTCTTACAGTAACCGCTCGGGAAGTTTTGCCAATATACACCTTTCCACAATCGCAGGGTATCTTATATACTCCACTTGCTTGTAATGGTGGCCTGCGATCCTTTGCTGATCTTAAAATGTCTCTTATTTTGTTGTTACTATTAAAGACTGGTTAAATATTGACTATTATCAGCACTTTTCCAATTCTGTCAGCGACTCCTTTTATGTAAGGTAAAAAAGCCTTATTTTATTCCGTTATCTCTCCATGTACCTCTTTATTGTTCCTCTTGTTACTGCTCAAGGCGCTGGCTATTATCCGACTACTATACCCATTCTTCCGTAGGACCCCATAGAGGTGTTTCCTTTCTTCTTGTATGTGCTCTTTATCTGCTACTCTTTCCGCTCTACAAAATAAGGTTTTGATCAGAGCGCTTTTTTGGGCTGCATGGTGATGTGATGCAGCATTTAAGTAGAGGTCTGTATGTGTAGGTTTTCTGTACACAGTGTGTGTTAATTTTCCCTCTTTTCTTTTCACCAGAACATCCAAGAAAGCCAGTTGCCCATTAGTTTCTAATTCCATTGTGAACCTTATTTTTGGATGGATGCTGTTAATATGGTCCAGAAAAACTTTTAACTCCACCTCTCTGGGTGGCCATATCACAAACATATCATCTATGTATCTAAACCAGGTCAACGGTTTGTTTCTAGCTGTCGAAATGGCTTCATGTTCAAATTTCAATATTGGTGAAACTTCCCGAGCGGTTACTGTAAGACTGAAAGAACATTGTCGTCACGCAAGACTTAGTCATATAACAAAATCAGCTGTATCAGAACATCAGATATAAGAAGACCATAAAATTCAATGGGAGAAAACAGAAGTTATAGCACAACCCAAAGGTCTTCTAGAATGAAAAATAAGGGAATCAACAGAAATCTTCAAACATCCCAAAAATTTCAATAAAGACGGTGGCTATGGCTATGGATTAAGTGAAATGTGGAAATGTGCACTCGTGGACATTCGCAATACAAAACTTCCAACGACGAGATCTCTGGAACAGTTGACATCTGCTGCCGGTAACCACAACAGTTAGCTCAGCGACAGAGTTGTGTGAAAACCACACCTTTTCGAGTCTGAAAACCCTGATGGAGGCACCAGGTTGGGCGCCGAAACATTGGTACTGAACCATCAATTAAAGCAGAGCAATCCCCGAAAAAAGTAAGTGGAATATTTAATTAATATGATGCCTGCTAAAAGAGTAAAATGTTGTATAATCAACACAATTATTCATTAGAATAATGAATAGCAATAGACCCAATACACTACCCTGTGGCACTCCCATTTTTACTTCCACTTCTTTTGATACTGCATTTCCTACACAAACTTTTACAATTTACCTTTTCAAAATTCTTCTACCCAGCAAATCACTTTCTCATCCACTCCAATAGTTTTTACCTTATTTACTACCGTTTTATGGCTCACTCTGTCAAAAGCCTTTGACAGATCTAGTGCTACACTATCAATTTGGCCTCCATTGTCCATTTCATCTGAAATATCTTGCATATATCCCACCAACTGAGATTCGCATGAATATCACGAAACCCTCAAAGCCCGTAATGCCCAAATCAGTTATTATCGGTAGCAATGCCTTTGCAACCTCGACCACTTCGACAACAGGTTCTTAGGTAACATCAGCAGCAACTAAAATGCCGTCAATCAGAATTGCTGCAACAGTGACACTTTCAGCAGCAACAATTAGTAACGGAAGACAAGTTTAGGAGAAGATCCAAAATCTAAAGTATAGGACAATTGACCTACACGGAAATGGAAACCGCTAGTTTTTGTGCACCACATGGAATCGGAAATGTTTGTTGCATCTTAGGACCCAGAATACTATGAAATGCTTCTGTACGAACATGGTCCCGTTCCTCAGCAGTCGGTGAATGAGGACCCACCAGAACCGGGGATGGATGGGGGTAAAGTTAAAAAAGAAGGATTGGTTACATGCTCCAGCAGAACTTGAATGATATCGAGGGTCACAAATAAGAAGGGTAACTCTTATCACAGTCCAGTCCCTTGTGTTAATATCCCAAGGAGATTCATTTTAGACCTACACACCATGCAGTGCTGACATGTTTAGGAAGGATGATACTGAGGGTGATCGAGCAAAACAGGGTTTGAAACGCCATCAACGTCAGATCTGTTGCTCTCACTTCTGCCTTATTAGCAGTAGCAGTGAAAATATATGGTCCCATATGACTGACTGCTCTATACATTATAGCCCAATTTGCCCATTTATTACAACTAACTGACCAACTTCTTGCTGCTGCTTATTCCACTATTTCTCCTGCTGGGAGACTTCAATGGTCACAGTGCATTGTGGGATTCAACGAACAATTGTCTCAAAGCTTGAGAAGTATCACGAAGTGTGGTGGGTGAGCGGTTAACATTCTGGCATCATATTTGGGAGGACGCTGGTTCGAATCCACATCCGGGCATCCAGATTTGGGTTTTCAATGGTTTTCCCAAATCACTCCAGGCAAATGCCAGAATGCTTCCTTCAAAAGGCCATTGCCGAATTCCTTCCTGCTCCTTGTCCCCAGTCCCATCCAACCTCTAATGACATCTACATTGTCAAGGCTTAAATCCATAAGAAAGAAAAGTCGAGAAGTATCAACATTAATAGGGTAAGACGATATACGGTACACTGGACAAATGACGCATTTCACTATTGCTGCCAGTCTTCCTCTGCCATTGACCAATCATTGGGCTCTCCTACCACTGCAGACTCCATGTAGTGCAAAGTGAATTGTGATCCTCATGGGAACGATCACTTTCCTCTGTGGGTGCTCAATGAGTTCGAATATGGAGTGAAAAATACAGCACACAATCAGAATATCAATAAAGCTAATTGACAGCTCTACATCCAGCTAGTTCTAATCACACAGCATGATAACACAAAGGAGAAAATGAATTTCTTCAATGGAATGGTTCACAAGGTGACTGACCTCTCTGTGTGGAGAAGCTCAGAAATGCTGTGAAGAATGTCCATCCCTTGGTGTAATGAGCAATGCCATTCCACTATTTAGAGATGAATACAGGTGTTGTGTTACTGTTTGGTTGCACCGAACAACTGATAACCTACCAGTGTTCTGAATTTTGAGAGCGAAGGTGCGTCATATTATTTTTAAAAAGAAAAAATTTCATAGCAGAACTTAGTAAGCACCGTTAATCGTTTCATGACATTATGGAAGGTATGGGAGTCTATCCCATGTATGTCTGGAAGGAACTCTTGATCACTAGCATCAGGATTACTGGGCCATGGGCACATGAACACTGAGGATCGAAGCATTGTACGTCCTTCACTGCTGTCACTTTGACTGCCAGTCTGGACCCTTGGGTATGGCAACAAAGAACTACTGCACAAAAAGATAGTTTGTAATTTGTTTCGTCGAATAAGGTAACCTACAATAACCCATTTTCATAATAGGAGTTGGAGTCGGCCTTAGAATGTGCGAAAGACACTTCAACAAGGGAAGACTTGATCCAGTACAATATTCTAAGGCATTTCAGTAAAAATGCTAAAGATTACGTTTTGGATATTTTTGACGGTATGTGTACCGAAGGTTGCTTCCCTGACTCGTGAAAAGAATCAACTGTCGTCCCCTTTTTAAAACATGGCAAACACAAAATGTTGGAAGGTAGCTATTATACCATTCAGAGCCGGATCTACAGGAGGGTGAGCGGCAATTTATGTCACAGCAGAAAAATAATGTTCACAGGGGTGGCAATCTCAGTTTTTGCCCCAGCTCGGAAAATTCCTAGATCCGCCACTTATACCATTACCTTAACGTGCTACGTTGGGGAGATACAATAGTGGATGGTGAACCGTCGCCTAATCTAATGTCTCGAATCCCAAAATCTACTGAACCACTTTCAGTGTATATTACTTGGATAACCTGATCCTGAATTATGCAATGCAGGATGCATTCGTTTGCAGCCAACTGTCACATGCTCGCTTATTTTAGTTTAACCCAAAATAGTTTCCTTAGTGGACATTCACAGACAAGTGATCGCACCGAGATTCGGTGAATGCTAAGGCGAACCATGAATTGTTTCAGTGTAGTGTGCTTCCAATCAGCACACACATGATACACATCTAGTGGGTGTATTTTTCGATATTCCTAAGGTCTATGGAAGCTACTTCCTTGCGCCATTGAATTTTAAAACATCTCTATAAATTGGGTTTTAGTGGAAATCTGATCCTTTTTTACAGTATTTTGCACTGTGTCGTTGCTTCTGAAAATGGTGTTTATCACAGGTTAGTTTTAACTAAGCACGACTGTTTTTGCTATCATTATCAACAGAATTTTGTTAGTAGTAAGGAGTCTTATAGGATATTTCTAATTCTTAGACAACTTTTATGTTGTTTTTTTTTCAGCATCTAGCCCACATGTTGCTGAGAGGTAACAGCAACTCACACTAAATTGGATAGATGAAAGGTCTCTTAAGCTGTGGAGAAACCTGGCGCACACTTTTTTCTGTAGTCATAGTCTTTTAGTAGAACCTCGTCTTACCTAAAGGAACACCATTTTAAGTTTTAATGAAACTGTTATTTTCTGGGCCTCATTTTTGATAATAGGCTGGCTGCCACATCTGAAAGCCATAGCCCTAAAGGTTCTCTACATGTTAAAATTTGTGTGTGGGAGGTCATGGGGATCAGTTTGCTTTTTTTGCTTAGTACACTTTTATTCATACAGTCGCAGATGCAGTATGGCTGTGTTGTATTTGACTTGGCATGTGATTGCTAAATCCGGATATCGGACAGTTTCCACCATGCCAGATTTCGGCTTGCCACGAGTGCGTATCACACTAACCCTTTTCCCATGCTTTCTGCAGAGGCTAGTGAGTCACCGCTTGTCATCCAGCAGCATCTCCTTGTGGTGGGACACTTAACACACGTAGCGTTCAATGCAGTGATGAACCCATCTTTCGAATGCCTCTAAACTAACTGTCGAAGAACTATCAAACCTTTCAGACACTGTGCAAATGCCATTTTAGAAGAGTATGGCTACACACTGCCCACTACTCATCACCAAGGTTGGATTAAATCTCCTACCTGGCTTTTATTTTAAATATGACACAGGAAAACAATCTGTCAGCTGCTTACAGTGTTTTTATTAATGTTTATAGTAATATTTTAAATCATCAACACACTTATACCCCCACAATAAACTGATGTGATTAAGCAGGCTAACAGAGTAGAATGCTCTCCCTTGTTCCCTCTAGTGACTCACAGTTACTAGATAGAGAATAGGTGCAGCGTTTATACAGCCAAGTGCTACTCTTTATTGAAGTTGCTTCAGCATATGAAATTAGGTCGCATCATGAAGTACATCAATATGCTTCAATGCTCAGAGCTGCTTAAAGCCACTGAGAAATAAATAACATGTAGACCGATTAGTTCAGGATATACAGGATGCCATCCAGTATTTTGGACAGAAGGTTTTATACCACTCAGTGACTGGCCATGTGAGAATCGGGGGAAATGAGGCAGCAGATGAAGCTGTCAAATTATCCTGCGATAAGTTCAAGATTGACTTCACTCTAATTCCAAAATCTGATATTTCCTTAGCAAAGTATCTTCAATATTTGGCAGAGGCAGTTGATGGAACTCGGGCATTACAAGCTCCATCTGGTTGAATCAATTATGCAGCAGCTCACTCTAGGTTACTTGCCTAGAGCACTCTCTTTCTTAGCTGGGAGAACCTAACGGAATGTGATACTTGTGGTGTACCTTTGAGAGTGCATGGTATCTTATTCTTTGTTTTTAGGGCAGATGTTAACCTAGCTGATGAGCTGACTCTTCTTTCAAATAATTACATTGGCGATGTGGCTAATGTTTTACATTTCAATGGGGTGTACAGTTGTTTTCCAAAAATCTTGGATAGATTAGCATAGTTTTTAAGGTGGATAGAAGGTGCATATAAAGCTACCTATCTGTCATGTTCAGGCTTTTCCTGTTTCAATTCTGTTTTTGTTCTGAATGTTTATTTTTTTTTAAAAATCTGATTGGATTATTTACAGCCAATGTGTGTAGCTCAACTAAGTTTGATATGGAATCATATTCGAATATATTCCTATGTAGAGCCATCAAATGCAGTTCCCCTTCACTGCAGAGTCATACAAAACCTTCATTTACCTACCTTTAATACCTAAAAAGCTGATCCTTTTTGGCATTTATCCTCATTCTATGTTGAGCTATCCAACTACATAGATACCTTCTGTAGTTTTTAATCATATTTAAGTCTTCCAGTATGTGGTAAATTTTGAGACTTGATCTAAGTAAATAATATTTTGGTCCAATGTCTCATTTCCACCATTTTTCCCCCTTATAGTTTTAGGCATCATCAATGTCAAAGTCATTATAAGTGGGAAACAACTAGGTGCAAGGAACAGGAAGTAATGCAACCATGGCCTTTTGAAGGAATCATCCTGGCATTCACTCGGAGTAATTTTGGGAAACCTTGTAAAACCAAAATCCTCTCGAATGCAAGGCCAGAGCATTACCACTCACCCACCAAGCTCAGTGCACCTATTTTTAACATATTTGTGTATATTGACACTTTTGTAACCTATCGTGCACTTTAATAATATCCTCATGATGTACCTGTAGCTTGTTACTATTTTTATGTTTGTGGAAGAACTGCTGTTCTGAAATTTCTGCAACTATTCATTTCTAAATAACAGTGTCTAATTGATTCATCAAACTAGCTTTGTAATATTTTTGACTTCTTTACGTGCTTGATAACCTCTCCTCCATCCTTGTCCATGATTGCCTGAATGTGTTTCACTCATCATATATTGGAAACAGAAGCAGTTAACAACAATAAAGGAATTTTTTATTAAAAACACACACATTTCAGATGCTTTAGAAAGAAAACCTGATCAGCCATACTATATAATGGAAGTAGTCCCTAATAATGTGTTTTCTGCTACAGACTTTGGCATCTTTAATTCTGAGGCATACACTGGAATACCACTTTGTCCTCAACCTTTTGATTAATAAGCCCAAAAATCACATTTCAAATTATATCACTGTTTCCTGTTTATTGCTATAGGAAATATGAATTTACACCCTTCCTTTTATTTCTCATTATTGATTCAGGTATGTAAATTATCATTTTCACATTTCAGAATATTTATTTCACAATATAATTTCATAATACACTCTGCAGGGAATGGTGGAAAAACCAACAGGAAAAATTCGACAAAAAGAATTATAAGATGCCAGTGTCTTCAACAGTGCCAGACTACTGACTTGAAAATCATTCAAAAGGCTGTAAGAAGGTAACTTTGCCTGCAGTTCAGTTATACTTTCAGAGACTCTTAATGCAATACTACTTGCAGAGGGAAGTAATGCCAAAAATTCATTCACAACAAGTTGGATACTAATTTTGATTAACTTTCATTACATTTGTTCATAAAAAATCTATAATTTTATTTGGGCTGCTATTTAGCTCTCCAGTTTTTTGAAAATCACACATATAAATTAACAAAGCACCAAAATCAGTCCTTAATAATGTTCACCCCCTTGCAGAATTAAATAAATAATTAGAAATATTTTGTTTCAGAACAGAAGACAGCAGTATTTCTTCAGTGATCCGAATTAGCACTGCACCAACGGATAGGATTATTATGCACTCAAAAATGACATCTATTGATATTCTAGGTAAAGTAACTTGTGTTTTAAATATGTCACTATTGTTTTAAATAAGTCACTGGAAGCAAAGAGTGATGCCAAAAGAAAGCATCATGTTCTAATGTTGACGACATGACAGCAGACACGTCGTCATTCTCCAGCTCCAGTCTCCCAGGTGCTGGTCACGTGAACTATCCAAGTCTTCTTGTCCATGAATAGTCCTCCAATCAAGCTCCATGTCTTCCAGATCCTTCTCGATTTTCTTTTTGAACCTTTGGACACATCTTTTCCCTTTGATGTCCATATTGAAGTAAGATACTTTGCTTTTCTTTCTTCCTCCATCTTTTGAACGCGTCCATACCACCTCAGGTGAGACTGCTGTAAGGATTTTGCCATACTGATGTTTATACCAACTTCGGCATGATTGAATTCATGAATTACTTTGTCCTCTGAAGCATGGTATGCAAAAACTTCATTTCAGAAACCTGAAGTCTACTATCGTCTCTTCAGGACAGGGTACACGTTTCTAATGTGTAAGTCAGTATGGGGATGTTATAGGTTTGAATAATGTATGTTTGCACTTTCTGGGCACTTCGTTGTCCCACAATAGAATTCTCACTTGGCTATAAAAAGACTGCTGCATTATTGTTTCTGTTTGTAACCTCACATTTACTGGTGTTGTCTTTACTCAGAGTACAAAGCAGAGACAACAGGAACAAAAATCACAATACTTCATATAAGCAATAAATCAATAATAAGGGAAATGAGACACACTGTAAGTGGGATGGAAGGACACATGCTCTCACCACATGAGACTTATGTGCACCTATTGTTTCTACGCATCTCATTATTTCCTTCTCGATTACACGTTTACCTGAAATATTCTGATTTCTGTTGCCGTGGCACTCCTGCTTTCCCTATCAATTTTTTGTTTTCATTTTGCATTAAAGCATCTTCCTCCTCATTATTATTGTATTATGTCATTGAGATATAAAACTGAACCATCTTTCTGACTGCCTTAAACCATGTTAACAGCAGATATGTGATTGGTTTGTTTTACAGTTGCAGTGGCCTGTGTAACGAGACTGTTCACGAACATCAGTATCCCTGAAATTGTATATATATCAGTCTGTACTATAAATGAAATATTCATACACCTCAAAGAAGTGTTGCATTTAAAAACAATAAAAAAGTAAACAATTGTTTTCCTTATTCGTTCCACTTCCAAGTTCTTTGATGTGTTCTTAGTAAGAACAAGCCACCTTATGAATAGCGTACCACTGGTCACTCGGTAAATTGCAGTTGCTACCAGCCATCTGCGAACTGCGTTTGTGTGTTTTCTATGGTATGGGAGAGTGCATCTACTTTATGAAACATTTGCAGTTGCTCGAAGAATTTCTTTTTTAGAGAGCAACTGCAAAATGTCACATCAGAATTATGTGCTCCTCCAGTGAGAGGCCTGATAAAAGTGATGACCCATTACAGTAAACACCTGATTTGCTCAAAAATAATAATTGAAGACACTGTGATAGAACAGATAATTAATTTTAACTGCATAGGTCAAGAAACCAGTTATGATGCAGAGAAAAAGATCAAAAAATTTCAGTTGGTATGTGGAATGATAAATAGAGCACTTTAAAGACACAAAATGAAATTCTATGATGATGACAGCCCCAACTACGCTGTATGGAAGTGACTCTTGAATACCTAAACCAACAGATAAGAGTAAAATTCAGTCTGAAAATATTAGATTTCTTAGGAAGGTAAAAAGATTTTTTAAACAAGATCATATTTTAAAAAAATCAGGAAGAACTTGGTACATATTATATAAATGACAGGATAGAGGACTGCAGAGATTCATGGAGGCTGCATATTGAGTTTTGATGAAGGAATGATTCCAGTACAAACCAGAGAGATGCAAAGCCATGGTAGACCTAGAAATACATGGTGGAAAAGTTCAAAGTAAAGACAGAATAGGCATTACATACCTAATCCTTAAGGTGAAGAAGAAGAATAGATGCTTATGGTCACACCCTGTATCAAGTTTTGTATTCATTTTCAGAGGCTCTTTTTTCACTCGTTGGATTTTTCTCCGTGATGGGATAATTCGCATTTGAATAGTACATTTTTAATATCATTAAAGATAAAGAGGATTAACTTACTTCACAATTTTATGACGGGAATAGTTTTCATGGATAAGGGGATTTATAATGTTATATTCCTTCCTGAACAACCTTTCTTTTAATCTCTTTTACATAAACACTGTTGACTGGTTCGAAGCTTATTTGAGGAACCGTCAGCATTGTGTTACGGATCCCAATGGAAACAGATCGCCATGGGAAACTGCAAACAGTGGTGTCCCCCAGGGCTCAGTCCTGGGGCCACTTCTTTTTTCTATTTATATTAACAATGTGGCTAGTATCTTACGTTACTGTTATTACCATCTGTACGCTGACGACCTACAACTATACCTTAGTGCATCACCAAGTGACATACTCACGATAATACAGAAAATAAATTCAGACCTTAAGAATCTTTGTGATTGGGCAAAGAGACTTGGATTGAAAATAAATCCCTCTAAAACTCAGGCTGTTGTTATTGCTAGTCCAAAACTGATAGGCAGCAACTTCACATCAAACCTCCCAAAAATAAAACTTCAGGGAACAGAGTTAAACTATAGCGAATCTGTAAAGGATCTTGGAGTCCTAGTAGATAGTAATTTAAACTGGTCTGAAAACACTGTTTCAGTATGTCGCAAAGCCTTCTCTTCTCTTCATGCTCTGTATAAATGTAAAAAATTCTTCCCCATTCATTTGAAAAAGCAATTGGTGCAGACTCTGGTGCTACCACATCTCGATTACAGTGACATTGTTCAGCAAAATTTGAGTTCGGCAGACATAAGGAAACTTGAACTTGTTATGAACTCCTGTGTAAGGTTCATCTGTGACCTACGACTGTACGACCACGTATCACCTTCATACGACCGCTTGCAGTGGTTGCGCGTTTGGGATCGACGACGATTCCACACTATGTCTCCTTCACCGCCTCATACATCTGAAAACTCCCGCATACCTTTGTTCCAATATCTCATACCTAGGACTTTCCCATAATATTAACACCAGATCCCTGAACTCAAACATACTAACCATCCACTCCCACAGCTCGGAAATCCTAGCCAATTCCTTCTTCATTTCAGCGGCTAGACCGTGGAATGATCTTCCCCTAAAAATTAGAACTACCCAAAGAATCGGCCCATTTAAAACTCTTTTGAGAAAGCATTATTTATTGGAGCACTAGCTAAAAGATATCTCCTTCCATACATAACCTAATTTTTAGATTTGAATAATATTGATGTATACAGTGTCCACCTCTTTATTCTGCCTTCCCTATTATTAGTTTGTGTCTTGTCTCTTCATCCTACTAGTATTAAGTTTGTACCATTTACTTCTTTAACTTCCACTTGCATTAGTTTATACCATTAAATTATTAACTAGTTAAACACGAATACTATTAAGTTCTAAGTCAGTATTTTATTCATAAATATAATTAAGTTTTTTTTTTTTTTTTGTTAGTATTACTCTTGAATTTGATTTAGGCCAAATGTTACATTAGTGTTGTATACTGTTAGTTTGTGTAAGGTGTATATTATTTATTGTAAACCCCTGGTATGATGTAAGAGAGGGCTTGACAGCCCTAATCTTGCCAGGCTAAATAAACCTTTAAATAAATAAATATTAGGCTGAAAACTGTATCCAACACTTATCTTCAAAATTTTATGAATTCTTTGGGTTTTACTGGAATATAACATCAAAAGATATTGATATGTTACTATAAAACTAAGGTGCTGAGCACAAATCTAATGTTCAGTCATTTGAGCACTAGTTGGCATATTAATAATCCTTCTCACGAGTAAGATGTCGCACAAAATATCACCAAGCGTGGTGGGTGAACGGTTAACATTCTGGCCTCGTATTTGAGAGGACGCGGGTTTGAATCCCCGTCCGGGCATCCAGATTTGGTTTTTCTAAGTTTTCCCCAAATCACTCCAGGTGAATGCCAGGATGCTTCCTTCAAAAAGGCCATGGCCAAATTCCTTCCCATTCCTTGTCCCCAGTGCCATCCCTCCTCTAATGACCTTAGCCGTCAATGAGGCGTGAAGCAATAAGGTGCCATTTTTTGGTCATCACACCCTCACACTGATAAGTGATGGATTTACTTTATTTTTTTCCAAATTAACGTTGCCTCATTGCATTTCCTCGCCACATGAAATAAATTCTTACACAATGATAAATGTAACAAAAGCAAATACAGAATTAAACAGCGTCACTTTTTATATATATATATATATATATATATATATATATATACATACATATGTGGTAACACTGAAATCTGGAGCTTTCTTTCAGATCAATTGAAAACGAGTTCTTCCAAATATTTTGAATGGATTAGAGGT
The DNA here is from genome assembly GCA_031002005.1 of Vandiemenella viatica. NCBI lineage: Eukaryota > Metazoa > Arthropoda > Insecta > Orthoptera > Morabidae > Vandiemenella > Vandiemenella viatica. The sequence continues at coordinate 367,300,935 of CM061921.1, forward strand.
TGCATTAAAAAGTGAGGTAATGTGTAGAATTTATTTCCAGGTAAAAATTTAACCGAACTGTTGAGTCTTAACTTCTCATTTTTCAGTGTAATAAAATTATAAGATCACTATTTTTTTTATAAACATAATATTCAACAGTAACTTAAAACATTTTATAAATCTTAATCAGTTTCTAGCACATCACATACAGAAACTGGGAATTATTCTTCTCTTAATGTTTAAGTGAAATGTCAATTGCAACTAATTTTAGTCACTAATCTTTCCTTTATTACAATGTGATTCGGTAATAAACTTGAAAAATATAATTATGACAAAAATTTCACTTTTGTTTCCTTCAATATCTGCTAGATATGTTGTAGACATTATGTAGATATGCAGTGCAATGATTCCTAAATTGTGTGCATGAATTTCATCATGGTACCATATCCAGCTAAATATTAGGAAAGTGCACTGCAATAATATAGAATGAAATGTCTAAAATCAAGCTATTTTGCCAAACTGCTTAATTACAATAAAATAAAAGTCTTCATAAAACAAATATACACTAATGCCATTAAAGTAAGAGGCATTTTAATGTGCAGTCATCAGAGATGGAAATAAAGGCAGAGAATGCAGACCTGTTATGAAAATTTCACACACACATTTTCAGGCTATGCAATTTTCATAGGTAAGAAAACAGAAGAATAGCTGCCAAGTCAACTATAGAATGTTAAAGACAAGTTACATTACAGCTAAAAAAAAGCTCTAAAACTTTGAGTCAAGCTGCCAAACACACCGGAAAGGCAATTTCTTGTCCATTCCCTCAAAACTAAATTTCTGTCAACAATCCAAATTAACTCTACCTGTCACAGACATATCCTGGTGCGTTTCCTAAATATCAGAACAATTTTCTATTTTCACCACTTTGCAGACACTTATCAATAAACAACTATTAGATTTATACTCTTATTACATATCCACCGGGAGCATAATGGGAATTAGATGAATCATTGCAGTCATATAACAAAAGGAATCAGTAAGTTTGAGTCCTCTAGGCGTGCTATCTCCAAACACACAACTTACAAGAGGTATCTCGCTAAGCCGAGCAATTCAATGGAAGAATCGATTATCCAACACCAGTGGGAAGTTGGGTCGGTTGACAAATCAGTGTGGTTAGGTCACAATCCATCACTGTAGCAGGAGTGGAGATAAAACTTCATCCCTATGAGTTCATGATGCATCTATCTCCTCATGAATAAATACATCACACATGTGTTGCATTTCAACTTTAATTTCAGGTTCAACTGCTTATATTAAATGCATTTTGAGATATATAAGAATAAAATATGTCTGCATATCAAATAGATGTGATCATTTTAAACAGCAAATTGTCTACCTCGGAACCACAAGCAGCTGTGTAAGGATCTCAGATATATTTTTATTAGTTATGCTATGAAGTGTACAAATAAAGGTAAGATGTTTCTGAAGATTACTGCAACTAAAAGCAATTATTTACTGCTACGGGAACAAACTGGAAGCAAACACACAAAATCTTATATATTTTTTTAAAAAAAGTTCAGGTGTGAACATTTTCAATAAAAATATTCAACAATTTTTAACAATTATTTAATTATTTTTTGGAAACAAATTTAAAAATAGTTTTTACATTTTACAGAGTTACAAATATTTATTCTGGTTGCCTTATGTGCTAAATATGACCTGAAGCAACCTCTTTCTACAATGCAGTTTAAAACACATGTAGGAGTACATTAGAGCATCACTTAGGATAATACAATATTAAAAAACAAAATAATATGCTATAATATACAGAAACTAAACGCTAACGAATCACTATACTCATTACACAGCATACTCAACATGACACTCAACTTAAATAATTTTATCTAGTGGTGTGTATAATAATAAAAAGAAAGATATTGAGGTTTTCAATAAATGAAGGGTCAAATGTTTACAGAAAAGAAAAAATGTAAAATTAATATAAAAATAATCTATACTCTGCATAAATTTTAATACCTAAAACAAGAGAAACAAAAAAATTTATATATTAATCTGAATAAGAATCAAAATAAAAAAAATTCCAATTGTTCTAGCGTAATATATTAATTTTCAGATTCAAACATTGTACATCAAATGCCAGGCATCATATTCATCCACAGCATGAGGCAGTGGTTGAAATCATTTCAATATGCTGCCAGTTCAAATTAATAAGTAGATTACTAGATTAAACATCCACACTTAGCACGTGTAAGAAACATTCTCTCACACATTCATTTTGAATTTGGTAAAAAAATTGTTTTAAGAACATTATTACATTTAAGGATGATTCAAGGAAAATAACTGTTACATCTACTAGAGTTTTCAATGCTGAAATTATTTTAAAAGGTGACCAATACCTTGCTTGGTAAATTTTAGAATATCCCTGAATATCACATTAAAAATTAACAATTGCAATAAAACATTAAACAATGTTCAGGTAATTATTCATTACATAATTTACCTTTACTTTAATTAGCAAATTAAGTTCAAAAAACATCTTCTATAGAGGAGTATCACAGAATATATTTTGGGGCTGAACTGCAACTCCTGCCCGACAGTGTGATGCAACAGAATTATTAGACTTCATACAGCAACTGTACAGCTTCTAAAGGAAGATCACAATTTTTTTTTGTAAATAGTATTTTTAAGCAGGTTGCCAAACAATTTTACTTTAATATAAGGAAATGGAAATCTTTAAATTTTGTTATATACAAGACATAGTTGCTCAAACAAATTTCAATGTATGGGATGATTTAACCTGTCACAAGACAATTTTAACTGGTAATTTTTCATTTGAAAACTGCAGATGGCAACACAACAGCTAAATTAACATTTTATCCTTTCTGCAATTGATGTCAATGAGTTTTCCAATGTTCACCTTTAACACCAATTTTCTTACATTAGCATATTTAACTTGTGGCTTGACAGAAAAGAATGGAAGCTCTGTAAACGTTATCAAACAGTTTTTCATTCTTATTACTTTAAAGCAATTTTATTACAAAGATTTTTTTGTCATTCTATTTTTAAGCTTACTTAATGAAGGCCAATCTTATAGCATTTACATTAACACACTTCTTATAAAATATGTATATTCAAGATCTTTATAATGGCAGGAGTATTAAGCAATACCTAATCTAAGAGCCAAAGTTACTATCTTGTTGTCTCTGCAGAAACAAGACCACCCCAACAATACACAATTTCTTTACATTTAGAAATAATTGGTGCTCTCAGGGGAAGAGGTAAATTAATATCAAAAATCTACCAGAAAACTTTCAAAAATACTTAGCTGTTTCACTATTTCTTTCATTGTACAAAGTTCCACTAAATCTTTGACATATAATCAATTTCATATATGCTGCTGTATTAAGAAGCAGGGGATTTAAAAATGTATTTGGGTTAACAATCTTTAAGACCATGTTCCAAATCTTTAAATTTTCTGAGAAATTATGATTCACAAAAAATTTTCATTACTGCTACATGTAATCTAGAACCAGATATTTTTCTGTCAAATAGTATGGCTCAGTTAATCAGCAATTGTATCTTAATAGAACAATCTGACAGTTTCAACAGGTTTTATGCAAATGATTCAAAGGAGATCCCTGAATTCTTAAAGGTGGTTTCTTAAGCCCAAATATTCCATATCAGTAACCAACTTTCAGATTTCATTGCTGCAACACGAGGTGCTAAAACTTGCAAAATTGTAAGTTCACAAGAATTTAAAAAAAAATAAAAAAAAAAAAATGGAGAGAGAACAAAAATCCTAAAACCAAACATAATCCATATCACTAGTGTGATAACAGTCATTCGAACGACATGAATGATCAGAAATACATTGTTCTGTATTGGATGGATAAATAATTCTTTGAGGCCTCCTGGCCAACTCTGGCTTACGAAGAGGTTAATCAAGAAGCCATCTGTCAGAATTTTGTCCTTTGCATCTAGAGTGTTATTTAAGGTTGAGAAGAATGGGCTATAGATTTAACATTACCTATATAGCATAAATTATTTACAAAAAGAAAAGAAAAACACACTTCGCACAAACACACCATACTCTACACAAAATTCTACTAACAGGAAGAATTATAGCAATATAGCTTGTCACAATACTAAAAAATTCCACTAAATCATTAATATATTTCTATTAACTTCTACTCCAGCTGGAGGTGCATTTTTTTAAATATGGTTTCCTAAATACCAAAACACGTGTACAAAATTTCATTTGGAGAAAAATATTAAATAAGATTTTAAAGTAATTTATGTGACCATTGCTCTAAAGGCTGGCATTTAATAATTTTTCCAGTATTCTGGATACATGACTACTGTAGTAATTGAGAAATTAGTCATATTTCACAATGAAAAATTAGAGATGTAAAGACCACTTCCAGAAGAATTCAGAACACCAAGAGTACTGTACGTCATGTCAAAATACATATTTATGTATGATGCCAACTGTTGTATAGTCACATTTTTTTTCATTAACACTGGTTTTGCAGTTTCTGTACTTATATTATGAAACTTTGACAGTTACACTTTAACATCCAGATAAAACAGTTTACATTTCCATGCATGGCATTAGCATAAATAAGGAAATTAAACTTTTAAATTCATTAAAGTAATAAATTACTTTATTCTACCACTGCTTTATATTTCCAAAACGAAATAATAATAAATTAAATTGAATGGCATATATGTATATGTAGGTATACTAAACAATAGGGCACTTGACACTAAAAAGAAAACTGTGAAACTTAAATTGACCATGATAGAATAAGTTATAAGTATACAAAAAACTTTGTTGGATAAAAGTTGAAAATATTATTTTTAATACAATAAAACTGTGAAATACATCTGTTAGTCATGTTATGTGAAACACCAATCAATTACTTAGTTTTGGTTGCCAATTGATAAACTGAGTGTGATTGGTGAGTGGTAATGCTAAGACCTCACATTCAGGAAGACGTGGGTTAGAATTCCCATATGGCCATTCAGATTTGGGTTTTCCATTGTTTCCCCAAATTACTCCAGGCAAATGCTGGGATGGTGCCTCCAAAAAATTCCATGGCTGAATTCCTTCCCCCAGTCCATTCCTGTCTCTAATGCACTTGATGTTGACAAGGCATAAAGCCAGAAGAAAAAAATATAAATAAAAAATCCATAAAACAAATAATTGCAATGGAAGCTGGATTAGCCAAATCAAACTATCCCAAAACTGATGTGATGATGCTGGGAATATTTGTCCGCATTAAACAGTGAAGTCTTTCAAAGCGTTGCATTTAAACATTAGACTTTAGAGGATAGCTTCCTGAAATTTATATGGCCTTGAAAGTGTTGTTATTATAAGCTAAAATTTATTTTACAGGATCAATGGCAGGATAGACAGTATTTCAGCTGAAAATAATGTTTAATTTCTGTGCACATAAGTAGCAGGAAGCATTCATCATGACAGTATACCAATCACAGAAATTGTTAATGGTAAACAGTGCACTCTTTAAAAGTATCAATGGTACAAAAATTACTCAGACGTTTTGGAAAGAATAACTAATTTTCTAAATGAGTTATGAACTTGTATGCTTTTAAATCATGAAACAGATCTTGTAGATGATGTCTAACCAATTTCAATAGGTTATAAATATTATGGGAGCACATGATACTTAACTTCCAAAGTGATAATAGATATTTAAGTTTTTCACAGAAAGAAATATTAAGTTGCACATGTAGTGAGACAGTATTAAGCCAGGTATAGAAAGAGGTATAATAGAAATTGGGAGAAGTAAATTAAAATTATTTGTAAAGCTTAAGTTGCCACGTGAGTGTGGAGGTGTGCAGTGAAATAAAGTAATTGTTAAGGCAGTCTGAAGCTGGCTGCTGTGGGTGTCAGGTGAATGTTACAGCGTGGCATGTATTATTGTATAGTGGGCCATTCTTCCCTTGCTTAAGTATTGAGTGGACCGAAAGTAACATTTTAGAGAAGTGTTTCGTGACGAATGATGAGCTTGTGGTAGTGAGAAGTGGAGACACGGTGTGTAAACTCCATAGACAGAAGCGTGGCCAGAACTTGCAGTCAGAGGAAAAGAAGTATCGATTTGCCTTATCCATGGTCAGATTAACAAGTTTAGTTAGTGGTGGTGTTGTAATAGATGTATGTGCTTATGTGCTTGGTTAATAAACCCCATGTGAACTTAAAAGTGAACCATGAGTTTATTTAGAAGAAGAATCGAACCTGCAAGCCTAAACAATCAAGCACATGCATTAAATCAGCCACAAGTGAGCATTGTACCTTTTATTGCCACACCAGTTCCTTAAATATAATAAAATGTTAAGTAAAAACTTACATGAAAGTAGCCTTTGCAAAAATAGATTAAAGATTTTGTAGACAAAAAAGCTGGGTCCCGCCATGAAAGTTTTAGGCACTTTTCTGCATATTTTTCCTTTTTGGGAAGTAAACAAACAACTTGTTTGCATTTTTAATTGATGTGCTTACACACTAAGACACTAAAAACCACTTGTGAACTACAGAACTCATCTCAACAAAATAAGCAAACTGCTGCTTTGTCTACAGTGGCACCTGGTGAGACATGACGTCACAAGAGATGAAATGACAGCTATCAGCATTTTGGAGCCAATATTCACAATAAATATGCAAATATATTGGTTAGTCAAGTACCCCATTGTTGCTGCCGGTTTAGGGCAGGTCAGTACCTTTCTTGTACAATTGCTTACATCCTAAATTAAATCATTATAAAACTGAATAACAAATACAATTTAAAAAAAAAATCCAACACTTTATACCCTATGGATTTTATTACGGAAATTACCACGAGTATTCTGCCTTTATTTTAAAAATGTCTTCTGCTATTTATTAGTTATCAATGGGGTGTGGTCTTCTATTAGAACTAAATCACTCCCCTGTTTTTAACCACACTGTTAACCTTTCTTCTCTTAGCCTCTCACAGATTATACCAGACGTTTCTTTTTTTTCAACATAACAGATAATTTTTCTTTATTTTAAATAATATATAACTTATTGTCTGCTACTGTAAAAATAAAGATTTTCTTTAAAAAAATAACAAATATGGCCTAACCATTCCTTCTTTTTCTACAAGGTTTGTTATCAATCAAAGATTTTTTTTAGAAAGAAAATAAATAAATCACAAACTGTTTGATATTCTACACGTTTTGAAAGAAAAAAAAAGAACAAAACACCTCCAGCTAAATCAGCACCAGTAACTTACCTAGTGACAATACAAATGGCACAGGTAAAGTTTTAAAAGAAGCACTGCTAAAAATGTTTAACAAATTAACAACACACGACTCAAGTATTCAACAATTTGTACCAGTTTAAACATGGAATAAAATAAACTTATCTGTAAAATACTCCCACAAAAAGTAATCAAAACTGACTGACAACATTCATAGAACAGAAATCTTTTGCAAAACAGATTGTAAGAAAGCACTTTCCTTCCCCAAAAAACAACTCTGTAATATAGACACACAAAAGCAGGCAGAATTTAATGTCACTCTTGATGGCTTACCCAAAAATATTTTCATGCAAAATATTATCTATCCAAGTCAGTTTTTAAAAACATTACAAAATTTTAGCATGCTGTTCTCTGAATGTTTCTAGTAAGGTTTTGGTATTAGGAGTGTTTTCACAACCAAACTTAAAAAAGAAAACTAAAAAACCACAGTGAAGTCAGCACTTCAAAAAGTACTCAGGTGGTTTGAAATTAAGGTCATAAATATAGAAGTAGCTCCCAAGCACATTACTTCAATTTTTTTCATGATGGCGCTCTTAAAAATAATGTTAGCAACCATCATCCCTTTCAAAAATAAATTTCTGTAATATATTAATACAATTTCACAAATATTAAAACAACAATGGCAATACGATTTTAACTCTAAATGGCATTATAGGAAATTTCTTCAACATCAGAAACCCCTCTCAAAATAACTTTTATGCGTGCAGTAATTATTTGACCACACTATATCATAAATATATTTTTTTGTATTTCTTGATAATTTCTTTTACTAGTAAGGCAATTAATAAGTGGGCCATGCCCCCTCCTTTTTATACTCTCTCTTTCTCTCTCTCTGTCTCTCTCTCTCACACACACACATACAAAATAAACTCTAGACAAACCCTCAGGTCGTATGAAATCATAAACTGTACAATTTCTAATTCTTTGTTCCACTTATTTCCTCTACTACTTGACTGTATAGAAATTAATACATTACTTGGTGCCAATAACAAGACAAACACAGATGGAAAAAAAAAGATCACACGTGTACACAGTGCTGTAACAAGTAACAGGAGGTACCTAAGGTACCTGAAAAACATTGCCAATAAATGTAGCAAATTGATAAAATAAACACATAGCTGAGGAAATTAGGCAATGTTTAAAATAATTCATTCATGCAATATGACTGTTCTCAGCAAACATAAATCACACTTAAAATATATTGTAACATTAAGGTTCAAAAACTGAAGTTCACATATATGTAATCTAGAAGTGTTTTTCATTCCCTCTAGCAGGCACCAAAAATCAATCACACAAGTTCTGAAATCCTCCACATAACGTCGAACGATGCACAGTTTCAGTTTTTTGAGCAGTTCACGTTGATATTCACACCCATATATCTGAAGGATTTCTCTCAAACCATTCACACAAGTGAAGTATTATGTTGAATTCTTTTTGCATTTTGTACAAATGAACACATCTGGAATCTTCTTCTTTTTGATCTTTGCACAAGATAAGTGAATCCAAGTCAAACACTTACTACACTCTATCATTGGTCTCCCCGCAAAAGGTCTTTTACAAAAGCAGGTTACCACATTGTAGGAATCCTCCTCTGGAAAGAGAAATAATCATACATAAATGAATGTGAATGCCAGAACAATATGATAATAGTCATGCAGGATAAATATTACTCATAGATTATTTCAATTTAATAAATGCTTAAAACTATGAAACAATATCAACAGTTCCTCAAACTTTAATAAAAACTAATCTATAATTCATCATGGTACCTTGTCTCCTATGAAATTGACATTTACTGATATTAAGTGAGACCAAGAACTTCAAAATATTCAGATTATGCCAGACTGTGATAGATAATGTCAACAACAACATACCACATAGAAATAAAATTCTGCAGTCTGGTATTGCCGAGTTTGGGCTGACAACTTTTTGCAGATTTTAGATGTTAACACCATTCATTACAGTATCATATAATCTAGTCATCAGCATTTTTTCTGATACACCTTTCAAAGCTCCAAATCTTAACATGTATTTATCATACAGTTTAAGGTTTTTCTTCCATGGAATAAATAAGCTATGAATGGTAATTTAAAAGTATTTTGTGTGCCTAAAGTAAGTGTTTTGCTATTGAGAATTGTTTCCATTGCCTTTGCCATTTCTGTTTGCAGTATCATTTTGACACCTTGATAACAGAGATTATAAAGCCTTTAAGATTGCTTATTTTTATTTAAATTTGTTTCACACTTGCAATCTGCTGGCATATGCATCTTTGTGTAATCATAAGTATTCCCGGTGGATCTGATGTTTGAAGATCTCTCGGGCATGCAGCCAGGTCATTTGGTCTTAGATGTATGAATTTTCGATGGCGTAACGTGCCATCATCATCAGGTAGCGTCCAGTGGTTGGCGTGAGGAACGCAGTCCAGGACGTGACTGCTGGTCTGCTCCGCGCGCATCGATATTTATACCCTCCGACCCCGCCCTCCAACTCCTGCCACGGCGCTCCGATGGCGGTGGTGGGGGCAGTGCATTACAGCGCGTCGAGCAGTGGTCATCAGTCTGTACGCCACCTCCGTCACGCACAGTGCCTCGGCTCTGGTGTTTGCAGAGCCGCTTCAGTGCTGGGTTCCAAGCCTGGCTTAGTTGGAACCCGTTGTCTTTATTTATGAGGTTACTCCGTAGCTGGATCTCGATGGCTTCCTTGTACACACAGTCCCAGAAGTGAGATGTGTTTCTCAGAACTTCGGTGTCCTCATATTTAATTTTATGCCATGTCTCAAGTTCAGCAACTGTGGATTTTGACAGCTGCTGTAGTTCGGTGTGGCGTTTATGTTCCCTACACCGTTCTCGATTGTGCGAATAGTCTGCCCGATATATGATTTTCCACACTCGCACGGTATGTGGTATACGCCAGGTTTCCTGAGACCCAAATCATCTTTAACCAAGCCAAGTAGGGCTTTAATCTTGGCCGGCGGGCGGTACAAGCACTTAATGTTTTGTCAGCGTAGAATTTGGCCAATCTTGCTTGATACATTGCCGGCGTACGGGATGAAGGCTGTGGCTCTTGGCTTGTCCTCTTCCTCAGTTGGTTCTTGCGAGGTCTTCCGCCTAAGCGCGCCGAATTTGGCAATTGTCATAGCCATTACTCTGGAACACGTTCTTGAGGTGTGTTAGTTCAGCAGACAAGCTGTCTTTGTCAGAAATCACACGTGCTCTGTGAACCAGTGTATTTAGCACTCCTTCCCTCTGTGACAGGTGGTGGCACCTGGTGGCATGTAAATACTGGTCCGTATGAGTAGCCTTCCAGTAAACACTGTGCCCTAATGTGCCATCTGGTCTTCTCTTTACCAGTACATCCAAAAAGTGTAGTTGGCCGTTCTGTTCCACCTCCATGGTGAATTGTGTCATCAACATATCTGTAGAAAACCGTTGGTTTTAACTGTGCCGATTCCAGGGCTTCATCCTCAAAGTGCTCCATGTACATGTTGGGTACCACAGGTGACAATGGGCTACCTATAGCTACTCCATAAGTCTATTCATAATACTGTCCATCAAAGAGAAAATATGTTGATGTTAGGACAAAGCTTAACAGTTTTGTGAGCTCAGGCCCAAATTTTTCGCCAATTAGTTCCAGTGACTCCTTGAGAGGAACTCTGGTGAATTACGACACTACGTTGAAATTGACCATGTGATCAGAATCGGACAATCCTAGTTGTTGCAGTTTTTCAACGAATTGAGCTGATTCTTGATGTGGTGCTCATATTTTCCAACTGATGGACTCAAGACTGACGTCAGGTATTTGGCCAGACTGTATATGGGCGCACCTATTGTGCTTACTATGGGCCTCATGGGCAAGTCCGGCTTGTGCACTTTCGACAGTCCATAGAGCCTAGGTGGTGTGGCAGCACGAGGACGAAGTTTCTTGGCTGTGTCGTCGGGTACGGAATTTCCCAGGAGTTTAATCGTTTTCCTTTGTATCCTGCTGGTGGGGTCAGACACCATTTTCTTGTAAGCTGCGTCATCAAGTAGTTTGTACATCTTCTCCTTGTATTCTGCAGCTTGTAATAGGACGGTTATATTCCCTTTGTCAGCTGGAAGGATGACTATTTCAGGATCTTCTCGCAGAGAATGCAGCGCGTCTCTTTCCTGTCTGGAGATGTTGTACCTCGGAGTAGCGGTCCTCGTGAGAATACGGCATGTCTCACGACGTATTTCCTCCGCTACAGCTGATGGTAGGCTGTAGATGTCCTTCCAGCTGACAAAGGGAATATAAACGTCTCTGGCCAAACACCTGACGTCAGTCTTGAGTCCATCAGTTGGAAAATGTGAGCACCACATCAAGAACTCAGCTCAATTCATCGAAAAACTGCAACAACTAAGACTGTCCGACTGACCTCTTGGTCAGTTTTGACGTACTGTCGCTATTCACCAGAATTCCTCTCAAGGAGTCACTGGAACTGATTGGCGAAAAATTTGGGCCTGAGCTCACAAAACTGTTAAGCTTTGTCCTAACATCAACATATTTTCTCTCTGATGGACAGTATTATGAACAGACGGATGGAGTATCTATGGGTAGCTCACTGTCACCTGTGGTTGCTAACATGTACATGGAGCACTTTGAGGATGAAGCCCTGGAATCAGCACAGTTAAAACCAACGGTTTTCTACAGAAATGTTGATGACACATTTTTCGTCTGGCCACACGGAAAAGAAGAAATTCAATCTTTTGTGCAACACCTGACTCCATCCACAGCCAGATACAATTCACCATGGAGGTGGAACAGAATGGCCAACTACACTTTTGGATTTACTGGTAAAGAGAAGACCAGATGGCACATTAGGGCACAGTGTTTACTGGAAGGCTACTCATACAGACCAGTATTTACATGCCACCAGGTGCCACCACCCGTCACAGAGGGAAGGAGTGCTAAATACACTGGTTCACAGAGCACGTGTGATTTCTGACAAAGACAGCTTGTCTGCTGAACTAACACACCTCAAGAACGTGTTCCAGAGTAATGGCTATGACAATTGCCAAATTCCGGCGCGCTTCAGGCGGAAGACCTCGCAAGAACCAACTGAGGAAGAGGACAAGCCAAGAGCCACAGCCTTCATCCCGTACGCCGGCAATGTATCAAGCAAGATTGGCCAAATTCTACGCTGACAAAACATTAAGTGCTTGTACTGCCCGCCGGCCAAGATTAAAGCCCTACTTGGCTCGGTTAAAGATGATTTGGGTCTCGGGAAACCTGGCGTATACCACATACCGTGCGAGTGTGGAAAATCATATATCGGGCAGACTTTTCGCACGATCGAAGAACGGTGTAGGGAACATAAATGCCACACCGAACTACAGCAGCTGTCAAATTCCGCAGTTGCTGAACATTGTCTTGAGACATGGCATAAAATTAAATATGAGGACACCGAAGTTCTGAGAAACACATCTCACTTCTGGGACTGTGTGTACAAGGAAGCTATCGAGATCCGGCTACGGAGTAACCTCATAAATAAAGACAACGGGTTCCAACTAAGCCAGGCTTGGAACCCAGCACTGAAGTGGCTCTGCTAACACCAGAGCCGAGGCACTGTGCGTGACGGAGGTGGCGTACAGACTGATGACCACTGCTCGACGCGCTGTAATGCACTGCCCCCACCACCGCCATCGGAGCGCCGTGGCGGGAGAGGGAGGGCGGGGTCGGAGGGTATAAATATCGATGCGCGTGGAGCAGACCAGCAGTCGCGTGATGGACTGCGTTCCTCATGCTGACAGCTGGCGCTACCTGAAGATGATGGCACGTTACGCCATCGAAAATTCATACATTACGACGCCCGAGAGATCTTCAAACATATGCATCTTTGGTTACAGCTTGTCATAAAAACTGAGTTTATTCTGATGCTTTTTAAAACCTTTTCTTCTGTATTTGTGTCATTAGTACACAGAAAAAATTAATGATGATAGGTTTAAAACTACTGTGTGTTTAATATTTGGACAATGGGTGTTCAAAATTTGCCAACATTGACAGTAAAGGCAGTGCAGGTTCAGTTCTATAGATTTATATTGGCACAGAGAGCAATTAAATGCTCCGTTGTCCGATGTTTGCCATATTTACACAAGTCATGACCACCTTGCACAAAGCCACACTATTACCCACGGTAAGTAATGATATGTACAAAAAAAGGAATAAAAGAAAGAGATAAGCAAAATGTTTGGTATCACCACAAGTAAGCCAACACACAATATTAAGCAAGTGTGAATGATGAAGGGTACATTTGTTGGCTGATGACTGTACCTGAAAATGCCAAATTTCTATAGTATGTGATTTGGCTAGCCATATTTAAAGTGTCATTAATCATCTATGCCCCCCCAACCCTTTTCCTTTTTGCAGAACTTTAAGGCTCCTCATGTTGAGGTCAGTAAAACTAGGAAAATTGTTGACAAGAAAGGTAAAGGAATCAGCTAGGGCTTTTTGAAGTGACCATCCTGGCCCCATCAATTTATTCATTAATCCTAGCATATATAAATACTTCATTCAAAACAGCTATGCCAAATGCCTTACACCAAATAACACTAGAAGAGAAGGTGTATAAGCTGTTTTTTTGTTTTGTTTCATAAACTTAGAAATTTCTTCCTCGAATGAAACATACTGATCCTCAACACCGCAAACTTTTGGATCCTTTTCAACTATCTATGATGTCTGCACAGAAAATGATTTCATTTTTATTTTTTCATTTAACTTACAGATTATTAATCCGTACCCCCTTCAAAGTACACTCTCCCATATACACTTATCTCAGTGATCTTTTCACTTCACAAAGCAGATCTGGTAAGCTTCTTTTTGGAACTGTTCTTCAATACCTGTGACACACTTTCCTCATCATCAGTGATATCAAATGGCATCCTACCAGCACTAATTTTAATTTTAGGAACAAGAAAACAATCAAAGGGAATAATGAGGCTGAGGGAGAACAGTAATCCGATTTTTGGCACAAGACTCGCCATTTCTCAAGGTCAACTGTGCAGACTCATTGTCTCACCACAGCTTTGGTCTCTTTTTGCGATTTTTTTCATGCAACTGGTAAAAATGCCTTTGTAGTACTGATGGCCGACTTTTAGACCCTTAGACAAAATTTCAAAGTGCTTTATTTCAAGAGGCAGATGGTGAGGAGTAGGAAGAAGGAAATGTTATAAGACAGTTCTACCCTTGAGATACTTCAAAGTGGAAAGAGAGTGGAAGAGGTGAAAATATGAAAAACATCTCAAACTTTCTCAGTGCTGTACCCTATCTTTTAAAGAATACTTATGTTATACCTACCACACCTATCTCAACCATCAATACCGGGAGCAAGGCTGCATCTCTTAGGGCACTTAAAATAGTGCAAGGTCATTCTACCCACAACTGCTGATTCACGGAGTAAAATAAATCTTGTCTGTACACAACCATACCGGATGCAATAATGTACTTGCTCCCTGCAGGACAATCTTTACAGTGATTATAGGATTTAAATGACTTCAAATACTTCAGTAACTTATAAAAATTGAATCTCATATCCAAGCCACTTTATACCACAGAGCAATGTTCTATTCCAGAAAAAAAAAAAAAAAAAAAAAAACATAACATATCCAGAAAAGAATTCTTTTGTCAGTTTAAAGACATAATGAATCATAGCTATACTTGTGTTAGGGGAAAAAAGTACACCAAAACTGAAAGGGAATTTCATTATTCATACCTCCACCAGTATCTAAATGGTAACAGTTACTTGCCAAAATCACAGGTGTTAGAGAAAAAATTTTTTTATTGAAATATTGATCAGCATGCAGTTATTATACATAGTACTCAATCATGACCCAGCAACCCATAGAAACGAATAGTTTAAAATAATCAGGGCTTTTAAGTAATACCAACTATTGTGGCCACAAACTGTGGTTACCAACTTAATTTATTTCTGTTAGTTTCGATAAAAACAATTTCTTTCTCTACCCTTAATTGTAAAAAAATACCTCTCCATCAACTAATCAGTATTCAAAAAAATTTACATAAAATATGTTTAAAAGAAAAAAATAAGAAAGCCTGGAAATTTTGCTAAACCAACTAGAGAAAAATAAAATGCAAGCATAAAAATATAGGTATATTTAAAGTACATGTCCAAATATTTTATCAAACATGGTCTGCAAATTTTTCCAGTTACATGGTATATTTTAGGAGAAGGCTGGTTATAATCTGTCCTATGAACAAAAAGAGTCAGGATTTGCATACTGACACTGATGCGAAAACAAGGGGGTGGCAGAGGAGTAAGAATTTTTGGAATCAACCAGATAATTTTGATGATATATAATTTTACTGGTGTTTATTTATGGTGCAAAGATTCTGGAACAATCAGTGCCCTAATACCAACAATGTAAAAACAAAATTAGTATCACTTAAAATTTGAAAGAAATACCATTTTCTCCGGGAAATAAAATAATATACTTTGCCAAGTTAATGCAAGTGAGAGCAAGTAAAACATCAACATTTCTCTATTTCTATTATTACTGATTAAATGTGATAGAGCTTGAATTCTTGTAACAATTTCCTAACACATCAACTTTAAATTAAAATCTTGCTTAATGCTAAAGTCTTTCAGTGTTTGAAGCATTTTTTTCAGCACTTCCTTGATAATTTATTCAAATCACTGACTCCCTTACTCAAAAATAAAAACTTTTCCCACATCCTCAAGCCTGAAATAAAGTACTAATTTATTTTCATGGTCATTTCTTATTCCCCATTTTTGTCAATATCCATCCAGGCCTCACTGTTTCCTGTCTTCCAACAGTCCTCAAAATCAGCTACATTATCTCTCTTCCTGATTGTACCCTATAGTCATTTTCTTAAATATATCTAGCTGCACTTCTTTGCATCCTCTCAAACTCAAATATTTGATATCCATAATTCAAGTTTCAAACTATCCTACATTCACCTTATTTGAGCAAGGGCCTGTCCAAGGATTTGTATCTTAGTTCCCTTATTTCTCTGATACAACCTCTAGTTATGCTCTCCAACAGATCCAGGTATCTCAAACCTCTAGCTACCACCTCCCCAACTGAATTTACCATCAAATAATATGCCAATATATTTACACTTTGTACCTTCAACAAGCATTACTCCCTCTACTGTATGAAAGCTCTATCATAGCAACAGTGGAGGAGGAAGAAATGGCGCGATGAGATATTTATATGGAAAGGAAAGATAAAATATACCTACCACTCACCATAGTTGAAGGGAGGGGAGCAGAAGCAACAAGAAACACTCCACAAACACAAGAAACACAATATTTTGTGTTATGCCCTTCTTTAAGGAAACGGAACCATTTGACTGAGGACACACGGGCACCCATGGACGATAACATCACATGAATGATGGTTTTGACAGTTATGGTCGGACTGGAGGTGGTAATGGGCGGGGGGGGGGGGGGGGAGACAACAAGATCAGTGGAAAACTTAATAGTGGAAAGAAAGTAATCAAATAAAAATAAAAATGCGGCATGTAAAACAGGCAAAAAATTATTTTAAAAAAGGTAAAAGACAAAGAAAAAACACAAACACAAAACTAAATTTTGAAATAAAAATTATATATATAAATTAACTATATTAGCAAGTTATGGGCATACCAGGGTGAATATTATCAGAGATTGAGGCCCAGGGAATGTCTGGTATCCAGAATGTGTAGGCCTTCCCAACACATTCTGTCTTAGCAAACTAGTAACCAAATATTTCTACCTTTCTCATGTCTTTCATGGAAACTGTGTCTAATCCTCTGTTTCCTCACACAACCACAGAAATTTCTTTAAGCATCAGTTGTATTTTCCCCTCCAGCTATAATATTCATTATGAATTTATCATTAGTTTCCCTCTCTGCTTCTATTAATTCCTTGTTTAGTTGTTACCTTACTGCCTTGTTATTTTACTCAATTATGAACTCTCCTTCACAGCCTCTTCAGCTTCATCACCTCCTCAATGTAATATGCAGACACCACACACTTATTTTGTAATAAATATTTCTTATCCCTCCCATTCTTATTTCTTTAAAAAATTTCCCTCTCCTTTGCATTGGATAGCTGCCTTTGTTCATACTGAAATATTCACTGATATATATCCAATTCTGCAACTCGTGCCATTTTATAATTGTACCTGTATCCACATTCCTTCTTTGCTACTTGCTTACTAAACTCTCTTATATCCCATCATTATGAGGGGACATGGAAAGAGCTTCCCAGAAGAGTGAGTTAATATGTAAACTTGAATATCCCCTGGGCAATGGCACTGCTGGCTGATCTTTCCACCACAAAGGCATTGCATTTGTGTTTCTACATATCGTAACAGCAACATTTTTGATACAAAATAAATAAATATGCCTTCTGTAATCTTAGACACCACAGAGTTATAATCAGGCTATATGAGGACGACATCCAACATATTTTACCCTTGTGTTACACTGTACCACTTGTGTATGCTCCCCCCCCTCCCCCCAGTTCACAGATGCCAATGCACACATTTAGGTTCACATGTATTATTAACACCATGATCTCACTTCTGAACAACAAATATGCATTCAGTTTTTTTCCAAAGTGCCTCATCTTGCTAATTCATTTTCCCACCAGGTAAATAGCCTTTTCCTTTGTTTCCCCCAAAATTATGCCCCCAGAAATTAATGTTTATCACCAAAGAATAATTCAAACTGTAAAAGTCATTGCTAATTAATATGATTATCTCCCCACCAAACAGCTCTCTCCCAACCTCCATCTGGGGAAATGTCACAGCCCAGCACAACTTTTCATCAAGAATACCAATATAAAACTACCTATGACAGGAATTCCTCACGGGTCTTCTGCTGGATAAGATCTTTTAAACACGACGTTTCGGCAGTCACCTCCGCTGCCTTCATCTGGTGAGCTGTCATCGCGAAGTAGCTGCCGCGACGGTGCCGAACCGTCGCGGCAGCTACTTCGCAATGACAGCTCACCAGATGAAGGCAGCGGAGGTGACTGCCGAAACGTCGTGTTTAAAAGATCTTATCCGGCAGAAGACCCGTGAAGAATTCCTGTCTACCATACACCGGGAAAAACTTAACTGTCACATAAAACTACCTATGCCTCG
The DNA here is from genome assembly GCA_031002005.1 of Vandiemenella viatica. Classification (NCBI taxonomy): domain Eukaryota; kingdom Metazoa; phylum Arthropoda; class Insecta; order Orthoptera; family Morabidae; genus Vandiemenella; species Vandiemenella viatica. The sequence goes on from CM061921.1 coordinate 367,319,359, forward strand.
TTTATCTCCACTATGTTAGCAAACTCCAATATTTGTTCATTTAACCCCTACAGTCCACTAGTAATAGTCCAATATCTTGTTTCAGTATATTTCAATCATCATCTTGCACCTTCTTCACAGCAAATCCCCTTTAATTTTTTCACCAAAATCACTTGCTTCTTTGGTATTAACTATTCCTTTTCTCCCCAAATTTGTAATCACTGCTCCCATTGGTCACCTGTTATGCCCCTCACTAGTAGGCTGTAAGCTAAAAAAAAAGCACTGTTCTAATGCCACCATAGCTAGAAGTATACTTTATTATATCCTGATATTTTCAAACCTGTAACAACCTATGTCTTCAATCACCTGCACCATACATTCCAGCCTCTGACTACCTCCAGAGTTATATGGTACAGTTATAACCTCTACCAACAAATTAACTAATCCCACTTGCCTGAAAACATGTTAATACCACTTATCTCCAAAATTCTTCTGGAAACACCTTTCTCGCCTCTTTACTTAAAAACCACATGCATTTTGAACTTTACAATAGACTAAATATCTCACAAAAGGCCACAAGAGCTATATTGTTTACTATGAACCTTCAATGCTCATAGGCATTGAGTTTATTTGAACAAGACTTTTTTTTTTTTTTTTAAAAAAAATGGTAATCAGTTGTGATCAATGGTATGAAACCATCCCAAGTGAAATAATTTTCAGAATCCGTGAGAGTGAAAGCAAATAATAATAATAATAATGTGGAAGGGATGATAATGTAGTCAAGCTTTAAAAATAAACTCACAATCATTTCAGTTTTGAAGTTACTGTACCAGTTCTGCCAAAATAATGCATTGTCAAACAATGCTTATATAAAAACTCATTATTTCTTAGAATAATATGGAAAACTTTAAATAGTAAATATGACAGAATACCTTTCAAAAAAGCTGACTGTTGTAAAATATGGAAATAACTTTAAATTATAAATAATGAGTCAAAGTAACAAATTTGGCACTTTTGTATGCCATCACAGAAAATTATCCAACTTGATAGGAATCAATGTCATTCTTCTTTTCTGGCACTTTATATTTTGACAGGGCAGCTTCACCCAATTGGTCAGTAGAGAAATCAGATTTATTTCAATCTTTGTAACAAATCTTGAATAATATAAGTTTCTGCTTCCCAAGATCACAAGTCACATAATTTTATCATTTACTCTTAAATATAACTTTGCTTCACAATGATCACTTTCGAGTTGACTCAAAAAAAAGGTAACAAAACAAGTTATGTATGCAATGGCACAAGAGACAAAGGAAGAAAACATGACAGTAGTGGTCAAAGAATTCACTGCAAAATGGGTACATGAGCATCACAGATAAATAATGAGCCTACTCATGCATGGAGAGCAACTACAGTATTACAGAAAATTGCCAAGTATAAAGACCATAAACAACCCAACTGAAGAAAAATGAATAGTCAGTCAAGACAACACTCTAAAAGTCCCAGAACCAAGAGCAGTATAAATCTTCAAATATAATGAAATGCACTTTCTGTTAAACACTAGCACACAAGCCCACCCCTAGAAAGTGAACAAGAAAAAAACACCAAATGCAATCCAACCTATGTCTGAAAGGTACTTCCACAGGGTTGCCACTGATCTTCATAATTAAGCTTTCTCAGTCTAGATACTGACTATTGTATGTGATATAATGACTTAACATTTGCACTGTACTGTAATAACAGAAGTCTAGGTGAAAAACATTAAAACTACAGACACTCATCTATGGATGGCGGCATCTGATAACCTCTTCATATTTGTGATTAAAAATATAAGACAATATTAAAATATCTTCAAATACTTATTTAATGTTGAATTATTTAATGTTACTGGTTCTCCAGGAGGCACTGCATCAATTTTTGGAAACCCAATGTTTTGACAACCTTGCTGTGGCTTTCATCAGGGTCCTCTGATGAAAGCGCCAGCAAGTTGGCCACAATATCAGGTTTTTAAAAATTGACAAAGTTCCACCCAGAGAACTAAGAAACTTCAAAAATGACCATTAAAGTCTATACAATCAAATATTAGTTTAGTTTACAACTAGTGAGAAATTAGACTTACGACAAAAGCTTAAATGTCAGTACATTATACATACAGATTAATCTTTTATATGACACTTAAAGACAAGTGAAGCAGGGAATAGCCTAGTTAAGAACGAGTGATTTAGTGGATAAAGAAACCTGGGTACAATTGCTGTGTCACCTGGGCATGCAAATGTGGGTTTTCATTTTAAGTTAATTACAGCTTTGAGGATGATAACACGGAGCTGGAGGCGAAGCCACTGATGGCCTCAAAATCTCATATGTACACAGGGCCGGCGCTACGAATTTCGGGCCCGGGGTAAAATGGGCGACCTTTTTTTTTAGCTCTACAAACTAGCTGAGTGACAATGGGCGGATTCTTCGAAGCCTGGGGGCCCCTGCAGCTGGTGATCGGGGCCCCCCATCAGCCGGCGGGCCCGGGTACATTTGACCCGCTTACCCCTCCCCCCCTAACGCCGGCCCTGTATGTACACTATTCCAGTTATTGCAAGGTGATAGGGTTTTACTAGACGTGGCCTACGGCTGAACATGAAAGAAAAGTATAGATTTGTTGCAAAATAACAGCAAAATTATGGGGGAGGGAACACCCTCGCCTATGAAACCATCTGTTATTACTGGTGCCCATGCTGTACCTTTCTTTTAATATTAAAGTAAAAATGTTGACTGTGAGTAATAAAAGGTAATTTAAATTAAAAAGCAATGTCAAAATCCACCACAAATATACTGCAAATTCAACCATCTGTATATAAATGTTCAGCCTCACAAGAAATACAGAAATTTCATTTAGGATCATATAAGTGCGAACAGGATATTCATGTAAATTTGTTACAACACAATAGTATAGTTTTAATAAATAATGCTGATCAAAGAATAAAAATGGGGGAAAGGGTAAACTATACAAAAACTAGAAATCAGGATTTTATTAGAAAACTGTAGGAGTATAATAGGTTTTAGAGTTTGGTAGCTTACTGAAGATAAATCACCCATAAATATAGGTTAAGTCTCTTGGTTAAATGAAGGAGTTCTGCACAATGAGGTTTTTCCCAAGGGTTATAGTGTATACCACATAGAGAGAGAGAGAGAGAGAGAGAGAGAGAGAGAGAGAGAGGAGGAATATTTCTACTCATTTATGATGATTATTACAGTAGTAAATAAGTATTTATAGAAAATGAACTGCTGAGAGTAGAGCTTTTGGAGGATAGAAATGGAAAGATAAGAGTCATAGCTGCTGAAAGTGGGAGGATGAATGAATAAGACTATTGGGGAGTAGTGAAGATTAGCATTAGTAGGAAATTAGAAACAGAGTCACAGAGCATAATGAGAAAGCTGCGGAGCTTAAAAGAAAAAAGGGCTTGGTATAGATAACATTACCACAGAGGTAGGTTAAAGCACTGTACCATACCACAAAGTATTACTTATTTTAAGTCTGGAAACTTGCTGTATTCCAGAGGACTAGAAATGCATCATAGTAGTACCAATTCCTATCGGTGGGGAGCAGTAATGTAGCTAGGTTAACAAGGGACGTGGTGAAAAAAAAAAAAAAAAAAAAAAAATTGGGGCCTCAAGGCAAATGGATGAGCCTTTTTTTAATTTTTTTTTTTTAAGCTATACCAAGTCCTGTGAGGTTTGCTGGCAGGGGCTCCCTGATCTTTGGGGGAAGGGGGCCCCCTGCCCCTGAGCTGAGCTCGTGGGTCCCTAAGCTTGGGGCTACGCCACTGGTGGGGAGAAAGATAGGATTGAGAACTATGAACCTATTAGTTTTGACTTCAGCAGTGTGCAAGCTGACCGAGTGTTGTACAGCTAGCTACATTTATGTGAGCAAAATCAGTAGTTTGTAAGAATTTTTTTTTTTTTATTATGGCTTTACACCTAGTCGAAACTGAGATCATTAGATGCAGAAAAAGTACTGGAGGCAATGAATGAAAGGGAATCTGGCAATGGCATTTCAAAGGAATCATCTCAGCATTAATCTGGAGTGATTTTGGGAAACCATAGAAAACTGAAATCTGGATGGCCAGATCGGGATTTGAACTTGTGTCATCCAGAATGAGAGGTAGAGTGTTACCACTCGTTGACCACACTCTGTGTCTGTAAGTCAGCAGCATGGATTTAGAAGAAGTTACTCATGTTAATTTCAGTTAGATTGTGTAAAAGACATTTCAGATGAAATGGGCAAGGGACGTCAAGTAGTAGTGTGATGCTGAATCTAAGGCATTTGACAAAGTTAGTCATAGAATGGTTGTGAATAAAGTTAAGACTATTGCGATAAACCAAACTTTATCTTGCTGAATGTAGAAATTCTTAACAGGCAGGAAACAAAGAGTCAGTGTGGGTAATGCAAATTCAAGGGAGATGGAATTGAGAACAGGTGTGCCATAGGATAGTGTACTGGAACCATTTCTGTTCATTATTTCTGCACATACCAAAGAGATTTTGTGCCGGAAGCTCTTCATGCATGTGAAATTCCATTAGTTTTGCGTCCTATTTTTATAAGTAAGATGTAATTTACAAGTGACTGAAATGTTTATAAAATGAAAAACAGGAAGTGAATGTGTTCAGTTTAACACAGAACCGAAGAAGCAGGTATAAAGAAAAATTGGTATATCGAAGATTGATTTCATCATTGGATAAATCATGATAAAACCAAATATCCATTTTTTGGGTAAAAAATGCAGCGCTGACCAGAGTTATGGCATGGACTAATTGAAATGATGTTATTTTAAAGAATATGAAATAGTAACCCATGTTAAAACTACATTTCACTTTTACTACTTCCATAAACCAGTGGCAACCCTGATTTCTCTCTCGCTCACACACACACACACACACACACACACACACACACACACACACATCACTCTCTCTCTCCAGGCAACACCAGAATTAGGATAGAAAGCTCAAAATATGACATTGCACGAATGATTTTCTTTTAACAGCAGAACAAAGCCAACAGAAGACTATGCTGTACCTTGAAAGCCACAAATATAAAACTTCCACTTGTTAAATACTAACAAGTGATTAAAACTTGGCCACACAAGCAACTGATGTCCTAAAATAGAAAATGAAGAATACAAGTAAAAGACTACACAGCATCCCTTGGTTGGTAAGAAGTTATACTACTCCTTACCCGACATATGAATCGCTTTCCAGATCCAGTCTCGGGATGAGGCAGAGCTGGCTGAAATTGGACAGCCAAAGTATAAATTATACATAACTCTCCTGAGAACATCTACAGGAAACACAATAAGAAATTAAACTTTCTGTTGTTTAATGATAAAGGGAGCAGAAGAGAAGGCAGAAGACCACCACTTACCAAAACTGTAGAGGCACGTTTGATTACTTTTGTATCAAATGTCAGAAAATTCTATGAACATCAGATATAAGTAAGGTAACACAAATGTATGTTGTACAAGGGCTTCATGTATTTGGAAAGTGGTGGTATATCACACCTAACTCAGTATGAACATTAACTCGTAGTAATGATTTCAAGGTTCAAAACTTGTAATAACTAACATACACAAAAATTTGAAACAAGTCAATTTTATAATAAAATTCAAATAAAAGTAAAGACTACAGCAATGCACAATTCCTACTTTAAAATCTTTTCCATTTTACATATGTGATACTAAGCTATGGATCATATCAGACAGATAACGCACATTACAAATGGACAGTGAAAACATTATACATTAAATTTCATTATGTGTGTGTGAAGGAAGACTTTCCGACATGGTAACGAAATGTAACCATCACAGGTTGACGTGGGTGATGATGTGTAAAGATGAGCTTCTGAGTGTGTGTTCTGCTGTCATCCTAAAGTCCTATGCAAATACTACAACAACCAAAATCACAATGCCGATCACAGACGCGGATACACTATATAACATCACATTCCTCCACTGGCCCTCCACCTCGTTCTGTCAGTCATGCTAACTGTGGCTCACTATTAGGGGGTGATTGATGCCGTTTATCATCAAGCACGTCTGGAGGGTGGCTTTATATTCCATGTACTGTGAGCTATAGCTGGGATTCATTTTCTTGCAGCACATTACTGCCCCTTCATTTGTGACATTGCCATCTAAGACTTGACACTGACAGTTTCTAGGCAACTCTGAACCACAGACCTGTATCCCTAATGACCATGCATTATTTCTACAAGTACCTTGATGACTGATTCCCAGAATGAGCATTTGGCCAACATTTTCACACTACCAAAGTCCTTTTTTGGCAATTTATGAAGATCACAATATCAGAGTCCAACAGACTCAAAAGGAAGGTGTAACCTTACACCCAATTTCGAGTGCCATAGAAGGTTTCACATATACAATATGGCTAAGCATCTGACAGGACTGTTGACCCAACTGCTGGAAACTGTCCCTGTCATGTAAGGAACTTGGCACAATTTGTTCTCAAGCTTGAGAGGATTCAGCTGTTTGATACTGACATCATGGCCAGTTTTAATGTTGCCTCATTCACCTAGGTTCTCTACAACTGTTGTGCTGCCTTTTTGAAACTAACATCGAAGACCTGTTCGAGCCTGCCCCTACCTCCACACATTTTACATATGAAGGAAGAGTCAATGAACAGGCAGGAATCACCATAGTCATTTGTGGTAGCCAATCTGTTTGCACAGGATTCCAAGGAGAAAGCAACAAAGGTGATGTGTTCATACCATTACGTAGAAGAAATGTGTGTTTTATGAATAAATGGTATTCATAGCATTCACCAATTCCTTAACCACCTCAATGAAATTCACCCAAACATCAGATTCATGACAGAAATAGGGAAGAAGGTAGCATGCCTTTCTTTATGATTCTCATCTGATGGAGATCAGATGAAACCCTTTCGTACAGTGAGTACCAACCCCCCCCCCCCCCCTCTCTCACACACACACACACACACACACACACTGCTACTTATATGCCAACGATTTCTATCACCCTACACAGAGTAAAACCATGTTATATAAGCTGACGCATAGGGCAAGGGAAATGTTTGATGCTGAACAACTGCAGGCAGAACTTCAATGTCTCTGCTTTTCCTTCAAGAAGAATGGAATTGGCACTTCAGGAGAAAGCAACAAACTGTTCAGTAGAGCCAGAATATCAACCAAAGGCTTTGCTCTTCATCCCATATTTGGTAAATACCACCATAAGCAGAAATAGCCTAAATACTGCCTAATCATGACATTCACAGCATAATCAGTCTGCTTGTAAATATTTGGGACTAAGTCCACCCAGTGAAGCATGCTTTAGGTTTAAAGATGTCATGATGAATTTACTGTACCATCAAGTCCCAAGTTGCTGAGCAAGAATATAACATCTGGATGTTTCAATTGAAGAAGCATGCCTTTGCCAAACACATAATTGAGAATAACCACAAAATGGGAAAGTGGAAGTAGTGATTCTACTGAGAATCTGGTATCAAGGAAACCATAAAAATATAGTTGAATAACAGTACAATTAATAGACAAACAAGTTGCCCACAGTGGGTGTGATAGTGAGCTGCAGTGAATGTGACTGATGGAGCAAGGCGGAGGGGAGGAGCATGATTCTATATAAGTGTGCGGACCAGCAATGCGATTTTGGTCAATGCATTGTTCGCATGGGACCTGAGGACGACAGCTGATCTCATCATCGTAAGTTCATCTTTCCACAATATCTGGCACATTATTTTATTTATGTTTTAACTGAAACTAAAAACTAGGCTCATACAAAGAGCTTATAATGAGCAACCAAGAATAAAAACATACTAAACCAAATGGCATAATATTTGTTATATTCTTCTGAAGAGTTCAAACTAATAATTCTTTACTATCTTTTGTAAGTCATATGTGCATATCTGTGCGTGTGTTTTTCTCCGGTTATAATGTCAACTGTCTTAAATACTACCATATTCACACAACACAAATGACAAAATTATCAGAAAGCAGAAATAAAACAAAGTTTAATTTTTTCTTTTGCTTATGACTTTACGCCTCATCGACATTGAGGTCATTAAGGGTGAGAAACGAAAGGGGCAAAGGAGTGGGAAGGAATTCGGCCATGGCCTTTTGAAGGAAGTATCCCGGTATTCCCCTGGAGTGATTTGGAGAAACCGTTGTAAACCCAAATCTGGATGCCGGACGGAGGTTCGAACTGGCATCCTCCCGAATGCGAGTCCAGAGCATTAACCGCTCACCCACCACACTCGGTACAAAGGTTTCAAGGCAGCCAAAGTCTGTCCCTAGAGTTCAGGTGATATGTTCTGCTGTGAATGTGATTCAATTCCTTGTTGAATATGTATGAAGCTAATTCATTCAGAAGAATGATTGGCAAAATGAAAAACAAGCAGTAACAGATGTGCAGATTTCCATTTGATGATTTTATTCAAGTCATCTGTAGCAGGATCTCCAAATATTAGATAAGCAACTTGTCACAAGTTCTGTTCCACTTAGACATGAGTGAAATCACATGGCTAACTTTCCATACATGGAACAATCCATACATGTAGCCTATCTCGTATGTTTCCAGATGTTACCTTTTTTTATTCATTTCTTTATGAATACAACGAATTTTGATTGTTCAATCTATAATGTGACAGGAAATATTTTCATGACCTACTGTTTAAATCTGTTTTGCATTGTAACAGCTGTTTATTATTTAAAGCGGAGGCCAATTCTAATCAATTTAACTGTAAACTTCCACACCGAAAAACAACCAAACTCAGTTCAATAAAATACAGGATGTTTCACCAGATGTTAATACCTGAAATATCTTCCATATATACAACAAAGGATAGGGAAAATAGCACATCATTTACCAAAGTTAAAGGCTGCTACGAGTATACTACACACGAGATGAGCACCAACATACAATATTTCAGTTTAAGGTAAATGCAAACTAGGGCGAGATGGGCCGTTTCACATCACAGAAATGTGTCAGCAATCGCTTACGCAGATTATTTTGGAGTAATGCATACTATAAGCGGGGCAAGTCAAGTTGGGGCATGTCGTGTTGAGCCGCATTGTTGGATCACTTCGCCAGGCGTATTTTTGCAGCTAATGCATCCCAATGCTCTCCATCCTAACCTAGTATGTGATACAAGTTGCAGGAACACAGTTTGATTTTTGTAGTGTACGTTATATAAATATGGTTCCTATAAGAAGGCCATTCCTTGCCCCCCCCCCCCCCAATTCTTCCCAATCCCTAATGACCCCAAGACTGACAAGGCATAAATCCATAACAAAAAAAGAATACTTTAAACTCAACCATCCAGGTATAATCTCAAAAATCAAATTTTTATTTTTGTTTATTTTACAGCATATATACAATTTTTTATCAATTTCTTTCCATCCCACTCATAATGCTTGCATGTTGCCAATTGACCGAACCAGTTTTTGACAAAAATATTTTATGAAATTATTCCAAATCTTAATGACTTCAAGCATAACATCACTGCCTGTGTAGAACAAATTTTGAAATTTTTCTAATCCTCTGCATCCCAGTGCTAATACCTTTTGTCAAATGTTGGGAGTGCAGCCTATGGCTGGTATTACTTTATTTATCCTATTATGTAACACTGACATTATCCTTTCTTAGATTCATTCTGCTAAGCCTGAATTTGAAAATTTGTTCCTTAATTTCAGTTTACCTGGTTTCCAAGAAAGGGACTCATCAACTGCCTCATTAGGTGAAACACATCATCCCTACTTCTAGATACATCATTTTTATGTTAGTTCCCTGGATGAAGTCATCATTGGGAAAATTCAATTTTCCCATAGCCAGTGTGTCACCAAACTTGCTGTGGCTAAATAAATTACCATTTGAAATTTTTCTTAATCCCCTAATGTTCACAATAACAAAATGGTATACAGAAAATACAAGTACTAGTAAAAAACTAAGAAGTACATTTTTTGTAGCAAAAATAAAGAGAACCACTTTTTGGTGGAACTTCTGTTGTAAAATGCTTGCCATCGAATAAACCTATGTAATGCAGGAAATTTCATTTCTTAATGAAATCCATTGCCTTTTCTGCTTAATTTTCTTCTCCGTCTATGAACGTCAATTTAATCTTAAGAACTATTCATCTGAAGTGACCATTTGCAGTGCAGGAGTGATGGAATTAATAGTTGAGAACTGCTAGTGGCGACAGTAAAACCATGACTTGTTCCATTCCGATGTGACTAGATGGCAATTGCAGCATTTTTGCTCAATGTGATGAGATGCGGCCTGATCTGCACTAGTGTGCGCTTACCTTAAAACTTTATTTATGTAGGAGGGTTGTTTTTTAAGTAAGGGCCGTTCGCGCATATAGTCCCGTAGTTCGCGTGGACACCGCAACAATCCACCGCGCCACTTGCCGGCATCCTTCCCGTTCACACTGATGCCAGTTGCAGCTCTGTAGCTGACGTATACGCATCGCTGTGCTACTTTATAATGTTTACGATTATTGAATCGCCCGCCGCGTATGAGATACGGTCAGTGATACGTTTTTTGACCGCGAGAAGCCTATCAGCTGCAGAAATTCATCGTCAGTTAACAGAAGTTTATGGTTTGAATGCAATGAGTGAAGGTAAAGTGCGTCAATGGGTTAGAGAGTTTAAAAATGGCCGCCAAAACGTCCATGACGAAGAACACTCAGGCTGGCCCTCTGTGATCACTGATGATTTGGTGGCTGCAGTCGAAACAAAGATTCGTGAGGACAGAAGATTCACAATTTCCACTCTTTCTTTGGAATTTCCACAAGTTTCAAGATCGGTTTTGTACAAAATTGTCTCTGAAAACCTAAAGTTTAAGAAACTGTGTTCTCGGTGGGTACCCACACTCCTCACAGAGGACCACAAAGGGAAGAGATTTGCCACTTCATTGGACTTTTTGATTCGTTATGAGGAAGGAGGGGATGACATGTTGAGTCAAATTGTCACTGGAGATGAAACATGGGTATCCCATATCACTCCCGAAAGCAAGCGAAAATCGATGGAATGGCGACACACAACCTCACCCGTCAAGGTCAAAGCCAAACAGACGCTGTCAAAGCGCAAGATTATGGCAACTGTGTTCTGGGACCGGCATGGTGTTTTGCTAGTGGACTTTATGCCACGAGGAACGACTATCAACTCAGATGCCTACTGTGCAACTCTAAAGAAGCTCCGCAGAGCAATTCAAAACAAAAGGCGCGGCATGCTGACAAAAGGAGTTTTGCTCCTGCACAATAACGCTAGGCCTCACACCTCTCAAAAGACTCGGGATTTGATTGACTCTTTTGGCTGGGAAGTTTTGGACCATCCACCATACAGCCCGGACCTTGCTCCTAGCGATTTTCACCTTTTCCGGTACCTGAAACACCATCTTGGCGGGCAGCGCTTCAATGACGACGATGAAGTGAAAGCGGCCGTGAACTCTTGGCTGTCGGAGCAGGCGGCCGAATTCTTTGAAGAGGGAATTAAAAACTTAGTTGTATGGTATGACAAGTGCTTAAATAAACAGGGCAACTATGTAGAAAAATAGGTAAAAGTGTGTAGAATCAGAAAATAAAAGTTTTTTTTACAAAAGTATTTGTATCTTTTTTAAAAAATAAATAGGCCCTTACTTAAAAAACAACCCTCATAGTAAGGACCAGGTCATGAATACACAAATAAAGTTGTAAACCAAAATATTGTTTGCATTTGTCTAGTGTTTTTTATACTCATCAGAGCCTTCAACTTTGGTGAGTGATGGGTTATTTTCCCTAACCCTCTTTTACTAATGTTGCCTAAAAGCAGTTTCATATATATATGACAAATTGAATCACATCCAAAACTTTTATTTTGGCCATTTTACATTTTTATGGAAGTGGAAGGATATAGTTTTATGTTTGTGTCATTTTAGGTTATTTAAATACAAAACCTTACCCCCATTTGACTATAATTACAGAAAAAGGGGCGAGAAGTTAAAAGATACACAACACTTTGTTCAGAGGATTAAGGTGAAATTCTATTTTTTTTCTTTTAAAAGGGTATAATGAACGAAATTATGTGAAATTTGTAAATAAAAATTAAACATATTTACTTCATTAAATATGTTAATTGGTCTTCAGCTATCTAACAACTCTTATCACAAATTCCTCAGAATTATACAGAAAATCCTATGTTGAAGAGGGAAATTTTCGAACTGACAAACTTCTATGAGCTCAACATATTAAAACATTTTGAGTACTTACAGTATTTGGAGAAAAATCTTCAAACTGATGAGGATCTAATAGTAGCAGATTAGGCAATAGTACTAGCTGATGCAAATAAAAAAAATGTGACTTCATTGAATAATGGCTTTTTTGTTTTATTTAGATTTGTAACATTTTAAGCATTTGCAGGGCCTGCTGTAGCAGAACTCGATAAGGATTAGCAATTAAGAGTTCTGACCAATGTTTGATCGCTTCTCTATTTGTCATGAGTGAAATCTCCAAGTTTTAATAACTTTGCCAAATCAAAGAGCTAAAATAAATTACAAAACAGCTTGATCTACCTGTTCATACAATTCAACTCAAATACTTCATAATTTATAGTACATTGAAACAAAAAGAAAACTGGAAGACATAAAACAACAGACTATTGATACTAGATATAAGATTTACATAGTCCAGCAAGTATCTGTGAAACATGAATTATCAGCTAATGTTTGTTACTCTGCTTATGAAACATTGAGACAAAGTATTCACCCAAAAATTACGGAAAACCACTTAAAAATCTTAATTAGGATAATTAGTATGCTATGGCAGCAAAATCTGAGTCAATTCTGGTTGAGCCTCCCCAAATAAAACACAGCATCACCTAAAAGGAATCGGGCAAACTGCTAGATATGAAGACTTATCTGAAATCTGAGGAGACAATATTAGCTTTGATTTCTTCCTAAAACTACAAGGGCCATTTGAAATGTAGTACACATTTGCACCGTGCAAAGCACAGGTGTCTCAAGTAGTAGCCATTCAGGGTAAATTAGTTTCGGTCAACTGTAAGCTTACTGTGCGCAATGTTACAGCATTAATGCTTTTATTTTTTCAGAGAGTATTTAAAACTCTTACAAAACAGAGGACACCGCCAATCGTGAAATGAGAGATGTTATTAGATTCCTCAATGCAAGAAATGTACTACCACGTGATATTCACTGTCAAATCACATAGGTTTACGGAGACATTGCAATTGATTAATCATCGGTTCAGTGATGGCGTAAAAATTTTAATTTGGGGGGAGAGAACATCTATGATGATTAGTAAAAAGGATATCTGTCAGTCAGTAAAGATAAGTCACTGAATTCAGTATATAAATTCTTAAATGACTAGCAGCATATCACACTGGATGAAATAAGTAAGCAATTTAAATCTACCGTTCTTCAGGAAACTGTCAAAGATATATGAAGTAAACAAGAACTTGTGAGAGATATGTCTCACACTTAACGACGAACACCAAATGCGTTGGTTTTTAAGCATTACTGCAATTAAGAAGGCTCATTTCTGGCATTTTGTTACTGTTGATGAAATGTCAGTTTGTTATTCAACACCTGACAACAAACATCAGGGTCTTTCACCAGCCGAACGCGAAAAGTTCGAGAAAGAACCATCAACTCTAAGACTTGTTGTCAGTGTTTTCTGGGACTGATATGGTGGTTTGCTCATCAATTTCATGCCTGGAGGAGCCACCATTAATACTGATGCATATTGTGAAACTTTAAAGAACAGGCAATTCAAAACTGGTGGTAAGGTCTATTGTTGTTGCACTTCTCCACTACAAAGGTAGAAGTCACAATGTTGGAAAAACTAAACAAGTTTGAATAGAGAGAACTGGGACCTTCGTTTTTTTTCTTTTTGCATAACTGACTTTTTTTTTAGGAACAGCTGAAGAAGATCTGAAAGAAGGAGTCACTACTTTTACAATGAATTGGTAGCCGAGGCACATACAAAAAAAAACCAATACATGGTATGACAAATGTTTGAGATTAAATAATGGCTTAGTAGAAAAGTTGTGTAAGTTATGATAGTTTCTTTCAATAAAAGTTTTACTGGTTGTTTGCTAATTACTAAACGGGCACTACCTTCCAGATGGTCCTTATACTTATATTCTTGCCTTCTTCTAAATCTCACTGTAATTTTCACATAATACCTTGTTGTCATCAAGTTCATTAGAGGCCAAGAAGAACTTGGGGCAAGGAATGGGAAGGAATTCAGCCATGGCCTTTTAAAGGAACCTATACAAGCATTTGCCTGTAGCGATTTGGGGAAACCATGGAAAACACAAATCTGGATGGACGGATGAAGATTCGAATCGACGTGCTCCTGAATGCAAGGCCACCCATCAAGCTCTGTTTTTATCACCAATAATAATAAAGATATTTCAGGTAGAACATCTTACAATTCACCTTGAGTAATTAGAAGAATGCAACTGAATCAATATAAAAATATATACTGGGCACAGATAAAGAATTTACAAATGAAATGCCATTATATTTTTTCATCATACATTTTTTAACCAAGTGTTTAAAATTATGTTGAAAGAATTCAAAGTTAAAATTTGTAGAGGGCAAATGTAGGTGCGTGCAGGAAAGGAGGAAGATGGGTGTTTAGGGAAATTGCCACTGGAGCATGTGTTCCATTGCAATTTAATTAGCTAAAAAAAAAAAATGAAATAAAACCAAACTTATGAGGTGTAGTATTTGAAAGAATTTTTCAAAAGAAAAAGTTGTGAACATGTGTTTTGTATCAAAATAACTGGTCATGTTACAATTTATAGCAAATGTTTTATGTAATAATGCACACTATACCAATCTCTCAATGACCTTGAACACTGGAATCTCAAATATTACACTGCCTGTGAAAATATTTCATTATGTTAGGTTTTTTTTTTATATACAAGATGAAAAATGTGATCTGCAAAAATAAATAAATATGAACTCAATCACCCTCACAGCAAAGTAAATGTAATGTCAACAAATAATCACAACTTCTTTGACAATTAACTGCAAATTTTTCAATATTGATCACTTCTGATGATGTGTGATAGTATGTTAACATCTTGCATAACTGCTAACAAACCCCTATTACCAACAGTATGTAAGTAGCAGTATAAAAAAAAAAAAAACATGAGATGCTGATCATGAATACTGAATATCCCATTCGCTTCAGTTATTAGAAATGAACCAAAATTATGAAACTTCTCCACCACTACGCAAACAAATTTCTGTGTGTGGCAACTTAGTAAAGTATAACATTCAAGCCTACCTGCTTCATTGTGAGATGATAAACTTGTATCATCCAATGTGTGATCTGCTCTTGTACTTTCATCACTGCTGCCGAAACTTAGTGGAGGAGTATCACAACTTGCAGTAGGCTCTTGATCAATATTTTCTTCCTGTAAGAAAGTGTAATATCAATGAATGTTTATAAGTTATATTTTATTTCTAGTAGCAATATAGGCTGCAGAATAACAACTTAGTGCAGTGAAACAACTGATGTCACAAGATATATCTTGGAGACAGTGCTCCAGAATAACTCTAAAAGACTAGAGATTATCTAGCAGTTTGCTTAATTTCTTTTAGGTGAAAGGAAATTAATAAATGCGTGTGTCATAGTAAATTAATTATGAATCAAAACTCTATTGTCTCTTTAGATTTCACATAAGACATAAATTTCTATGGATCAGAGAGAGAGAGAGAGAGGGGGGGGGGGGACTGTTGCTGCAACGTTGTCTTTCACAAGCTCACACATGGCCTGAATATTGATGTCATTGACAGGGGTTGCCAGACGTCACTTATCGCTTTGAGTCTCCATTTAACCATATCGAAACCTCTTGGCCCAATCAAACACCTTTTTTTTTTTTACTTTGATTAGCATCTCCAAACTGTGCTTGGAGTGTATTCTAAATTTCACATCTTTGTTGACAAGAAAACAAATAATAAGATGTTACACAACAGATGGTGTTACCTTCTGTTCATTCATGCAGACATGTTTGAGAGGACTGAACATAGCTATCCCCTCTCCATTCCCCACCTTTGATTTAGCACCAAGCTATTTTGCTCAAGTCACTATAAACAAAATTCCAGTTTATATTTGAATGCCCCATGTACATACTTATTTAAAAAATTAAAAAACTGTTAATGGAGATAAATAAATGAAGAATCTGAGATTAAATATGATAAAAGTGTGACAACAAGGTAGAGAGTTGTTTTTTGCTTGTATGATCACCCTTTGTTTTAGAAGCCTTCAATTATAGAGCCTTATGTCTCCAGACAATACACACAAAGGTAACGGAATTAAACAATCGGCAAAGGTAGGCAACACGGTCAGTAAACCCCATATTCAACTAGTGACATGACATAGCAGTTCAAGATAAAACCACAGCTCAATATTTCAAAGTAACCCTGAAAGGTAAGGCAACTAGTCAGCACTTAAAATGCAGTATGATATAAATATCTGCGACATTCTGTCAATCGAACCAAACAACGATTTCTCTCTCTTGGTAAAGGATAGTAGTAAACAGGTTAATAACCGATTTTCTTGGTGTGTTATTTTTTGTTCATCTACAAGAGCTGAAAGAGAGGAAAGTGACAAGAAAATTATTAGGCTTCCAAATCAAACACTTGAAAATATTTTTACCTTAGTATCCTCATAGTTCTCATATTCTAGGACAAATTTGCAGAACAAATAGAAATCCTCCGATGTCCTTGGACGTTTTGGTGGAGTTGACCCCTAAGAAGTCAATAAAATAACAATTAGAAAAAGGGGAGAAAATATCAATTCTTACAAAAATTTCACAACCAAGTTTAAGAAAATGTACATATACAGTTTGCTTCCAAATTTATAGATATCAAAGTTGACATTCACATTGTGCAAATTAATGTGTGCACACTCATATACTTGTCATGTGTTTCATCACACTTATGCATTATTAAGGGTCCACCAAACATATTATAAATTGTATTTTTTGTCTTCTTTGTTTTCCTCCTGCGTTTTTCTCTGGTGTGTGATGGGTTTAATGTCACTATCTATTTTTTCATTTTGCCTTCAAACATTATTTGACATGGAATATGCTGAAAGCAGAAACATCAATACATCGTCCAAACATGCACCAAATGAAATTAAATGTACAAGCAAGGATGTTTTTGTTTCTTCCAAATTCCATATCACACGAGAGGTTGGAAAATATGTATAAATTATACCTGATACTTTAAAAATGTATTAACGCCTCAAGACAGTAGTGTTATGTTAAGATTTAACCCGAGTAAAAGCACTAGAGCAAGTGTAGTAAAAATGAAAAATCTTGCTTTGTTTATCATTAGAAGCTGACTAATATCAAAACATTCGTTCCACTATGCAAAGGGAAAATTACAAACCTCTTCCTCATCTTTAGCAGGTTTCTCCTTGGCATCAGGATCTGAAGCAAAAAATTTACAAATAAGCAACAAGTCCAAAAACTGTAATTCAAGTAATGTAATAGCATACCATAGAAGGAAAATACTACAAATATATGGTGAGCAACAAAACTGTTTACAAGATATGTAGTGTCATTTTTGTTCACCTTTTTAAACAAAATATAAAATCAATAAAAACCAATATTAAAAACCAGTTACAATTTTCGAGAAAGTTAACAAGTTACAAAGATATCTAAGGATTTAGATGGGGGTTCAATATTCCATAATGTCCAACACAGGCCCATAAATAAACTAAGTTATCCTACCTCCGTCTTCTTCTTCCATCGTTGTGCCCAACTCAGGAGCGCGAGTGAACTTATTTAGCAGATGTGTTTTTCTTCTGTTCCCAAAACCTCTTCATCCTTTCGCTGTGTTCTTTCCTTCGTTCTTTCCGTCCACGTTTTCCTTCTTCTTATATACTGGCTGTTGGCAAACTGGTGATTGTTGACCATGCTACTAAATCGGCATCTGTCCTGTATGATGTCGTCTGTTATTCCTATTTCCCGGAGATCCTTTTCAATTTCAATTAGCCAGTTGTTTTTAATTTTCATTGAAATGGCTAGGTTTAGAATTCTTTTTGTTAGTCTGTTATTACTCATTCTGATAATATGGCCGTAGAATTTAATTCGTCTTTTCCTGAATGTGTCTGAAATTTTTTCTGAATGCTGATATAGTTTGTTTGATTTCCTTTTCATCCAAATTCCTCTGGTACAAACAGGGCCAAAAATGTTTCTTAAAATTTTCCTTTCTTGCTTTTCAATATCTTTAATCAATGATCTGCCTAAAATAATCAAAGTTTCTGATGCGTATAATGCCTCCGGTTCGATTATAGTGTTTTAACTTGGCATTTCGGGATATTGACTTTTTGTTGTATCTGTTCCAGGCAATTCTGTAGGCTTTTTGTGATTTAGTTATTCTCTCCTTGTTTGCTTACGGTTTAATCCTGCTAATTGAATAATTTCTCCTAGATATCTGAATTTAGCTACTTGAGAGATATTGCCAAATAGCGTTTTTAAGGGTTGTCCATCTTGGTACCGTGAAGATCCTTCCATATATTGGGTTTTAGCATATGAGATTTGGAGACCACATTTAGCTGCAATTTCATGCAGTTTTTCAAGTGCGTAGACTGCCTATTGCCTGTTGTTGGAGAGAATTGCCAGATCATCTGCAAAGGCCAAACACCGCAAGTGAAGTTTATTTCTGAGTAGCCTGCCAATGGTTATTCCTTTTACTTCATTCTCCCAGGTTTTTATTACTTTGTCCAGAACAAGATTGAATAAAAGAAGTGACAGTCCATCTCCTTGTCGAACTCCTGTGCCAATTTTAAAAGGTTCCGACACCTCACCTAAGAACCTTACTTTTGAAATGGTATCCGTTAATGTCTGTTTGATTAATTCTCTGGTCTTTCTGTCTATTTTGTATTCTAGCGTCTTAAAAAGTATTTGTCTGTCAACAGAGTCATAAGCTTTTTTAAAGTCTACAAAGGTGATTACTGTTTGTCGGTTTTTACGGATTTGTAAAATGGTTTTGAGATTTAAAATTTGTTCTGCACATGACCTGCCTTTTCTAAATCCAGCCTAATACACTCACCAATAAGATGATCAATTTGTGTTTCAAGTCTCATGAGAAGTTCCTTGGATAGAATTTTGTAAATAATTGGTAACAAGGAAATTCCTCTGTAGTTATGTCAGTTTTATCCCCTTTTTTGTGAATGTTTGTTCGTCTCCTATGCGTTCCTACACCATTCATCCAATTAGGGAGCGTGCATAAACCACGTAGCTCCATTTTGGCCACCTGTGAACCCCCCCTCCCCACATAGCTTTTTTCCCTTTTGATTCCAGAAGACATTTTGTACGGTTTTCTCATGTCAGACTATTGCAAATTATGTACCGAGATAATTAACCGAGGGAAATAAATATCCACATGCTATTGTGTGTTCTGTTCCTCACTTTAACTGTGAAAATTGTTATGAAAGGAACGCTACGTGGCCTGGCTCGGAGCCCCCCCTTCCCCCACGTAGCCTTCCAGCTAACCCCCCCCCCCCCCCCCCCGGACCAAGCCACATAGTTTGTGCACGCTCCCTTACGATGAAACTTTGGCGAGTTGTTTTGTGGCTGCTTGCAAAGGTTTCTGATAATAATAATAAAAAAATCCAGAAAAACCCACTCACCCCCTATACAACCCTCAACTGTTTTCATGTTTTCGATACACAAACCCACACTTGTTATCCAATATTGAAGGAAAATCCCTCAGGCAAACTTTAGAATAAACAGAAAAATACTGTCTACATTTGCTTTTCAAGAACCCACCCCTTCCCACCTTACCCACAAACCCTAAATTTTTGACAACACTCTTCATCAAAAAACATAGTTTTTATCCTATTTTGATGGAACTCTGCATATGTATACTTTCAACAAATAGAAAAATACTGTCTGCATTTGGTTTACAAGTCCTAACCCCTTTCTTCTTTTACCCACCCTTAAATTATGCCGACGTTGTTCATACAAACCCATAGTTTTTATACAATTTTGATAATACTCAGCACACGTGCTTCGAATCAGATTGGTCTGGTAGCTCAGTGGTTAAAGCGCCAAGTTCCTAATGTTTGTATCGATGGTCCTGTGTTCAAATCCCTGTAGAAGCAGGAGCTTCTATGAGCTTGATTTTTTTAAATTTAGTTTTAATTGCAATTGATCGCATGCTCCAGTGGCAATTTCCCTACACACCCATCCTACCCCTTTCCTGCATCCAACTACATATACCCCCTACAAATTTCAACTTTAACATATGACCTATGCGGAGACGTTCAGTGGTAGGGATTCATGTAATATATAATTAAAAAAAAAAAAAAGAGCGGTCTTGAAGCTCGCTGGTTAACAGGCTTACTTTTGAAAGTTCTCAGGCTTAGATCACGGTGGAAGTTGAAACTTTTTTATGTGTGGTATTTGATCACATGAGATACGCCAGATGGTTTGAATCCATGCGGTACTGTAGGTCCTAAAGGAAAAAGATGTTGCCGTCCTACCAGTGACACAATAGCTTAGTACACCTTCGAGATAATTCAGCCAACCTTCGGGATGTGTACCAAGTTAGAATTTTTTTTTTTTTTTTGACAAACATAAAAATATTGTCTACATTTGGTTTGCAAAAAGAAACCACTCTTCTTCTTACCCCACCCCCTCACCTTAATTTTTGCCAACATTGTTCATACAGCCCACAGTTTTTAATCCAACTATGATAGTACTTACCACACGTATCCCAAAAAATGGTCTTTAACTGAATAGTTAACGTGATTACTTGTGGAATTTTCTGTATTAGGCCACAGTTTCAAATCCAGGAGGAGGCAGGAATTTTTAGGGATTGCATTTGATTATCTGAGCGACTTCCGGAAGTTCCGTGGTTTAGATTCCACATTAAACTGCAGGTCCCAGAAGAATGGCTCTGACACAATGGGTCAGTACACCTCCTTCGGGAGAATTCAACCAACCTTTGGGTTGTGGACTAAGTTAGTTTCTTTACTTTAAAGAAAAAAGAAAAATACTGTCTAAATTTGGTTTACAGAAAGCTAATTCCTCTCCTCCTTTACCCTCCTTAATTTTTGCAAATGATCTTAATACAAACCCACTGTTTGAATCCGATTTCAATGGAACTTTGTACATGTTTACTTTAAAATGATGAGAAAAATTTTTCCCCACATTTAGTTTACAAAAATCCACCACTCTTCTTTATGCAAAATTTACACTTTCAGTCTTTTTGCAAATATCTTGGAAGTGGTAGTGAAAATAACCAAAGCGGATAGGGATATGCATGATATTCTGAGAGCCCTCAACATTTCATGTCAAACGGCATTGGACTGATTCTGACCGGACAGTTGCCGATCAAGAAATTCTATCGTGAAATTTAAAAACCAACAGTTTGCTCACAGATGTTTCAAAATAAATGAAAAATCAGGTTTACATTTACCATGGTTTACAAAACTGCACTTGCTCTTCCCCTTCTTGATACTAATTTATATAAGCAACTTTTCAGTTTTTTGAATCAGTAGGGAAATATGCCAATGTGGATGCTGATGGAGGATTTTTATTACAATCTGATCAAAAGGGATTAAATATTAGAACTTTCATAACCAGCAGCTGAGAAATGGTGCAGGCAGTAAAAAAAGAAAAAAAACAACTTAATTCACAACCCAAAGGTTGGTTAGATTCTACTGAAGGGAGCATGGTAAGTAATTGATGGTATACAACTGTTAAAAATACCTGCTTCCACCGGAATTTGAAGCTGGGACCAGACCAAAAAACGTTTCAAATAAAGAGCTTTGATCACTGAGCTATTACACCGCTCTGTTTTTAAATATAGATGAGCTAAGTACTATCAAAACCAGATAAAAACCATGTGTCTGTTTTTGCAGAAAATGAAAGACCAAAAATACTGTATTTCCCAAAGTAGTAGAATCAAATTTTTCAGTATTAATTTAATTCATATAAATCATTGTCTTTCATTTATTTTGAACATGTAAATGCATCTGTTTTGTAAATGCATGCTCTCTCATGAAAGAAAAAGAGGGTCTACTGAAGATCGCGATTTCGCTACAACATTCAGTAATAACGTTGGAATACTACTGTAGTCAGTCGCAAAACGTATTATTTGCAAGCAGTAATTCCATTGTAATACAGCCTGGACCATTATTTTCAAGTAGAAAGTATGTTGTAATACAGCATGGACCAACATGAACTGTTAAATGTACTTCGGAAAGAAGTCTTGTGTTTGACCACTACAGTATTATGATGACAACTCCTGGCGGAATCGTGATCTCCAGTAATCCCGAAAAAGAAGCATTGCAATACATGCCGGGCAAAGCTAGTGTTAAATAAAAAATAAATAAAAGATATTTTTTTTTCAAACATCATTCCAAAAAGAATACAAATGGGCAGCTTACTAGACTTAATTACTAGCACAAAGTCTGTGCATCAGAAATGTCAACTTTTCCTGAAGGAGGAAAAAGATCCCAACAAGAATGCCATTTATGAAGACTTTTCAAAAATGCTTATTAAACTGACAGTGAAGTGTGGCTGCAGTGACCTCTCTACCAACCACAGATATACAATATTCAGAACAGTCAATTGGCAAACGTCAGGGTGTGCACACTTCCCAAACCACATGACTCAGTAACTATAGCACAGATAAGGTGTAAAACCAAAGTATTGTATACATTTTCATTCGTCTCACACGTTTTTCACTCATCACAGCCTTCAACTTTGGTGAATGATGAGTCATCTTCCCAATCCTTTGCTATTAATATTCACACAAGTAATTAAAACTGATGCAAGATGTTGCTGCAATGCACAGTACGAATCACAAACTTCAATTAGCAAAAATTTTAATAGCAAGTGGCTAATGGCCATTTAAATTTGCAAATTTCTTTTCAGAGGTATGATTAAACATGATTAACTGGAGATTGTGAATCTGTTATAACTTCATTAATTCCTGTGATCTAATACTGCATATATATATATATATATATATTCAATCAATAATAAATCCTTGAATTAAAGAAACAAGCAGCTAAATTAGGTCTTAAAATTTCCTTTGAAAAACAAAAATTATGACAAACACCAAAATAAATATTTAAAAGTTCAAGAACAAAAAATGGAAATAGTGAAAGAATTCAAATATCTGGGGGAATGGATTAGTTGGAATCTAACAGAACACAAGGCAATACAATCCAGAAAAAATAAACTTTAATTGGCCTTCCAATTGACAAGAGAGAGATACAACAAGAAATCTCTTTCGTGGGGGTCCAAAATCAAGCATTACAAAACAGTGGTAAAGCCAGAAGCATTGTACACAGCAGAAACTCTGACCATGAACCACATAGGGCAGATAGAACAACTGGAATTAAAAGAAAGAAAGATTTTAAGAAAAATCATAGGAACAAAATTTCAAGATAATAAAATAGTATACATCAAGAATGAAACACTCTACAAAAAAATTAAAAAACCCTCAGATACTATGCACAAAAGGAGACTAAATTTCTACGGAAATCTTCTCAGAATGAACTCTGGTAGACTAACCAAACAAATTTTTTTTCCAGAACGGCATAACTAAGCCTAATTGCTTCACAGAAATTGGAAAAAACCTAAGAGAATTAAAAATTACTTGATAGAACAGCGCAGATAAGATTTAAAGATGAAAATATAAGGTTCCAAGAAAAAGGAGGTCCGAGAGGATGAAGAAATACTAGGTGCAAAGGAAGGAACAGCTTGCAACGAAGTGACTGATTCTTCATACCTAAAAGAGGGTGAAACAAGAGAAGAGAATTTGGTTGTAATACACCTTGGACAGTTCTAGTGGACCACAGAGTTTTACAACCTAATTACTGGCTGATTGCGATCGATTTCTTCTGTATTATGACGAAACCAGTTCACCTAGTGGAATCGCAATCTCCATTTAACCCATCACATTGTAAGATATATGTACCATTATTGCAACTGTCAGCAAAGTTATTTGTGTGTGTCTAATACTAAGTTTGGTAATAGCACAATCACTGGGACTCATCAAGGAGTTGTAGTTTTCGTCTGAAAACTGTTGCACATGTTCGTTGGGTGATACTGTTTAATATATGTTGCTCTTAGAGGTGTAAAATGTATAGATACCTCACAAACTTCACTCGAAAAGTGCCGTAACGCTATACCGCGAGCGACTGGGAGAAAGCATATTGTCATGTATAATGATAACGCTATCATTCCTTCGACTATATTATTTATTAACTTTAGTTTCTATTACACCCATGAAGATAGTGTATAACACACAAAATTCACGGAAAATAAAAATAAAAAAACTGCTGTAACAGAACACACTAAGCGATGAGAGGACGCCATTTGTTATTATATGCGACTTCCAGCGATAATAATATTACGTGTAACAAAATGCATCAACAACCAACCAACAACGATTAAAACCAAACCAACTTTATTATAAAAACAAAATTTATAGTTCATTAAGCTACAAATGGAAGCGTCTATGTCCCCTTTGGTCCAGGCTGCATTCCAACCTATCCACAGGCGCCGCTAATGATTCTGTTTGAAAATCATGATAAATGTTTAATAAATCCAAATTTCTGGCGAATTATGCTTTAACAACAACAACAAACGCAATTTTAGCACAGGCTGCATTTCAACTATAAAAAATAAATTCCTTCGACCTAATGCTGGAACAAGCATATTGCCGCACATTCAGCCTAAACAAAAGCTACGTTAATATTGCTGCAACCTACTTTGATAAATGCCGTAGAATTTTAACATCTTGGAAATAACATGCGGATATGTTTCTTGACGATGTAAGAGTTATTGTTGGACGTCGCGTATGTGTACGTAAATAAGGCAACCAACGTTAGCTTACGATTCAAAGTTGTTTTTTTTTTTAGTGTGTAATCTTTTCCATATTTATACTTTTATAACAACATATTCCCAAATAATATCGTTCAAAGAACGTGTGCATGGTCATTATACTTCGCTATAAGGCTTCTCCCCGACGCTCGCGGTATAGCGTTACGGCACTTTTCGAGTGAATTTTGTGAGGTATCTATACATTTTACACCTTTAAGAGCAACATATATTAAATAGTATCACCAAACGAACATGTTTTCAGACCAAAACGACAATTCATTGATGAGTCCCAGTGATTGCGCTATTGCCCTAAGTTTTTTTTATTCACTCTGATGACAAAGGTGCCAATTACTACACATGAAAAATTATTGTTGAGTGAAATGCAACAAAACCTGCCTGTCCCGAGCTCAATCCAAATTAGTCACATGGGCTAGTCAGAGCATTCTTTATTTTATTTTACCTTTTTTTTTGTAAAAAAAGAATAAATCCTTACACAAAGAGAGATCTAATGCCCTACATGACAGTATTATTTTACTTTTTGTTTCATACATTATTTCATATATAAGTAAATGTTATCACATTATTGTTATTATTCCGTGAGTCACAAAGTGAACTGCACCAATCCAAAAGTGTAATGGTTTGAAAGGGATATATGGGATATGGCAGGAGGCGCCTATGGGCTATTTAACCGACTTCAAAAAGGAGGAGGTTCTCAATTCGTCTGATTTTTTTTTTTTTATGTATGTTCAGCGATATCTTCGCCAATTTTGAACAGATTTAAATGAAATTTTTATAGTGGATAGAGTATACCTCCAAAGTGGTCCCATATGAATTTCATTGAGAAACCACCCCTTCTACCCCTTTACACCACTTAACATTTATACAAACCCACACTTTATATCTGATTTTGATGGAACTTTGGAAATGTATAGCAAAACATAAACAGAAAAATACCGTCAACTTTTGGTTTGAAAAAATCGAACCCCTCTCGCCCTATCCACCCCTTAATATTTGCCAATGTTCTTTATACAAAGCTAAAGTCGACACCATTTAACTGATCTCCATTAAAGTTGGCATATACATGTAATTTTTCATGGAAAAGGTTTCTGACCCTAAAAATTACAAAATAACCACCTCTCCCTTTACACCCCTTTATTTTTATACAAACCCACATTTTTTATCCGATTTCATTCGAACTTGACATGTATAGTCAAAAATAAAGAGAATAATGCTGTCAACATTTGGTTTGAAAAAACTGAACCCCTCTCACCCCTTAATTTTTGCCAATGTTCTTTATACAATACTGTAGTCGACATCATTTAACTGATCTCCATTAAAGTTGTCATATACATGTAATTTTGTCATGGACTCGCTTTCTGACCAAAAAATAAAAAAAGCCACCCCATCTTCCCCTTTACACTCTTTAATTTTATAGAAACCTAAATTTCATATCTGATTTTGATTGAAGTTTGCCAATGTATACTTTCAAACAAACAGAAAAATCTTGTCAAAATTTGGTCTGCCAAAGCTCAACCACTCTCCCTCCTACCAACACCTTAATTTTTGTCAATGTTTTATTTTTTGTAAAAAGCTAGAGTCGCCACCGTTTGACCTATTACCATGAAAGCTTATATTTATATGTATTTTTTCATGAGGAAGGCTTCTGACCAAAAAATCAAAAAACCACCCCCACTCCCCATTAAATCGTTTAATTTTTATACAAACCCACAGTTTTTAACCAGTTTAGATAGAACTTAGCAAACTTTTACTGTAATATAAAGAGAAAAATAATGTCAGCTTTTGGTTTGAAAAAAACTGAACCCTCTTCCCCATTTCCGGCCCTTGACTTTTGTCAATTTTCTTTTTGAAAAGCTACAGTTGACACCATTTGACCGATCTGTATGAAAGTTGGCACATATATGTATTTTTTTATGGAGAAGATTTCTGACCAAAAAACGAAAAAACTACACTAGCTCCCCCTTTACATCCCTTAATGTTTGTACAAACCCACATTTTAATCTGATTTTGGT
Organism: Vandiemenella viatica; assembly: GCA_031002005.1. NCBI lineage: Eukaryota > Metazoa > Arthropoda > Insecta > Orthoptera > Morabidae > Vandiemenella > Vandiemenella viatica. Next base: position 367,346,266 of record CM061921.1, read on the forward strand.
GGAACTTCGCATGTGTATACTTTAAAGCAAATAGAAAAAGAAACATACTACTTGCATTACTTTGACAAAAACACAAACCCTATTCCTCTTTATACCCCTCTATTTACTGTCAATTTTCATCATATAAAGTTACCGTTTCTATCTGATTTGAAGGAAGTATGTACATGTATACTTCAAAGAAACAGAAAAATACTGTCTGCATTTGGTTTAGAGAAGCCAAACCTCTCTCCCCCTTTAATCTACACAAAGCACAGTTTCTATCTGATGCTGAAGAAAATTTGCACATGTATACTTTAACAAATACATAACAATTGTGTTTAAATTAGGTTGCAGAAGCCCAACCCCTCTTCCCTTCTACCCCCACCCCTCCTAATTTCCAATGTTCTTTATAGATACCTACAATTTTCATCAGATTTCGATGGAACACTGCAAATGTATACTTAAGAACAAAGAGAAACTTTCTGTTTACAAAACCAAACCACTCACTCCCTTACCCCATTTAATTTTTGTAAATGTTCTTTACACAAAGCTACAGTTTTTATCTGGTTTCGATGGGACTTTGCTCATGTATCCTTTAAAACAAAGAGAAAAATAATACTGTCCATATTACCTTAACAAAAACCAAACTACTCTTCACCTCCACAGCCCTTAATTATTTTTTTTATACAAACCTAAAATTTTTATATGATATTAATAGAAATTTACAAACGTATACTCTTATAATTTCCAATCTTCTTTACAAAATCCACAGTTTTAAGTACCGTCAAAATCAATTAAGCTATTTTTAAGTCATTGCAGAATATATATAAAATGTATGTGTCCTAATGTCTCAACATGTACTTCAGATATCAACTTGGACCCCGAGCTTTTACGTTGTGAAAACCAATTAAATATCTATATTTTCTGTGTGAGGCCGGAACGAACAGATATATTCCAGAGACAGATTTGTGTATGTGGCATGTACTAATGTCCAGATATTACATGTTTCGATTATCGAGCAGCAGCTTAAACAGATGTTATGATTAGATCTAAACACAGCCTGGATCAAAATGTAAACTGACATTCCTTAACACAGCATCCAATTCACCCCATTTTGAAAGTTGTTGTAACGACAATTTTTTTTTTTAAAGCATTCGTTTTAACCACCGAGCTACCAGGAAGTTCGCAAAATTAGAACAACTGCGGCATATTTAATTACAAATTAATTATAATACCACTAAAAATTTAAAAATAAAATAATTGTTTAAAAAACATAAAAACCGCCTTCAAAAAAAAGGGCACTAAAAATTTTAAAATAACTTTATACTTTGCTTAGAAGAAATTAGATTTAAATGGACACTATTTTACATTACTGTTATTGAAATTTTTACATTAATTAGTTATTTTTGGAGTCGGTGCCAGCTAAATCAAGAAAAACAAAAAGATAAAAACAATAATACATAAAAAATCATGTTACGACTTACCTACAATTAATTCTAGAAACATTTTTCAACAAAACTGAAACATATAGATGATACACCGATATTATACTAACTATAAAGTGTGTACTGCATGATGCAGCCTACCAACTGACACTGTAGCGCCCGAGATATGCCTGGATAACCAATGAGGCCGAGCCACAGATAACATATCGTTAATTTGTTTCCCTAAGCTGTCTCCCGCAATAAAACTATTTTCCTCACGACATGCTGTATAATATTTGGAATTTTTATTCGTACTCTTGGTTCGCCTCGAACACCAAATAAAGTTCAGTAATTCGATCTGCGCGATCTGACAGCTGGCACTGACTCCAAAAATAACTAATTAATGTAAAAATTTCAATAACAGTAATGTAAAATAGTGTCCATTTAAATTTAATTTCTTCTAAGCAAAGTATAAAGTTATTTTGAAATTTTTAGTGCCCTTTTTTGAAGGCGGTTTTTATGTTTTTTAAACAATTATTTTATTGAGGAACCATCCCAGCATTCACCTGGAGCGATCTGTGAAAACCATGGAAAACCCAGATCAGGATGTTGTAGAAGAGTATATTTCAGACCTTTTCTATCTACTAGTGTACTTTTCCCAAGCGGTTAATTCAATCATGATAACAGACAAAACTGGTTCCCATTTTAATATAAAAAATAATAAAATTCAGTCTTGTAGGTAATTGATAGTTGATTTGAGAATCTAATATCAGGACTTTGGATTTTTCATGTGATGGATGGATTGCAGCATACGTCCAGTCTATTTTTACGCCAGCCATTGCAGCCTGTACTCCAGAGGCACTAGAGGCTAACAGCAGCGTATATGATTTTTGAAACATCAAGAGATTGGCGATTATTGTGTTAGCAACGAAAGAAGAAGAAATAATGCAGCCTGGACCACAGTAAAACCTAACAATAGCACACCATATTGTGAAAGCCGTATTTTCATGTCCCATCTGTCGCTATTACTGTGATTCAGGCTATATTACAAGGTAAACAGAAAAAAACTGAACTTCCAATATTTCTTTGATAATGGCCCCTAGATAGTGAACAAGTACAGTATTGTCTCTGGACTACAGCCTGAAACAGCCGGCATAAAAATAGACGCGACATATGTTGCAAACTAGCCTGATGCATTTTTCCATAGTAAATCCAGTAGTTTCAGAGGGGACGAAGGAGAGCCGCATTAAAACATCATGGGGCCCATAGCAAATGTGAAGAAGGAGCCTTAGGTCGCCCATCTGGCCTGACAGGGAGGACCCTGAGAATCGTAGGCATGGCAGGGCTCCACCAGAAGGCGCAGGGCCCATAGCATTTGCTAACTCTAACAGTGTTGTGTTAGCTATTCAAAAGATTAGTCATGTTATAAGTAATATACAAGAACATAATTCTAGTATAGTGGAGACAAAATTGTATTTGTAATTCCACATAGTCGACAACAGTGGACATAGTAGAAAATGTGGCAGGGATGAGAATGTAGCCAAGGTTTAAAAATACACTCACACAATCTTTTCAATTTTGAAGTTACTGTAGCAGTTCTGCCAAATAATGCATTATCAAATGATGTTTATATGAAAACTATTTTTTAGAAACTTATTCCAAGATTTGTAACAAAGATTTCTCTACTGGCCAATCAGGTGAAGCTGTTCTGTTAAACTATAGTGCCAGGAAAGAATGACACTGATACCTATCAAGTTGGATAATTTTCCGTGATGGCATACAAAAATGGCAAATTTGTTACTTTGACTTGTAATTTATAATTTGAAATTATTTTCATATTTTATAACAGTCAGCATTTTTAAAGGGTATAACACTCTTATATGGATTATATCCTCTAACAGTATCCACTCTATACTATAATCTTGATTTCAAGACTGGTGGCATAATGACAAGTTCAAAAGTTTTAACTAAATGATACTGTGATGAATTCTAATGTCGAACACGAATTCTTTTATCTCATGGCAACAATGGGAATTACAGGAATTTACTTCAATGTTCATAATGTGAATCAAAACTTATCAATTACAGCTACACAACATATTAAAGCTAACTAGCCTTCACATTCCTGTTCAGGAGAGAAAATAACCATAGAGAACACTCATCTTAAATTTTACATAGCCACAATTTAACTTGCCTCCCATGAAGATAGCTTTAGTGCACCGTATTCACAATTTGTTTTCATTGTTTTTTAATTATGTTGTGGATTAAGCAGGCTTAAGAATTCTGCCAATCTTTGCATTCGTGAAGTAACCACAGCTCTATATAAACAGTTCGCTTCCTCTGCTAAATATAGAATTTATGGGTCTATTGGAGATCGCTATTCCGCTACAACAAACACTAAATAATATCGTTGTAATACTGCTGTAGTCAGTGGCAAGACGTATTATTTTCAAGCAGTAATTCCGTTGTAATACAGCCGGACCAGCATGAAACCTTTAAAAGTACTTGAGAAAGAATTTCTAGCAGAGTCTTGCGTTTGACCACTGTAGTATTATGATGCCAACTACAGGCGGAATCGCGATCTCCAGTAATCCCGAATTCATGGTAACATCCTAGTCTATAAAATGAACACCAGGGTTTAAGGTGGTGAAAAATACTTATTAGAAAGTTTCCAAAAGATTTTTATCAGAGAAAGTATACTCTTAGAAAACAAGCACCAATTTAAGCAGTAATCAACCTCTGCTTTATTTCCTGACCTTTCCTTACAGCAGTAATTCTCAAATATCATTTAGCTACACACCAAATTAATACATACCAATGTATGCAATTGTATAGGCCTACATATTTCAACCGCTCTAATTAGAACCTACCTGCGAAATAGGGAATGACAAATTATTCAAAAAATGTTCTAGCTGGGCCACCGATAAATTTGGTAGGCACTGTTAAGTGATATATATATATATATATATACATCACTGGTTAGATATTTTCTACACAGACAATTAACAGATTTCAGTGGTAAACACATCGCTGGAGCAACAGTTTTGAAGTATACAATAAAATACGAAGTAAAAAGCCCCAGTCAAGAGAAAATCAAATCTCCAACCTGTTTGATGCAATCCTTCGCATTTTCCTCTCCTGAGCTAATCATATTTACATATCCACTAAAACCGTTCCCCATCTGCTTCAAATAAACTATGATTAGCCCCCAGATTAAAAGACTTACAATACTTATTTTTACTCCTAGTGTGTAAGGTTTCTTTTTTCCAAACAGTGAATATTTGTATTCCAAAAAAGTTGTCAAAATTCCAAACTGCTTGAAGCTTTTACTACACGATGCCTAATACCATTCCGCTGGTAATTAGTTCTACACATCTATAAAATCTGATGCATCTATTTAATTATTATCAGCCTTTATTATTTCACTTCATTTGTAGATGTATCCTAACTTAACAAGTATCGTATAATGAATTAAATTTATTTGCTGCAACACACACATTCAAACTTGCAAACACTAGACGCAATCACCACAATAAAGCCTTTAAACCAAGAAAAAAATAACGACGTACATATAAAAAAAGGCTTACCTTTTACAGCCATATCAGTCATTTTCAATTAATGTTAAAATCATACACACGGTTCATACATATTCAAACTAAGAGATATAAGCCTAACAACAAAGTGTGCAGGTGTAACGCAACTCCAAGCCTACACACTGCACACTAACACCGATACTACAAGAAGCGAAGTCAGTTTTGACTTCAGATGCCGTATGGCTTGTTTGAATCCAGAGTTATTATTTATCCCAATGTATTCTAAGGCTACATATAACAGGGTAAAAAAAAGGGAGCTCTATGGAGGAGTTGCAATGACAATGTCATTAAGGCATCAGTAGTTACATTAGGTATATGACTGCTTTTATTCAATGTTCATGCGTTTATATACCTTCTAATAACGACATACGAGGATGGTTCATCACTGCCATTTAGATCTGTAAATACGATTGTAGGGCATTAATTTGGGTTATATCAAACTAAAGCAACTGAAAAATAGTTTTTGCTAACATTCGCAACTAATGTATATCTCGAAAAATTAATCTGAATTTTGCAAAAATTTGATGTAATACTGTTTATATCAGATTGGAAAACCATTCTTAGACATGTGTGTATAAGGCGATCGAGCGTCGCTATGGAATCATAGGATTTTAAAAATACAAATTTGCTGCTCAATTATAGTGATGCAGTAATTATTTTAGTTATTAATTTAAAAAAAGAATAATTTCACGCATGGCACAATAAATATACGTAATAAATAAAAAGAAGTTTAAAAACAAGATTACAATTAACAATGCCTAGCACACATAGTAAATACAAATTTTAAATTAATACAACATGTAATTACTGAACTAATAATGACTTATTTGCAGCTTCATAACCTGGAAAAGGATTTAATGTTTTCGATGTTGTTGGTATTAATTATTGCACTGAAATCAATACCCCAGTTACTGTTTCCTTACACTAATATGTATTCATTATCTTCTTCTGTTGCACGTAACATGTCTGGTCTAGCTGAGCCTCTTCTACATTTTGGTTTGGATTGGCATATAGCTTTCGGGAAACTCGAGTCATTCATTCTGCATATATTTTTTCATTATTATTAATTTCGATGGAGTTCATGCCCCGGTGGCGATTTTCATACTTACGATGAATACAAATTTTTACAGTTTATTATTTATCCCAATGTATTCTAAGGCTACATATAACAGGGTAAAAAAAAGGGAGCTCTATGGAGGAGTTGCAATGACAATGTCATTAAGGCATCAGTAGTTACATTAGGTATATGACTGCTTTTATTCAATGTTCATGCGTTTATATACCTTCTAATAACGACATACGAGGATGGTTCATCACTGCCATTTAGATCTGTAAATACGATTGTAGGGCATTAATTTGGGTTATATCAAACTAAAGCAACTGAAAAATAGTTTTTGCTTAACATTCGCAACTAATGTATATCTCGAAAAATTAATCTGAATTTTGCAAAAATTTGATGTAATACTGTTTATATCAGATTGGAAAACCATTCTTAGACATGTGTGTATAAGGCGATCGAGCGTCGCTATGGAATCATAGGATTTTAAAAATACAAATTTGCTGCTCTATTATAGTGATGCAGTAATTATTTTAGTTATTAATTTAATATATGGAGACGAGATAACGCGAAATCCGTGAAACCTCGTGAAAAAACTGTGCCTGCGCGGCGGACATCGTAGGAGTACCAAAACATTGGGCTGTTTGCACTGTGTCAGCTGCTGAGAATATTTCATTTTCTAATATTCTAAAGATTTCTATAATGCCAAGTTGAGATGCATATAGTTGCACAAACAGACGACATAGGAAAAAACCTGGAATAGCGTTTCATAAGTAAGTCAAATTGTAATTATCGTTCTTGAAGTATCTGACAGGCAACGGCAACATTAGCACCATTCGCTATAAATTTATTCATTGTTCTCAATAGGATCATATTATTATCAAATTTTTCTTGGTGTAGTGTAGACAATTAGCATATGTTACTATTTTGCATCTGAAAAGCTAGCCTTATTGCAGACAAATGTTGGAAATTTAATTTAAACGGGTCATGTTTACATCGCGACACAGTGAATATGGTATTCTGCATGCATTACTCACGTTTAAGTTTACGCTCAAATTGTACGATGAAATTAATCGTGATAATTTGTGCTGTGCGAACTACTAAACGTGATGAAATAAACTTTGTAAACGGAAATGTAGTTCGCGATGCATTTCTTGTGTTTAGATGTGTCTACATAGTTTGGTTTTGTAGCGGCAATATTAATGGAAATGTTGGCAGGTTTAAATGCGGTGTATACCTGAAGAGAACAAACAATTTATTTATTATTAGCTGTTAGCTTCTGATTTATGAATGTACTGATTTTTCTAGCAAAATTATATAGGCCACTACCAGTACAATATCTTCTAAGTAAGCTCAGAAACTATGAGGTTTTATGAAGTATTAATTTTTTTTAAAGCTCTAAACATTGACTTATGCTTTTTTTAAAAAAATTTCAGATATGACTTGTTTCTATTTGTAAATATGTCTACAAGTATATTTCTAGATTTTGAAATCTTCCTTGTCAATTACTGAAATAGAATGTGAAAATATAACCTATTTGAACATCAACTAAAATTTAAGGACTGTAGAAATAAACAGTTTGTTATTCAAGTTAAAAAGAATTACCTGCTCATTAAGTTACGTCCGAATTCATCATCAAATATGGATATGGCAATAGTTTTTTTCTGGTCCAGGCCGCATTTCAACCTAACCACGTCAATTTTAAGGTACAATATCTCGAGAACTAAGCGAGATATCAAAAAAATTTATTATTTACTTTCAGTTTCCCTCATCGAGTTACATAAGAATTCGTCATCAAATTGCGGCGCCACGGTTATCGTTGAATCCCCTCATAACCTAACAACCTCACTTTTGAGACAGTATATCTCGCGAACTAAGCGAGATATCGAAAAATTTTATTATTTATTTTCGATTTGTATCGTCGTGTTACATAAGAATCTATCACCAAATTTGACTTTGGGGACACGTTTCTTCTGAATTTCAACCAGAAACTCCACTCTTTTGAGACAGTATATCTTGAGAACTAAGCACGATATCAAAAAAATTTATTCTTCATTTTTGATGTGTCTCGTCGAGTTACATAATAATCCATCATCAAATTGCGGTGCCACGGTTGTCTTATGATTCCCTTGAGGTTTTTGTGCATATTTCCGTGTTTCTCTGGTCAAGCAATATGGCGGCCTCCCCTCCCCACTTGTCTCCACCAGGTTTCACTCCAATATGTGGCGAAGGTCCCTTGCGTCGTCTCCATATATTCCTTCCTCCATGACATATAACAGGGTAAAAAAAAGGGAGCTCTATGGAGGAGTTGCAATGACAATGTCATTAAGGCATCAGTAGTTACATTAGGTATATGACTGCTTTTATTCAATGTTCATGCGTTTATATACCTTCTAATAACGACATACGAGGATGGTTCATCACTGCCATTTAGATCTGTAAATACGATTGTAGGGCATTAATTTGGGTTATATCAAACTAAAGCAACTGAAAAATAGTTTTTGCTTAACATTCGCAACTAATGTATATCTCGAAAAATTAATCTGAATTTTGCAAAAATTTGATGTAATACTGTTTATATCAGATTGGAAAACCATTCTTAGACATGTGTGTATAAGGCGATCGAGCGTCGCTATGGAATCATAGGATTTTAAAAATACAAATTTGCTGCTCAATTATAGTGATGCAGTAATTATTTTAGTTATTAATTTAAAAAAAGAATAATTTCACGCATGGCACAATAAATATACGTAATAAATAAAAAGAAGTTTAAAAACAAGATTACAATTAACAATGCCTAGCACACATAGTAAATACAAATTTTAAATTAATACAACATGTAATTACTGAACTAATAATGACTTATTTGCAGCTTCATAACCTGGAAAAGGATTTAATGTTTTCGATGTTGTTGGTATTAATTATTGCACTGAAATCAATACCCCAGTTACTGTTTCCTTACACTAATATGTATTCATTATCTTCTTCTGTTGCACGTAACATGTCTGGTCTAGCTGAGCCTCTTCTACATTTTGGTTTGGATTGGCATATAGCTTTCGGGAAACTCGAGTCATTCATTCTGCATATATTTTTTCATTATTATTAATTTCGATGGAGTTCATGCCCCGGTGGCGATTTTCATACTTACGATGAATACAAATTTTTACAGTTTAAGGTATATTTTTCATTCTCTCCTTGGATAATTTATTCCGGTCCTCCAATACACTACCTACAATTGAAATCTTTCCTACTACCTTCTGACTCTTTTCCCATTCAACCTGCTGCTTTTATATCTTCCAACAATTTCTTGTCCTTGCCTGATCACCAGTATATGGCTTGAACGTGTTTAATATTCTCTTCACCCTCATTCTATCCTTCAGTTACTCACCCCAACCCTCCTTTGCCCTCTCTCAGACTCCAGTGCCAATGAATAATGTATACAAATTTATGACCACTTTTATTTTATATTTTTCAGCTTTTCTACTTCACAATAATATGAAGCAAACCCCATTTTACCCACGGAACCACGGCAGTACATCATTCGAAAACCAATCAAAATTCTACCAATATTTTTTGCGTGTATCACGTTCAATGAAAGAAGAAAACTAATTTGTGGACACTTTTACTTAAGTTTCTCTGCTTTACAACTTCATTTTAAACTTAATATACCCTACTTTTCCCGCGAGAACACAGGCTGCACATTCATCAAAACTTCTTCAAAATCCAACCAGTAGTTTTTGCTTAATATCGCTCATCTTAACTTGCAGAGAGACAGACACAATACAATACAATACAATACATTCATTTTCCATTGATCCCAAAATTTTTTAAGAGTTGATTCAATTTCTGTAGGTTATTAATAGTACCGCAAGCAAATTTTTTAAAACTATCTTAAGTGTACAGATTGTTTTCTTGGTTATAGTTTTACTGTATGTATCCATACTTATTTTAGATCACCAATAGTTTACGGCTGTTTATCATTAAAAAAAAAAAAAAACTACGCACGTCTCTTGTCATGGTCGTTTTCGACATATATATATTTACTCGAAAGAATGAGAATTTTAGGTATATGAAATATTTCGTAAAGTTAGTGGAGCCTCAAGTCAGAACAGAATGCAAGCGCGAGTGTCAGCAGGTGCTGTTTATTGGTAAAACGCTGACGGCTGACTAAGAGGGCATCGCTCTGTTCGGTGACGCAAAACCGAACTTACGAGCGACCACAGCGAGCCAAACTCGCTCTCACTTTGTCGATCATTACCAACAAGTCAACATGGGCTAATTCTTAGCTAAACCGTGCCTCGCCACCATGCATCCATCGTGTCAATTCGCCATTCAGTCAAGAAGTTAACATTCTCTAACAGTCAGTTTGCGCAGCCGAGATGCGGCTCAGTCAATAATTATTATTTGTAGAGGCTATCGGGAGTTATCCTTACAGATCGCGCTCTCAACTGTATTCATACAGTCTTCAGTGGTTAATAAAGGGGACTCTAAATACGATAATCGCCTGCATTATTTATTAGGTAGATTCTCAGCTAGGTTATCATTTTGCCCTGGCCTTTCCCTGCCTAATCGGTTCTCCAACCGTAACTAATGGAGTGGTGTCATGATTCCTGACAATTAACATCTTAGTATAGCCCACAAGTCTTTGCTTAGATCATCAGAAGACAGAAGACATCTTCAAGAGAGAAGACAGCGCAAGAGGAATAGAAGTAAATGTCCCGAAGGTCAGTAAACTTCCACCCTAAAGTCTGCTTCCACCACAAGCCCACAAACTCACCCCCCATCCACTCAGGCCACTTGACAACGTAAGGTTCGGCACAGGGGGTTCAGTCCGGCCTTTACACTCTCATAGTATACTGTAACTCTGTTTATAATGTATCAATATACACTAATATGTTTATGATCCTCCTGAGTTAATGCTTCAACTGTAGCTGTAGCAATGTAACAATCCACAACTTTTTTTTTTTTTTTTTTTTTTTTTTTTTTTTTTTTTTTTTTTGTAGCAGAGCGATTGAAATTTCTTCTTTCATCATGCATGTATCCCCCTTCCCAGTCATGATATGGTTCATGAATTTATCGTTATTATTTCTCTTTCCTATCGGTTACCTGTTCAGTTCCTTCATGCATTCTCTATTAACTTGCTGCTTCATTAATCAACTATTTGCACGCCTCAAAACCACTTCACTTCAACCTCCTCTCATCCCTGTTGAAGAAAGCAGGTCCTGTGCGTCACCTTATTTTTTTTTTTTTGGTACAATTTATTTAAACTGTTCACTCTTCTTTTCTACTGTACTAGTGCCTTCCTTCTGCACAATGAAGCTTTACTTAAAGTACCTCTTCAATTCTGAAAAACTGGCCTTGGGTGGTGGTGTCTCTGCTTCACTCTTCTGCCTTTTATTGGACCATAATAATTTTTCCCTTCACGTTCAGGTGCCGGCCGTGCCTATTAAAACTCTATCTCCCAATCACACCAACTGGGCCAGTGTACATATGAGTCTCCTCCAGCTCTATGTCCTACATCTACATCTACATATATACTCTGCAATTCACAAAATTGTGGGTGGCAGAGGGTGCTCAGCACCAAAGCTAATCTCTTTACTGTGCATTCCAATCCCTAATGGTACGAGGGAAAAAAGAATTCATATAAGAATCAGTCCGGCACCTTATTTCTCTAATTTTATCTTTCCTGTCCTTCCGACTCAAATAGGTTGGTGGAAGAAGTATTTCACTACACTCAAAAGTGAAAGTGGGAGTACGCATGTTTACCAATAAGTATAAACGAAACGTGTGTCGTCTATCTACCAGAGACTCCCAACCTAGTCTACTAATCAGTTCTGTGACGCTTTCATAAGGACTGTAGCAAGCAGGTCACGAATCGAGCGGCTCTTCTCTGTACTTTATCTATACTTTCAATCAACCCCTTACGAAACGGATCCCAAATGGCACAACAATAGTCCAAATGTGGACGCACAAGAGATTTGTACGCTATCTCCTTTGTTTGTTCATTACAATTTTTCAAGATTCGACCTATGAATCGCAGCCTAGAATTTGCTCTACCTACTAACGAATTAATGTGTAATGTGTATGTCCCATTTCATGTTCCTTTGTACTGTTACTCTCAAATATTTCATAGAATCGACCATATCAATAACTGTATTGTTTAACTCGTATTTCTGAACAATTGGATTCTTTTTGTTAGTTATGCTCATTGTCTTGCACTTTTTACAATTTAGAGTAAGTTGCCACTCAGCGCACCAAGCCAAAATAACATCCAGATCGCGCTGAATTTCTAAGCAATCGGCCAAATTTCTTATTTCCCTATAAATAACCGCATCATCAGCAAACAATCTAAAAAGGCTTTTCAATTTGTCTCCGAGATCGTTTATAAAAATTAAGAAAAGAAGTGGTCCAATTACACTTCCTTGAGTAACACCCGATGTAACATCTAGATTAGAAGAACTTTCTCCTTCAACGACAACATACAGCGACCGACCAGTTAGTAAATCCTTTATCCATTCACAAAGCTGATCCGATATACCGTATGCTCGAAGCTTCGCTAAAAGGCGGTTGTGTGGCACAGAGTCAAAGGCTTTCTGGAAATCTAGAAAAATTGCATATACTTGCGAACCTGCATCGATAACTTTCATTACGTCGTGTGTGAATAGGGCCAGCTGTGTTTCACACGATCTTTTCTTCCGAAATTCGTGTTGATTTGTTGTAAGCAAATTATTATCATCTAGAAAATTCATAATGTTCGAGCATATAATATGCTCCATAACTCTACTACAAACAGATGTTATAGATATGGGACGATAGTTCCCAGGATCACTTCGATCACCTTTTTTGAAAATCGGAGTTACTTGCGCGATTTTCCACTCTGAAGGTATTTTTCGCTCTTCTAATGATTTACTGAATATATCAGACAGAAATGGCCCGATTTCCGCCGCATACTCTGAAAATACTCTTACTGAAAATACTCTTACTGGAATTCTATCCGGGCCCGGTGCTTTCCCCCACTTCAGGAGCTCTAATTGCTTAATGATACCTGCAGTATCTATTCGTAATGATTCCATCACCGACTCACCACGGCGTGGGAAAACGGGAATACTATCCTTATGTTCATTTGTAAATGAATTTTTGAATACAGTATTTAGTACGTTAGCTTCATCGCAGCTTTCATTAACCTCGGAACCTTCACGAATTAGTGCTGGAATATTGCTGTTGGTACAATTAACTTTTCGTACATACGACCAAAATTTCTTTGGGTTTTCTGTGAGACTCTTAGAGAGAGAGTTGGAGTGAAAATCGTTAAAGGCCTCGCGCATTACATTCTTAATACGTCCTCTTAAATCAGCTAAGGTTTCTGCGACACCCCTTCCTTCTTGAGCGTGCGTGTATTTTCCTTTTTTTTTGGAGTAATCTTTTGACTTCGCATGTGTACCACGGTGGATCATTCTCCCCCTTTATTGTCCGATTTGGTATATGTATTTCCATGCCTTCCCTGACTATAGGTATAAAACGATGCCACATCTCTTCAACGGTGTCCTTTGTTGACTTGAAGTTATGGTAATTATTCCTAAGGTAGGTTCTAAAACACTCCATTGAGGCCTTATTGAATCTGTATACAATTCGCCCTTTTTTCCTTTTTCGCTTGGTCATTAATTTGATAGTCGCAATTAACGCCTTGTGATCGCTTATTCCTGTGGTCGTTGAAATGTCGGTGAATAATTCTGGCCTGTTGGTAACCAGCAAGTCTAAAATGTTTTCGCTACCGTTTTGACACCGCGTAGGTTCATTAACTAGCTGCTCGAGATGATTATCTGACAACAACTCGAGAATTACTTCAGAAGCTGCCTTATCCCTGCTATCTGTGATGTGAACGTAATTACGCCAGTCAATATAAGGCAGATTGAAGTCGCCTCCTAGAATCATAGCATGATCCTTGAAACAGCTAGCTATACTATTTAGATTATTTCTCAACTCCTCGACGATAACTATGTCGGAATCGGGTGGATGGTAGAAGGCGCCTATGATGAGTTTTGACCCAGCAACGTTGAGTTTAATCCATATGATTTCACAGATCGTATCGACGTCTATTTCATTAAATGGGTAGAAATTTACTCACAGCTATAAATACCCAACCTCCATGAGAATGTAATCTGTCTTTACGAAAAACGTTCATGCTATCTTTAAAAGTTTCGGCGGAACTTATTTCCGGTTTCAACCAACTTTCTGTACCGTTAACGATATCCGCTTCTGTACTACAAATAACGCTTTCAAGTTCCGGTTGTTTGTTGCAAACGCTTCTACAGTTAATTACGAGAACTTTAACTGTCGAGATTCTTTTACATTCCTCCTACATTCCTGTGTTGCATTTGATTGGGTTGCCCGTAACTGAATTTCGTGTTTCGGGTCTTCCTCCCTCAGCCATTGCATTCCACACGGCCCCTGCCACCCGTGTAGCCGATTCACGTGTGTAGTGCACACCTGACCTATTAAGGGGAACCCTACAAGACTCGAACCCTATGGCGAAAATCGAGAAACCTGCAGCCAATGTCATCACAGAAACGTCGTAGTCTCTGGTTCAGCCCCTCAATACAGCTCTGAACCAGAGGTCCACAATCAACTCTCTCTACGATGCTACAGATGGTTAGCTCTGCCGATATCTTGCGGTCACTGGCCACAGAGTTCACCCTTTCAGCCAGCCGCCGGAAGGAAGAGAGGATAACCTCCGACCCAAGGCGACAAGCATCATTGGTGCCGACATGAGCCACAATCTGTAGTTGGTTACACCCCGTCCGGGATGGCCTGTTCCACATCTCGGATCAGGCCATCCGGAATACACACTGAATGGACGTTGGATTTCTTCCCCGAGGAATCCGCCATTTCCCTAAGGGGCTCTAATAACCGCCTAACATTAGAGCTCCCAACTACCAGAATGCCCTTCTGCGTTTGCTCAGACCTGGCGGGCTGAGGGGCCGTCAACTCGCAGGATGATAATTGTGGGACTGAGTCAGCCTCCGACAATACACCAAACTAGTTGGACAGACGAACAAGTTCAGCGTCTTGGCCTTTAAGCCTGTTCGACTGCCCCCGTGTGCGGCTTCGGAGTCTAGAAGCTATACGCCAGTCACCGACAGGCGACCGCGACACAGCATCCAACACTTCAGCCTGGGTTGCAGGTACGACGGTCGATATGGGAGAATCTGTGATAGGCATGGCTATATCAGTTTCCCCAACATCACATCTGCTGCAGCCTTTTACGGCAGCTTCCAGCTGTGTAACTTTCGCTAACACAGCTGCAAGCTGTGCGCGCAGATCAGCCACCTCAGCTCGCGTCTGCACACAGCAATCACAGTCTCTAGACATACTGCTTTTGAAAAACGCAAAAAAGAAAGGAAAAAAAAGTATAGAAAAAATGAACAGAAACTCGAAATAACTTCGTCCCCACTGAAACTACCTCCTTCACACCTAACAAATCACTCAAAAATTCGATAATCTATCACAAAATCGATGCATTTCTCTACAGCTATTTAAGTAACTACTTACTGTACGCCAGATAAAATCTACAAGCTAGTATAATTTTTATACGTAAGTTACAACGACTATTGAAAAACATTTATGCCTAAATTAAACGATAGTATAGATAAATTTCAGTCATATCAACTACTTCTAAAACCACTAATACAAATAAAAACTTGATGATTTTATAACTTCTAAGTTACTGTCGAGATAATACTGAAGTAATGCAAATAAACAGATTACTAAGTTATACCAGTGACACCGCGGCAATAAAGACTTGATCAAGTCACACAAGGTTTTCATTAAAAAAAATGATAAAATTAAATGCTCATCAGCTACTGCGCAACAACAAAATGATATCCAAAAAATTTGTTTAAAAATTATAATGAAATTTACTGGCTTTATGGACTATTCAAAATTAGGTCTAGCCACAAAAGGTAGATAAGTGTATTAGCTGCACTAAGATCACAATTTACAATTTTGTATTAAATAAGCCGCACAACTAACACACATGTGCCTAAAATATGCTACATTCTAATGTTTCATTGCAATATGACAAAAAATTTAACATTTTTCTTTTAATCGGGTTTTATCTACTCTCTTCACCATCCAAAGCTAACTTCCATCAAGAAGCATAGAAACTGCCATAAACCATGTGAAATTTTAAATTTGTAGCTCTTAGTGTCCGGTTTTCTAATGTTTTAGTTATTGCCCCACCATTATCTGATATTTTTTCATTTTATTATTAGTAACATATCTCTTTTTACTTTGTACACATCTAAGTTAGTTAAAGGGGAAACTTGTTCCACCAATTGACCATTTACAACTACTCTTGTTCTAACAATGTCACGTCTACAGAAAGTCATTATTTTTGTTGTGTTAATGGATATCACCAGTCTGTAATATTCCGAACATATTTCAAATTGTCAGCAATTAAAGCACATTAGATTTGCGTTGTAACATGTCTATACCCTTCGTTGGGTATTCGTTCTGCCATATATGGATCGTGTTGTCCAGGTGTATGACTAGATATTAGATTAGATATTTATTTATTTTGTCAATTGTTCGTACAGTCTGAACATTTGACATTTGATAAGTCATTATTATGAAATGATGGTGCATGTAAAGTGCGAAATATTGGGATCTGTACTGATAGAAATCCTGATGTATGTAATATTTTTATTGCTCCATAAATTTACCAATAAAATAAAGCTTTACTCATTAGAAATGTCTTCATATTCACTTGAATGAGCTATGGGAAGCACATTTAATTTCTGGTATTTTGTTGTAGAGTGCTGGTACCGGATACCTGAATATTCGTAACAGAATAACTGTGCACCATGCCATTTTTCAATAGTTATTTATTACTTGTGAGATATTCTCAAGATGTTTGGGCATGGAACATTTATAATGGAGAGGTTAATTAAATATGTTATTATTATTACGAGGGTGGAGCAAATATAAACAAGACTTATTTCTTTTTAATTTTCTAATTACCATATCAAAAGACGTAAAAACATACTATTTCTCAACATAAACCCTTACGTTGGAAATGAGCTTTTTGCAAAGTATCAGAAAATTTTTAATGCCTTCATCGCAAATGGGACTTATATGAATATTCAATTGCACACGATTCCCTCCACAGTGTTGTCGTTATAAAATAGTCAGCCTGCCAGCGCTTCTTTTAATAGCACAAAGAGATGAAAATTATAGGGCGATATGTGTGGACTCTAGGGAGGACGATCAAGTGATGTCCAATTCATTTTTGTTCCTATTTTACTCGAGTGAGAGCTGTGCGCTCAGTACAAAGAGTCTCGTTTGTATCTGATCCACCCTCGAATTATTATTAATGGTGGTGAAGCAATACAATTCCCATATTTACATAATTAGGATTGTACATGTTCTACATGATTCTAATAATTTCATTAGAAATATAATTGGTCACCCTCGAACATAAAAGTTGAATTGTGTTCTGAATTATTGTTCAAATTATATCTGTGGAGATTTTCAGCTTCAATTTTGTCAAAAAATTGCTCTGTGTTTCCCCTTGGTAATCGCTTTATGATTCTCAATTTTTCGATGAAAAAGCGTGCTATTGCGTAACCTAAAACCTGCGACTTAATTCAAATTTTTGCCCCTAGTATGAAATGGAATTTTTACGAGTACAATCATCATCGTGCAAAATGTACCTATATGCTTCATACTGTAATCGACATCTGATCTCATTTTTCTTTCGGAAGAAACTTCTGCAGAGAAAATTAGATCCTCTGTGTTTTTTTTTTAGTATAAAAAAGCAATGTATGTTATCTTTTACTGGCTCCCAAAATGTAATGAAATTAATCAGGAGTGCGTTGTGAAACAGTGGATTACTTAGGTTTGAAACATTACTCCTGTTAAAAGTGTGAGTCATTAAATTTCGGAATCTCTGATTTAAAACATTGCCTCTTATAAGGACAATTATTTCATTTCGAAATTGACTGCTAGCTCTGCCAAACTTAATTGTTTCCGTCAAACTCTGCCGCTGAAGGCTCTTTGATATCTAGTTTTAATGTGGAGACGAACTGCCTGGTTGACTGCAGTGGACTACGCTAGTTAACTCCTACTTTCTTTCCTTATGGCGTTACGCCTCGTCGACATCGAGGTCATTAAAGGCGGGAAAAGATGGGGGCAAAGAAATGGAAGGAATCCGGCCATGGCCTTTTTTGAAAGAAGCATTCCGGTATCCGCTTATATTGATTTGGGAAAATCACGGAAAACCCAAATCTGGATTCCCAGACAGGGATTCGAAACCACGTACTCCTGAATGCGAGACAAGAACGTTAACAATACAATACATTCATTTTCCATTGATCCCAATATAAGAGACTGGCTCTGTGGGATGTGGAAAGTTGTCAATTTACAGATAAACAGTCACATAACAAAATAATAAGTATACCAGTAGATGTACAGTCATAGCATACATGGTACATTAAAAAAAATCCATAACAAAATAATACATACACCACAAGATGTACAGTCATAACATACATGGTACTATAAACAATTGTGTAACAAAATAAATACATACACCAGGAGATGTACAGTCATAGCATACATGGTAAATTAATTATGTAAACTACATTTACACATGCTATTGGCAGTTATTTTTTAGATACCTTAGAAATAAATTCTTCGACAGAGTAGAAGGAGTTGTCAATTAAAAATTCTTTCAATTTTTTCCTGAATTTATTCTTATCATCTGCTAGACATTTAATAACCGTTCACCCATCAGGCTCTGTCGCTCTAGCTGGATATGTCCGCTGTCTCCTGCTCCCAACTGTGATACTATTTTGTGAAGATGGTCGAATTGTTTTTAGATGACTGCTGCTGACTTTGAACTAACTAGCTTACTAACCTAATCGTTCTCTGCCTCCTTCTTTTTGGTAATGGCTCTTATTTGGAACTGAACTGAATTTTTATTGTGACGGGGCTCATTCTTCGGTGGCGATTTCCTTAGTTATCCATTATTCACTTTCTTCTTATTATTATTATCATTATCTTGTTTACCTAGAGAGTAAATTTCACGATCCATATACCAAAGTTCTGAAACCCAGTTCGCTCACTTCTCTCATTATCCTCACCAATTAACGAAGGATTTTGTAACCTTTTCCTACCACCTACCCAATGTGTCCTGCAAAGCTGAGTATATTTTCAGATGATATGCTCAGATATTTACCCTTCAAGCCTTTAAAAATCAAATCAGTGCGCACACTATAACAATAATGAGCATTTATTTTTTATCCGTGTTCCTAATAAACTGACTATTCTTCGCATTTATCTTCAGTCAATATTGACTTACCCAGTTAGATATTTTACCCAGGTCACCCTGCAACTATTCATAATCGTCTCCAGCTTTGAACCTACCGTATATCATTATACAAGCAGCACTAAACGTAAATTTTGAATATAAACTATCAACACAATTATTCTTTAGAATAATGAATAGTAGCAGTCCCAATACATTGCCCTGTGGCACTTCTATATTCACTTCCCTCTCTTTTGATACTGCATGTCCTACTATAACGCTTTGATTTCTACCTTTAAAGAATTCCTTTACCCAGCGAGTCACTTTTCATCAACTCCAATTGTTGTCACATTATTTAATACCATTTTATGGCTCTTTCCGTCAAATGCCTTAGAAAGTTTTAGTGTTTCGCCTTAAACTTGCCCCCCCCCCCTTTGTTTTTCCCAATTTATCCGAAATATATTGCACATTGTACACCAAATGAGATTCATCATTATATCCTTGACTAAGCTATGTTGTCGATTTACAAACTAGTTTCCTTCCTCTCAGAATCTTCTGACGTAGTTGTATATTATTTCCTACATCATTTTGCCTATTACTGCTGTCAAACCAATCGGCCAGCAATTTTCAACCAATTTTGTCGCTCCTCATGTATTAAACGGTACTACTATTGGTCTTTTCAAGTCCTTCGGTAAGCAGCAAGACTCCATACTGAATCTAAGTAATATTTCTAGATAAGGTACATTACCGAATCCCGCTATTTGCTTGATACAACTATAGTCATATTATCAACAGCGGCCCGTTTGCTTTTGGCTTTTGGCTTTCTTAGTTCCATTACAGTTTCCTGAGGTTTTCTTTAAAATTTTGTAATTTGCTCATTTGCATTTATATGGAGACGAGCCTCCGATTTGCTCCCTCCTATCCCTGTATGATAGTCCCTCATGGTCTCATTAAATCCACTCAATATCTCTGCTATTTTAAAACATCAGTAACTTCTCTCCATCCTTATCTGCAACTGTAAATTACCTTCCCTTCTCACAGGTTTCTAACATAGCTATGGAAATTTCTAGATGCATCGTTCAGTATCCCCCGTACCAAAAATACTCTTCATAATCCCATCTTTAGCTTCCCCCTTTGCCATTAGTAATTCCTTGTTTAGTTGTTTCAAGTATTTCTTCTGCCTTGTTGTCTCTTAACTCTTTGTGTTCTCTTCTCACCAACCTATTTAAAACTCTAACCTGTCTATTATAATACTTAAATTCTTTATTTCTATTTATTTTCTGTTTTGGAATAAATATTTCTTCATCCTTTTTTATTATCTACAACTAAATCTATACTCTGCAATTCACAAATATTGTGGGTGGCAGAGGGTGCTAAGTACCAATCCTAATTCTGTTCATTCCAATCCCGAACAGAACGAGGAAAGACTGAATAAATAAAAGCAGCAGTACGGCATCTTATTTCTCTAATCTTACCCTTCTGTCATTACGACCTAAATATGTTGGCGGAAGAAGTAACTCAATGCACTCATTAATTAAAGAATTTCACGTATTCTTCAATAATTTCAAACGAAAACTACGTCGTCTGTCTGCCAAACAAACCCAGCCCAATCTATAAATCAAATCTGTAACACTTTCCTAAGGACTGCAACTAGCAGTCACTTCTGTATTTTCTCCAACATATCAATCAATCCCTTGAAATACGGACCCCAAACTCCACAACAGTAATCCAAATGCGGTCGCAGTAGAGTTTTGTATGCATTTTCGTTTGTATGGGCATTACAACTTCTCAAAATACGAACTATGAATCCTAATCTAGAATTAGCTTTGCCTACGACGGAAGTTATGTGCAAGTCCCATTTCATGTTTCTTTGTACTATTGTGCCCAGATACTTCAGAAATTCAGCCGTGTCAATAACTGAATTGTTAACTTTATTCTCGTAAACAAATGGAGTCTTTTTGTTACTTATTTGCATTGCCTTGCACTTTTTGCAGTTAAGTGTAAGCTGTCATTTATGGCACCACTCAGATATAACATCCAGATCGCGCTGAATTTCTAAGCAATCGACAGAGCACCTTATTTCCCTATATATAAGTGCATCATCAGCAAACAATCGCAACCTGCAATTAACGTTGTCACCGAGATCGTTTATAAAAATTAGGAAAAGAAGTGGTCCTATTACACTTCCTTGAGGAACTTCCGAAGTGACATTTAACTTAGAAGAAGTTTCCCCGTCTCCTTGAATTCTTACTACTTCGTTTGAACTGTACTTGTAGCTTCCTTCCATTTGCTGAATCTTTCCTTGAAATATTTCTTCGGTTCTAAAGATTTGTGACCTTTTATAACTGTACCTATTTCCCCCTTCAATTTTGGCCATTGGCTTACTGAATCCTCTAATATCTATCAGAACTGCATCATTCTGCTTTAAAACTTGTGTAAAGTTTCCTTCCCTTAGTGAGGTATTTGCAAACCTCTGTTTCGTTGTTTATTAATCGTGTTTCCAATCCCAGTTGACACCTTATAAATTTAAATAATTGCCATTCTTCACTCACCTCTGAATCTTCCGTCTTGACACTTATTCTGGCACTTAGGAATAATATGCAATCATCAATTGTATCTATCGAGAAGAGAGATTAGTTTCTGACGTTTGTCCTACATAAATAAAAGTAACTGTTACTGAAAGATCCTAATTTACTTAATTGCAGACAAGATATTTGTATTACAAACGAAAAATTAAATAGATGTCAGAGTTGAAGGATTAAATCTACAACGCTAATCACTGGTAGGAGAATTTTAACTAAGTTGCACTCAGCAAAATATAGTAAAGTCAAATGTTATAAAAGGTTGGCAGTGATTGACTGCAACTACTATGTACCGATGCTGGCTATAAGTGAGGTCGAATTTAGTAGTGCACTTCTCAAGGAAATGACAGTGACGCTGCAATATCACCGATTTCCGTGGACTTTGAATTATTCAAGGTCAAGCACTGTCGTAACTGCAAGCTCTTGCGTGTGCTGAATTCGAACACATAGCTCTGGTTGCTTCCTGTTGCGTCTTACTGCGACAACGCCTTCACTAAAGCATAATAAAATAATTCACAGTTCCTAAGAAATAAATTTTTTTTTAATAAGATTTAAAATGATACTTATTTATTATCCCCTCCCGCCCCCTTTCCCCCGATTTCAAAACGGCATAGCCCTTGGAATGTTATTTACTATCTACCCTTTACTCTGATTACAAATACTCTTAGTTTTTAGGATCACTTTAATTCCCTTTCTTGAAAATCGGAGTTACTTGAGCGATTTTCCAGTCGGAAGGTACTTTTCGCTCTTTTAAGAATTTACTGAATATATCAGACAGGAATAATCCGATTTCCGCTGCGTACTCTGAAATACCCTTACTGGAATTCCATCCGGGCCCGATGCTTCCCCCTCTTCAGGAGCTCTAATTGCTTTATGATACCTGCAGTATCTATTCGTAATGATTCCATCACCAACTCTACACAACGTGGAAAAACGGGAATGCTATCCTTATTTTCATCAGTAAATGAATTTTTGAATACAGAATTTAGTACGTTAGCTTTATCGCGGCTTTCATTAACCCCGGAACCTTCACGAATTAGTGTTGGAATATTGTTGTTGGTACAACTGACTTTTCGTAAATACGACCAAAATTTCTTTGGGTTTTCTGTGAGACTCTTAGGGAGAGAGTTGGAATAAAAATCGTTGAGGGCCTCACGCATCACATTCTTGACACGTCCTCTTAACTCAGCTAAGGTTTCTATATCGCTACGACACCCCTTTCTCCTTGAGCGTTCGTGTATCCTCCTTTGTTTTAGGAGTAATCTTTTAACATCGCGTGTGTACCATGGTGGATCATTCTCCTCCTTTATTGTCCGCTTCCGTATGTGTATTTCCATACTTTCCCTTACTATATGTATAAATCGATGCCACATTTCTTCAACGGTGTCCCTTGTTATGGTAATTATTCCTCAGGTAGGTTCTAAAACACCCCTTTGAGGCCTTACTGAATCTTTATACAATCCGTTCTTTTCCCCTTTATCGCTTGGACATTAAATTGATAGCCGCAATTACCGCTTGGTCATCGTTTACTCCTGTGGTCATTGAAATATCGGTGAATAATTCTGGCCTGTTGGTAAACAGCAGATCTAAAATGTTTTCGCTGCCGTTATGATACCACGTAGGTTCATTAATAGCTGCTCGAGATGATTATCAGAGAACAGATCGAGAATCACTTCAGAAGCTGTCTTATCTCTACTACCAGTAATGTGAACGTGGCCAGTCGATATAATACAGGTTGAAGTCACCGCTTAGAATCATAGCATGGTCTTGAAAACGGCTAGTTATACAATTTACATTATTTCTTATCTCCTCGGCGATAACTATGTCGGAATCGGGTGGATGGTAGAAGGCGCCTATGACGAGTTTTGACCCAGCAACATTGATTTTAATCCATATGATTTCACAGATCGTATCGACGTCTATATCATTACATGGGAGGGATTTACTCACAGCTATAAATACCCCACCTCCATGAGAATATACTCTATCTTTACGGAAAACGTTCATGCTATCTTTAAAAGTTTCGGCGGAACTTATTTCCGGTTTTTAAACCACTTTCTGAGCCGATAACGAATTCCGCTTCTGTGCTATAAATAACGCTTTCAAGTTCCGGTTGTTTGTTACAAACGCTTCTACAGTTAATTACGGGAACTTTTACGTTACTCCTGCATTCCGGTGTTACATCTGATTGGGTTGGTATATATATATATTTGCTGTCATCAGTCTTTCGACTGGTTTGATGCAATCCTCCATCCCTTCCTATCTTGTGCTAGCCTCTTCACCTCTACAATGTAAGTTACATTTATATTTCTGTTTTGAGGTGTGGTTGTTGGTCGCCTGTGTTCTCAACCATCATGCTGCTTACAATATTATTACTCTACTGATAGAGGCAATTTTGACGCACAGTTTCACCATATTCAAATTGTAGTTCAGTTTTACGCGCCGCTGTTGTTCAGAGTTTTTTTTTTTTCGGCGTGCTATGTCTGAAGCTGGCAATAGTAAAAGGCAAAACAAAACTGTGCGTCAATATTGATTCTGTATTGTAAGCAGCATCCTAGTTGAGAATACAGGTGACAAACAATGACACCTAAAAATAGAAATGTAAATGTATGTTATAAAATGTAAACAAATCCTTCTGTAAGAAACTCACAAACCAGTAATATGAACGTGTAAATGTAAATCACATTATGATTCATTATGTATAATATTGGTCTTCTTATATGTAAACAAAAATCGTTCTGTACATAACCACGATGAGAGGCGAAAAGCGTATGAGAATACATAAAATCTAACAACAGTTGCAATGGCGTAGTCATTAATTATTATTTATTATTTTAAGGAATAAAAATTAAAAAGTAAATAATTTCTGTTATTTGAGTTCAATTTTAAAAAGAGAAGGAAAATTGAATATGGAAATAAATAAATAAAAAAACCTACTAATGGCCGGAAAGTAATCGGGATGCGCAATTCACTCTATGGAGCAAGAATGTTATAAATAGAAATAAAAGAATTATATTTAAATCATTATTGGAGAATAGTCTTATATGGATCAGAAACCTGGATAATCAACAAAAAACATAGTAAGAATTTGAAAGCATTATAAATGGATTCCTGGAGAAGATCAGCAAGAATATCAAGAAAAGAAAAAGTAAGCAATACTGAAATAATAAGGCTAATGGAAGCAAAAGAAGAAATGTATGAAGTTATAGATCGAAAAAGATTGGAAAGATATGACTATGTAAGAAGGATGGAAGACATTACGACACTAAAACCTCTACAAGAATGAGAAGTTAAAGGAAGGACAAAAAGAGGACGGTCCATGTTTACCTGACTAAAAAGTGTACAATCAGCAATATGAAGATTTGGCGCAGAAGAGGAAGATATACAAGATCGAAATATCTGGAGAAATATTTTAAGAAGATTAAGTCAAGTTCTGTGTTCCGAGTTGTTATTGCTATGTTGGAGTAAAACCTCTGTAGGAATCGCTCTCCTACCAATCATCGGAGAGGACGGGGTTCAAATCCCGTCCGGCCATCGTGATTGCGGTTTTCCGTGGTTTTCCGAAGTCCTTTGAGGCGAATGCTGGGATGGTTCCCTTCAAGGCCACGGCCGACCTCCATCCCCCCTCCCTCCCCGTAGTGTAGAGGCTGAAAAGGATATCCATGATCCTCCAGCAGCCCGCCTCCCAGCCTTCAGCTGGGAGGAATGAAATCGCAGAAAAAAACAACAAAAAATAAAACACCTTTAGATTAACTGTGAGCTTATTAAGTGTGACGTCATGCCTGAATAATAAATGGAGGCAACTGCGAAGTGCAGGCAGGTTTTTATGCAGGCCGTTCTACTGTTCTAGAGACTCGTCCTCTGCGACGATAAACAGCGCAGTTCCCTCAGGTAATCACAATGTTCGCATAGTCTTGTCGCCGCAGAGTTAGGTCAGATCTGCTTCAGCTCTGTACACATGGGGAATGAGAGAGTCACCGAATTGCGACTGTGGTGAGGAAAAAAAATCATCCGTCACTTGACCTTTGATTGCCCAGTTCGAACCTTCAGAGCATCACGGATAGACTTTATTAATATTTCAAATGAAGCTGTACATTGGCTGCACCATGTTGATTTTAACTATAATTTAGTGTTACATTGTATTATTGATTTTGTGCATGGCCATAAGATATATAAATAAACCCGAATCTCAACCTGTTGCCTTTATGACTTCTTTCTCTAGGAACCCAGTTGCAACTACACAACAAACTGCGGCTTTCCTTTTTCTGTCACCTATTGTCACTTTATCGTCACGAACAGTGAATGCCAGAACTGAGAACAGAAATAGGGGAAAACTGAATTTAGCTTCAGTTCAAATAATAGAACAGATTTTGACTCAGTTATTTAGTACAGATAACTAAGCAGCTAAACTGAAAGTTTTTAGGCCCCTTAATATTGCTACTCTTAACCTAATCAATTCCAAGCGAGTATTCATTATACCATCTATTAATTCTTGTATGGTATGTATGCTAAAAATGTGATACGGTAATAATGTATCTACTTCGTGAATGTTATGCTTAATAATCATTTGTAGTTCTTCAGATTTGGAGACAAAAATATCTGCAAGTACTAGCATATCGTTGAGATACTAGCATATCGTTCATATCGTTGAAAGACCTATCAGCACAAAACCTAGAAAACACGGCAAAAGATGCTATAAAGAAAATTAACAGGTGGATTAATGCCAACAAACTAATACTTAATGTAGAAAAGACACAGTTAGTTCAGTTTCATACAAAAAATAAAACAAAGGACAGCTATAATGAGATATCAGAAGGAAAAGCAATCAATGAAAGAAGTTTCACAAAATTCCTGGGTGTTTATGTAGATAAAAAAATTGAACTGGAAACAACATATTCAACAACTTCTTAAAAAACTGAATTCTGCAACATTTTCACTGAGGATAAAATCTAGAATAGCTAATATAGAAACCAGAAAGTATATTTTGCATATTTTCATTCCCTGCTCACTTATGGCATCTCATTCTGGGGAAACACGTCACAAGCACATAGGGTATTTAAATTGCAAAAGCGTGCTATAAAAACTATTTGTGGAGCATGCCCACAGACGTCATGCAGAAATCTATTTAAAAACCTTGGTGTACTAACAATGCCAGCACAGTGTGTATACTCCGTACTATCATTTGTAGTGGAAAATCCTGAACACTTCAATCTTAATGCTGACATACATAGCCATAATACTAGGAATAAATATAATATTCACAAGGATTACAAATCGCTGTCAGTAGTACAAAAAGGGATAACATTTACTGGAGCTTCCTTATTCAATGTCTTACCAACAGAAATTAAATGTTACCTACAAAAACCAAACTACTTTAAGTCCAAACTGAAAGAGTTTCTGCTTCAGAACCCATTTTACACTGAGAAAGAATTTTCGTCTTGGAATTTGGTAACTAAGAATGACTGATAAAATAGTATATATGGTATATGGAAGGGGAAGGTGACAAAATTGTCCACAATTACTAAAATGATATATGGTTTTTCTTTCTGTTGAAACTTTTGACAATGGAAGTAATTACACTATTTACAAAATTTCAGTCATATATAGTAACTAACATGGGATAGCATGCACTCAAAAACTGCTGTGAAAAATTATCATACTAACAGGTTTTTAAGTAATTGACTGCTTATGAGTTGTTGGTAATATAATTGATATTGTTAATAGATGTGTGTACTGTTCCACATAAATAGCAACTAACATGATATAACATGTAGTTCAAATTACAGTGAAACTTATCATGGTAACTGGTTGGTAAGAAAATAACTGGTTATTAGATGCTGGTAACAAGTGTATACTCTGTTCCACAAAATAAGTATTAATTAACTCGAGATTGTATTTGTAGATTACAGGAGATATTGATTATACCAATGGGTTGTAGCTAACTCGTTGTCAATATATAATAATATTATAAATTATATAGTAATATTGACGTTACTAATAAGTGTATGTACTGTTCCACATCCCCGAGATTATTCTCACATGGGATCAAAGTGAACATATCTATCTATCTTGAACCACTATCGTGTGATTCATAATAGTCTTGTCCATGTTTGGGTTTAAAATTAATTGTGTTGAGACAATGACTTGAAGCTCTTTATTAGAAGTTTCCAAATCATTTAGTCTTCATCAGAATCTAGACTTCGAAATATGGTTTTTAGAATTTTACCTACTAAATGAAAAAATGTTCTTCTAACGCTAATCTGTTTGTGTGATAAATTCTCTCAGTAGTTTTTTTTACTATGGCTTTACGTCTTGTCGACGGCTAAGGTCATTAGAGGCGGGATGGGACTGGGGACGGGAAGGAATTCGGCCATGGCATTTTTGAAGGAAGCATCCCGGCATTCACCTGGAGTGATTTGGGGAAACCATGGAAAACCCAAATCTGGATGCCCGGACGATGATTCGAACCGCCGTCCTCCCGAGCAAGTTGTAGTCTATTATTAGGGATCAATACATATCAGCGGTGATTATATCCATTTCTTTAGCAAATATGACGCCATTCTTCTTATTTCGAATTAATTTTAGTATATTTCGATAGTTTTATTATAATTATTATTATTACTCCACAATTCACTAAAAGTGCATTGCACCTATCGAAAAGGGTGATAGTTTGGAAGGGCTATACGGGATATGGCAGGAGGCGCCCATGGGCTATTGTTAGGAACCATCCAAGCATTTGCCTGGAGTGACCCTGGAAAACCATGAAAAACCCAGATCAGGATGGCCGGAGTGCTTTATCGAAATCTAATCCTGTCGTATTTTAAGTTTATTCGCCCGGTAAATCCTTTCTATTCCATTCCCTAATCGCTCGTGGGAAAAATGAGTACAGAAATGAATCGGTTCTAGCCCTGATTTCTCTTATCTTATTTTCGCGGTCATTCCGAGATATGAATGTTGCTGGCAGCAATATTTGCTGGCTGTCATTCCGAAATACGTCAGTCGTGAATTTTTCAATTAGCTGCCGTCGAGAGCAACGCCTTCGGTGTTCCAGGTCTTGCCAACCTAACTCCTTCAACATCGCACTTACGCTTTCCCTCCAACTGTATATATACCTGGACCTTCTCTAATGACTCCATTAACCCCTTATGATGGGGACCCCATACAGAACAACAATATTCTGAGGACGTACTAGTGACTTGTATACAATCGATTTAACTTCCGGAGTGCATTGATTTAAATTACGACCTAGAAATCGGAGCATGTAGCTATTCATTATATTAAATGCGACAAAGTTGTTTCTCTGAGTGACGACATAGTGAGGAAGATGGGAACTCAACATTGATATTCTCTGGAACCAGAACGGTCCCTTCAAGGACACCATGACAGCAGTTATTACCTAGCGTGGTGAGTAAACGGTTAATGTTCTGGCCTCGCATTTGGGAGGACGCCGGTTCAAATCCCCATCTGGGTATCAACATTTGTGTTTTCCATGGTTTCCCCAAATCACTCCAGGCGAATGACGGGATGCTTCCTTCAAAGGCCATCGCCGTATTCCTTCCCGTTCTTTGTCCACAGTCCCATCCCGCCTCTAATGACCTCGACGACGACGAGGCTTAAAGACATTGTAATATCTGCGATATTAGTTCCACGACACAACCTTCTCAGATTCACATTTATAATAATTACGGCGCTGCATTAGTTCCTTCACTGCAAGTCCGGCTCTCACCTCCACCAGAAAAGCGAGAGTCTACTCCGGTAGAAAGTGAAAGCGCAGCAGCAACCCCTTGTGAAGACATCCCAGAGAAATCGTTTCACACAACCATATATAAACTGGGCCAAAACCTAGTGACAGCAGAGTCGCAGCTCATCACCAATAGACTCCACATCAGCAAGAAGAACTCCGACACCAGTAGACAGCACAGGGAATAGTTGAGCATTATTTCACATCAGCCATCTGGACTTAGCCGCTAACCAAGGCGCCACTCTGAACTTGGTATTTACACCACAGTGGGTGTTTCAGTCTTTCTTGAGGTCTCAGCCGTCTATCTCAATACTTACAGTTAAGTAGCAATTTCCTTCTGTTATTTTTCTGTGTTCTAAGAGAGTATAGGACTTTGTTTCTCTTAGCAACATTACTTCTGCATTCATGTTATATTTCTAAGTGGTCTAAGAGAGTTATCTTAGTCAGCATTTTCTAGAGTTATAAGGGAGTGGAGAACTTGCTTCCCTTAGCTACATCAATTCTGTTTAGTCTAAGCTACTACAAGAGGAGGGAACTAGGATTCCTTCAGCTAGTGCATTCATCTAAGATAAGGAAGGGCAAGCAGAACCTGCTACCCTAGGACTTGTATGTATCTAAAGGTCACTAATTAAAACCAATTGTTGTGCATAGCTTGTTTTTGCATTCAGTGTTACCATCAGATTTCTAACCTCTATCTTCCCTGGTTCCCGACGGGTTACCGCTCGCTCGACGAGAACCAGGTGTAACTCAATCAAATATACCTAAGGGCGGTACGAATCCGTGTCCCCAAAATCCCAGAGACGCTTCACCTCCTCTGAGGCCCTTCGGGATGGAACAACATAAGTAAAAAAAAAAGAAAAAAAAGACAGTTGTTATATGTGGGAACCGACTGTTAATATGTGTTCAGAATGTACTAGAATTACACCTTGGCCAGCCAATGAAGGCATAACACGCACTACTCACATGAATGTTTCTGCCAAAATCAGCCACTCTCCTTTCCACAGACGCCAGAAAAATTGCAGTTTAGTGTGAGCTTTTGGAGCAGTTCTTTGGTGAAAGTTATATTTTAGGCTATAATGGATTAGAAAATATATGAATTTTCTATAACACCATTTTACACTTCGCATGTTCAGAGAGAGGCTTCCTACTATTGTGCTTCAGCCACGTAGCACCTTTTGGAGAAGTTATAGCGCGCAGCCACAAATTTATGACGTACCAGTTATTTGTATCATTTAATCGCCTCCTCAAAAGTTCACTATAAACCCTAGTCAACCTACCTTCTTAAATTGATTTCATGATTACCTCAGGCATCATAAGTTAAGATACTATTAAGTTTTCTTTTCCTAGCTAGATGATTGCATACAGAGACTAAAAGTTTTAATAAAAACAGTCGACAGCAAGTGGCTAGGGCTTACCTGAAATTTCAGAATGTAAGTCACAGTATTTTATACTCGGTTGCACGCAACAGAATCCTACCAATTTTTGGTGTTGAGGTGTGGTGTGTCTAAGTACTTTACTACCGATTTCATCGCCAATATTACTTTTGAGATACCTCCAGTCAGCACAACTGAGAAAAAATTATTTTCTCTAGCTATAAAAAAACTTCAGAGTAATAATTAGTTATGAATAGTCGTTGAAAGTAACTGATAGGTAGGAGGGAAGTAAGAAGAAGACGAACGGATGCTGGTCAACTTTGCGAGAAGGAGTTACGGCTTTAGGAAGCAGCCTTGAATAGATCCGAGTTGGAAGTGAACGACTGGAGTGACACTAGGGGGTAGGGCGGTCAGAGAGTAGCCAAGCGTACATCGCCAACAGACAACAGCGTGCAGTTCAAATTTCAGTAAAAAAAGCGAGCACAGTGAAAATCAGAACATAACAAGTCTCAGCCATGGCCACAGGCAGGTCACCATTTATCGAAAGTCGGCGAAAAGAACAAAAGTTTGGCCATCAGTCAAGTACGTTTTAACTGAAAATAATAGGGATAAGTGATCGCTGAATTTTTACGCTTATCAGCTCTTTTCCGCCAGACAAACGAGTAAGAAAAGTATTGCTTACTGGGCTCTAAGAACTGATCAATTTTTACAGGTTTTTGGGCAGGCTATAGTTCTTGAAATGCATGAATCAGATATCGATGGAAATTTAGTATTATTAAACAAATTGAAAGGAGTCACCTATACACAGGATTAATACAGAATGAGAAAACTCAGACACTAGTTAGAGCTCAAGGTCACTAATTGATACTCCCTGAAGCGGTTGACTTGTCACTTGCAAAGGAATCAGATATTTATCCCAGAGAGAATTGTCGTCACACGCTATCGGCACACACGAAAGCTATACATTGCAGGAATATCAATAGCTCCTTTAGGAAATGTACTTTCTTTTGAAAAATGGGACACTGAAGCAGAGAATATCAATTATGCCAACAGATTAGACACAGTGCTTCAAACTGTAGAAATTAATTTACATTAAGAACAGTCCTCTAAATCATTTACAGTTATTGTCATAACGATGGTCACTCAGCATCAGATCTTGAGACTAAAAGAAACAGGTGTTCAAAATGTCGGAAAAATTGCTCACTTTCCATTTAAA
Source organism: Vandiemenella viatica (assembly GCA_031002005.1). Taxonomy (NCBI): domain Eukaryota; kingdom Metazoa; phylum Arthropoda; class Insecta; order Orthoptera; family Morabidae; genus Vandiemenella; species Vandiemenella viatica. The sequence continues at coordinate 367,378,537 of CM061921.1, forward strand.
TGTATGAGTAAACTTACTAAGATGCCACATACAAACAAACAGGAAAAGTCCAGTCAAGTGTAAATTCATACAACCGCATTTGCACTGGAAAATACTGGCGTGTTTTTAGGTTGTCAAAATATAAACGACTTTATTAAAACACCTTGCTCAAACACCAGAGAACTTTCCATACAGTTCCTATTACACACGGATGATCAAATTACTGTAATCAATAAATCCACATTGAAAGAAAGCACGTATATCAACAGAAAGATAATCATACACATTAACGGCATTGCATCTCAACTTAGAAAAACTTTTGGCACAGTCACTCTGTAATTATACTAGAAGGACAACTTTTACTTTATCCATAAATTCCAAGTTGTTTCTAGATCCTTGGACATCACCGAAAAAGAGTTAATCGTTCTTCAATTTTTGATGCAATATGGTACTGTCACAAATTACAGGAATATGGCTGTTTATCATCGCTGTTGGCAAAACGCAAACACAGTCATATATTAACTAAGAGAACAAGAATAGTAAACACTAAAAATGAGCAAACATGTTTTTCATGCTAATAAGAAGAATCAAACAGGAAATATTTCTATTAGGAGTCAGCAATATAGAACCAAGGACCTCAAATCGATAAACAACACCAAGTGGCAAACCAAATTGTAACAGGCTACATCACAACAGAAAAATAATAATCATTCACAGCAGAAGGGCAATTAAAAAACGCAGGGAATATCACCTAATCCTTTACTACCCAACACAGTCAAATGTTAACTGTAACAAAGAAGTTTATAGTTCCCTACCTTGAATATTGACGGCGGTTAAGATGTTGTTACCAGGGCCGTCATTTAGGCACTGTGGGCCCCTAGGCTGTACATGTGGTGCAGGCCCCCTGTCGGCAGTGGCCCTGGCTGCCTCCGGCTATGGATGCTTAAATTTCGAAATATTCGAAATTCGGCCTTAATTTTTTTTAGCTCTACTACTGGCCCAGGCGGGGGATCCAGGGTTGTGGTGCGGGCCCCTAGGCTACAGCCTATGCAGCCAATGCTTAAATACGGCCCTGGTTGTTACTACGTCTTATTCTACAGACAGTATTGTTCGATGTCTTTAGAACTTTGAAAAATGGACACAAGATTGTCATATAATTACGGTTCCACACTCCACACGTGGATATAAAACCTTTGACCGTGATCTGTTTTTAGTTCGTGTGGTAACGGACAATGAACAGGTTCTGTAAATCGTTCAACTGATCATGGCCGCCATTACAAACTTCGGGAAAATAAACAGTATATCCACTTCGGTAACGTTTTTTGAAAGGGATCCATGACTTTGAAATAACTAAAATCACTTCACATTAGTTACAATCAGTTTATTAAGAATTTTTAAACTTTCAGGTCAGTACCAGACATGTATCACACTTATACAACAATAATAGAGTTTCAATCCGACTTATGATTGCAGGATTTTAACTAGAAATAGTACATCACTTGGTCACGTTTGTAACAACACACATTCCTGTAGGCAGTTAATTAATAGTTAGGACTTCCTGGTCGCGATTCATCACTCCCGCGTAAGTTATTCGCGGATACAAGTACACCTCGGTGTCAACATGGCGGCTATTACTCCCTCGGTTACTAGACACCACCGATCAAATATTAACTAAATCAAACAAATCCGCTTCTTCTTCTAGTCCATTTTAGCCAATCATAAACTTCCTTTGGCCTCGCGTGACCTTTTATAGCCTATCATGAATTTCGACTTAATGATTCCTTTCTTCATAAGTCTTTCCACTCCCTGTCTTATTTGTCTGTCTTCTAGTTCGACAACCTCTCTGCTCGGTCACTATCCAGACCAAAACAATTTATCATTCCTTGCTTGCTTAGATGGAGTTCCAACACTTGCGTTACAGAATATTAAGACAGCCAAGGCAACATAAATTAACGAACAATCAGATAAATCAGCAGACTTTCAATAGCCCACTTCCATTCCGATTGTTAGTCTTACTAGACCAAAGCACCACCTAGTATTGCGACTGCATTCTTATCTAACAACGCTTGTACTTTTTCTTCTTTTAACTCTGTGTTTGGTGGGTTGTATACTGCGACTAGAAGCAAAGGTTCCCCGTTTACCAAGCGTTCGACGGCTGTGTGCTTCTGGTCACCTGTTTGTGCGTCAGGAAAGTCTCTGTGGACCTGCCTGTCTTCGATCAAGATAGCAGTGCCACCTCTCCATATCTGTCTGTTAGTGCATATCACAACATAGTTCATCAGCCTGGAATCGTTAGACGCTGTTAGGTGAATTTCTCCAGTGAGGCCTAAGTCAATGTCATTGTTGCAAGAATCAAAGTGAATCTAGTAGTTTGTTTAAAACACCATTACCACATCAAGCAAGTACTGTATGTTTAGTATTGATATATTATGCCCCAGGATGCTCAGGAGCATAATATGACCATGAATCTGGAAGCAGCTTCTACATCTAGAAAGAGAACTGCAGCAAATCGCCCTGATGAAAGTTTTAAAAAGAGGGCAACTACCTTGACCTACAAAATCGCTCCGCTGAAAAGTACCTCCTTGAAGGCGACACGTCGCAAGACAACTGTCGACGCCGATGGCTTCGTCAAGCCTCGGCTGCTAAACTTAGCACCTACAACACGCGTACTCTAGTCCCCACCACCAGGAATAAATTTGCATCTCTCCCAGTTGAAGGGAGGGACACCAATGATAACCCCAACAAAACATCCAAGATAGCCCCAAGCATAGTTAATTTCAAGGAAAACTATATGACCTTGTGCCATTAACCACTGAAGCATTCATGATCAAAACAGCTGAACGTGACCTCTACAAAATGCAGGTCAAGAACAATGCTGACCACATGGCGATCACCAACTATATATCTACGAACGCAATACCGTTCTACACCTACCCGTCAGTGCAAGAAAAGACCATAAAAGTAGTCATTAAGGTGATGACTTTCAGCATTACTCCTGACGAAGCCAAGGAGGAGTTAGAAATAGCAGCGAGAACCGTAGCTCTCCTCCGCTCGCCGAAAACAAACCAGAAAATACCACTATTCCTTGTTGTTCTGACACACATCGTACAAAATCGAGGTATCTACAAAATGACATCCTTGTGTGCCTTAAAAGTGAGAATCGAAAAACTACGAAGCAAGAGAGGGCCACCCCAATACTTCAATTGTCAGGGTGTAGGGCATGTAGCCCGACACTGCGTTATGCCTCCCAAATTTGTGAAATGCGCAGGAGAGCACTCATCGAGGGACTGCATCCTGAAGAAAGGAGACACTCCACCAAAATGTATAAACTGTGATGGCGACCATGTCGCCAGCTATAGGAAGTTCAAGGCCTTCAGCAGGTTTGAAGAGCGGCAGAAAGCTAACAATGCCTCGTACCTAGCTGTCCTCAAAAGGCAAAAATAAAAGAAGAAAAAAGAGGAGCTTAGGAACAAACAAGATACTGAAAATACTGAACCAAAAATAGGCTCAAATGAAGCTGCAACCAGTGAAGTTACTAACGTCGGTCAATCCACTGCCACTCAAACACAGGGAACCAGCGTAACAAACAAGCCCCCAACGTGAAGACGCCAAACGCATGGAATAAATCCCTGCAAGGCAAAACCAACTCAGAAGCACGAAGATCCCGACCGTCAAGCCCACATGATCAACGACCACTGATAAAGACAGCTCGAACACTCGAGAAGCTGATCTTCCGAGTAACTCCCAGTGCGACAGTACTAAGCTATTCAGTATGATGCATATGCTGATGCAAACGGTACACACCATGCTCCAGGACCTTCCGCGGCAGATAGCTGCAGCTGTTCACACGGCCCTCAAAGCCACGCAAATAGGAACTAATCTTACCGAACATGGGAAATAGACTAGAGGACATAACAGTTTGTACATGGAACGCCAACGGCATTTGGTGGCAGCTCGGCAAATTCCGACAATTTCTACTAGATGAGCAAATAGACGCCTGTCTTGTAACTGCGACGCATCTAAAATCTGGAAAACCTGGAAACCTACAGATAAAGCAGACGCTATTATTGACAACTTTCAGGCAAACTCCCAGCCAATAGAAGAACATCGAGAAGACGCCCATAGTACCTTGCAACTGACCCACTGCCGGAGGACGACATCGACCCGACTACAACTGAGGAGGTATAAGAACTTCTGAAACGTGTCGAAACAAATAAAGCAACCGGATATGGCCAAATTAGTGGCCAACTTCTGAGGCAGCTCCCATCATCTGCGGTAGACTACATCAAGTCAACATTCAACAGCATAATGGCCACTGGCGAATAATTGGAAGCATAGAAGCACGCGGAAATTGTACCCGTGCTCATATCTGGCAAAGACAGGCGCTCCACGGAATCTTACAGACCGATAAGTCTTCTCCACATCCTGTCTAAATTATTTGAGAGAATTTACCTACGCGGCCTTCACAGACACATTGAGGTTGAAGGAATTCTCCCGAATGAGCAATTCTGGTTTCGGTGCAACACCTCTATGCCCCAACAACTTCTGCGGCTTGCAGAGTATGCCATGAGAGAAGGGAGTATTTTGGTGCTGTATTCCTGGACGTCTCCCAGGCATTTGATTCTGTCTGGCACGACGGCCTTCTTTATAAACTGCTGACCCAGGGATTCTCACTACAACACGTCAGACCAATAAAAAACTACTTGACTGGAAGAACCTTTAAAGTGATAACAGAGGATGCTGTATCAGCAATAAAAACCATCAATACTTGAGTCCCTCAATGATCTGTCCTTGGACCAGTCTTCTACAACCTATACACCGCCGATGTGCTGAGGACTGAGCTTACAAACTAACTATATGCGGTTGATACTACTCTCTATATCTATAGTATCAGAGCCACACACTTACGTAACAAGTTGCAGCGGGGATGCACCAATACTGAAAGTTGGGCAACCAAATGGAGATTGGAATTCAACGCCACCAAAAGCCAGACAATCGTAATTACAAGGAAGAGTGTACCTCAACTAAAGTCATTACGGCTGTTCGGAGAGGATATCAAGTGGAGCAATACGGCACTCTGCCTTGGAGTCACCCTTGATAAACGAATGACCTAGAAAACACACACCAGGAACATTCGCGCAAAAGCAAAGGGTAGGATGAGGGAACTAAACCCGCTACTAAATCCAACAACTACACTGCATCCTACTACAGCAAGGCTGCTCTACACAACAAGTCAGGCCACTGCTGGAGTATGCTGCACCAGTGTGGGGCAACGCTACTCACTCGCATATAAAATTGCTACAGACAATACAAAATAGGGCGATTCGCTATGCATATAAATTGCCACGGTAAACGCCAGCCAAAACTCTCCATGACGTTAGCGGACTCCCTCCCTTGATAGACCGCTACAAGTCTGCAGCGCAAGAGCTCTATGAAAAGACCAAGGTACATAATAACCCTCTAATCAGACAGCTGGGCACTCTGGCTCACCTCGACAGCAGAATAATATGACCAGTGAACCTAATTAATAAATAAGACGATCCCTGAATAGCAGGCCAGGATCCACTAACACAGACAAACAAAATCACCCGGACCCGACATGCCCAGCAAGGATACAACCAATACACATCAAGGACAAATAAAATTAAACTGGAAGGCGATGCACACAACTGAGCTAGAACTTCCACACACCCAAGAAGAGATGAATTCTAGGTGATTATGTCTGCTAAGTCGGAGGAGGAGAGATATACAGACTCTGTGTGACAGAGGGTGCATTGCACCTATCCGAAAGGGTAAACCCAGATCAGGATGGCCGGAGAGCTTTATCGAAAGCTACTCCTGTCGGATTTTAAGTTTACTCGCCCGGTAAATCCTTTCTATTCCATTCCCTAATCGCATGTGGAAAAAATGAATACAAAAAGGAATCGGTTCTGGCCCTGATTTCTCTTATCTTATTTTCATGGTCATTCCGTGATACGAATGTTGCCGGTAGCAATATTTCTTTGCTGTCATTCTGAAATATGTCAGTCGTAAATTTTTCAATTAGCTTCTGCGGAGAGCAATACCTTCGGTGTTCCAGGTCTTCCCAACCTAACTCCTTTAACATCGCACTTACCCTTTCCCTCCAACTATATATACCTGTCACGAATCGGGCGGCCCTTCTCTGGGCCCTCTCTAATGCCTCCAATAACCCCTTTTGATGGGAACCCCATACAGAACAACAATATTCCAAGTGAGGACGCACTAGTGACATATATGCAATCATGGTTTGTTGAATAAGTTGTCAGTTGGTGTGAGTTGTCTAATATGTTGTCGCTCGTGACATGGCATCATGGCAGTAATGAGCTGTGTGAACAGCTGAACCAGTACAGTCAGCTGTTCGGCGTTATTGTTGGAAGCGTTGCAGCAGGCCTGACCTTGTGTCACGCAGCGATGTTATTGGTCGCCATCTTGTTGCTGTCATGTCCCAGGTAAGTTTGCAGATCGGCGAGGAGCAGCGGACCGCGGTTGCGACCCACTCGCAGTCTTGGCTGCCGGACAGTGGTGCTGTTGGGAACTGTCACCGTGGTCAGCTCGTCTGGCAGTCATCAGTCGATCGTTTCCACCACATCTCACGCACCTTTGTTGGTTGGTGCAGTCTCGCGCCTGGTGATCATGGGCTTGACAGTTATAACACTACAGATGTTTGATGACGAGGGGCTCACCACGCGCCAACAAGCCGCCGGCCCCTACCTCACTCGGAAAGCATAAGCCTCGGTGAGGACGTCGCGCTGGCGCACTGCACCCACAGCGCCGCCACCCGCAGACGCGTCGGTCATTGCGCTGCAACAGTTGGTGCAAGCAGTGGCCGACGCAGTAACAAGATCCCTGACATGATAGCGAGTGCTACCGCGCAGGCGGTCGCGATCGCTTTCAACCACCAAGACACAGAAACAAAATAAAGGACCAAACGCTCCAAACGCAAAGACAATGGTCCAAAAACAAAGAAAGCAAAACACACAGAAAAAAGGAAGGTGATGCCAAACTGACAATGACTTCCTAACCGAATTCCCTAGCTTAAGGGCTAGGGGAGTATTATGGAGCCGACTTTCGCCGTGACCTCGGTGACCAAATTAATCAAGCTTTGCAACGCCCAATCTCCGCAGCGGAATTGCCCGTTCTTTAGCAAATCCCTCTCCCAAGAATTCTCGACAGGGACTATAATGAGAGGGAGTACCTCCTATAGCTACATAGCAGGCTGTTCATACAACCTATGCTGCCTCACTGGGATACTTTGAAAAGCCAAATAGCTTCCGGAACAGCAATCCAGCCCAGCCTCACCGTGGTAAACAGAAGAGCCATCTTGCTGTCAGATAAAGAAACCCAGTCGTGGCCAGGAAATAGAGGTATAATGAGCCAAGGAAGCGGCTCCTGCTATCGGGGAAGGCCCAACGTTTCCTGTAGTTACACATTACCAAGGGAAATCATCTTCTACAGCCCCACGGACCTACTAAAAGTGACTCAACTTGTCCAAGGAAACAACATCAGCTACACAACCCTGCAGTTGAAGGATACCAAACATGCACAACCCGAAGTACAAGCCACACTGCCAGACCGACGGATAAAAGAACACACCAAGAGGAAATCTGCATCCAGCTATGCTTCCAATGCCAACCCATTGGATATTAAGGTTTCAACTGGAACGTTGCGTCCTATCTAGAGGCAAACATCGAGGGGCGCACTGCATGAGACCTCGTCAAGAACGAATCTGCTGCAATTTTTTGGGCTACCACGCTGCGTGTTATGGCGATTGCCTAGAAAGAAAGCAGCTTAAAGCAGGCAGACAACTGGACATGGTGCGGGACCTCACAACGAGGTCACCAGCAGCAAACTAAGGCGAATACCGGGCCGCAAAACCAGATATCACACCAAAAAAAATAAGATAAAAAGAAGAAATCTGAAACAAGAGGAACAGAGAGACAAGCACATCACGCAACCCAACGCCACCCCATGAACTTCAAGAACCACCGATAACCACGTAGATTGTGGACCACGCTGTAAGCACTGCCACGATCGCCAAGATGGGGATTCGCGAAGGGAAATTAGCTGTCAACAGTCATTAAACTGCTGAATCAGCTGATTACCATCCTCCTATCAAGTGCCACCTTAGAAACATCCACCAGCAGAACATTAGAATACTAAAGTGGTCCAAAGTGCATCAATAAAGAGAATCCCAAACCCTAATCCTAGCGAGACATTCTTAAGGCACCAACAGCAGAGGAAATACAATCAGGCCTTTCAGGCAATGAAAAAATAGTATATTTCTTCGTTGCGGACCACGAAACCTAAAATGGAGCCGTCTTATAGAGGCTGCTAGGCAAAGGTACAACGCTTTCTGTGGAGTTTCGCCAATCCCGATTTCCAGGCTTCAATAAGACGTTGCCTACTGTCTCTATTGACAGTATCTGCTAGTCGAATTTCGATTTCTCCATGACTACTGAGTAGTAAAAATGTCAAGTACATGCCAGTATCAAAATGTTATTGAATTCTACCCTGTGGCAATGGTCGAACACATACTCGGTGCTCAATGATTTGATTTATTGTACTAGGCAGAGGTAGTCTTTATATTCTTTACAAGGTTTTCTTCAGTGCGGATAGTTTGGCAGCAGTAAGTCCTTCTTCACTCACTTCACATTTCTGGGTCTCCACAGTCAAGGCAGCGACAGAAAATTGCCTGGCTGATACTTTCAGTACTGAGACCTGGAAACTGGCCTTTGCTAAACTCTGGAGACACACACTCTCATATAGGAAAGCATTAGTCCCAGAGTGAGGGGAAATTCTTCCACGACGAAACTCAGCAGAGAGAGTTGTACCTCTGTCTAGAAGCCGCTATAAGGTGGTTCCATATTAATGTCAGTGGGACGCACCGAATGCGTATACGCAAACCAACTGGCAGTCTAAAATAGATTCAGCACCTCGATCACATGTGAGAGAAGATTCGGCAGAGAAAACTTTGCCTTCAAAAACAAAATTGCTGGTTCCAGAAAAAACAGAGTCGTTGGGAACAGACACCGACAGCAACGAAAACACAATAAACAATAGCAGTGCAAATCAAATCACCATGACATCAAAAACTATCAAGATGGCTAATACCATGAGTTGCACGAGGTCTTGATCCAGTTGGCAGTTATCTTTCCGCTTCTGGCTGCTACAGTACAACATCTGTCCATCACCATTAGCTCTGCTCTCTAAACAGAGCAATCCACCACATGTCTGACATACCAAGATGACCATTAAACTTATAAAGAGTCTCAAAAAATGTACCTGGAACTCTAATGGAATATATAGACAGTAAACACAGTTCTCTGAGAACATGGAAATACCCCTACACTTAATAAGCCAAACTCAACCATACCTAATCTTTTAGCATATCGTCGTAACGAGCCACTGCAAATGGAGGAGTCGCTATCTATGTCAGAAGATCAATCAAACATCACACATAGTTCTACATAATCCTGTCAATGTAGAAGCCACTGGACTTATGGTCACTGCAATGGAGGTTCCAGTAACGATGATCGTGGTTTACCATCCACTGAGATAAGTGTTGGCAGCCGCAAATGATAGCAGCACTTAGGAATATTCCAGGGCAATTCACCTTGGGAGGCGATCTAAATGCCACAAACGGAGTTTTGCACAGCCAAAGAGCAAACGCTAGCAGCAATTTGTTGTAACGGGAGACGTAGCGGTGGGGATTGGTATTGTGGGGCATAGAGAAGACTACCCACTCTGCGGCTGCTGAGAAGATTGAGCATGACGTTCTCGGTATGGACGCTGCACGAGCGGAAGAATGCGATAAAGATTACGGGTGAGCCAACTGGACAAGATCCGCGACGAATTGTTGCCAGTAATGGTTTGTAGTATATTGAGAGATTTTAGCTATAATATATTCTAACTTTCGCTCTGGATAATTTTTCTCAAGCTGCAGCTATGTAATGTAATTACACCCAACGAAGCAGAGCTCAAGGTTGGGCAAAGTCACTTCCCGTGGGAAGCAGACCCCCTACCATGTTATCCCAGAAAGCCCTTAGCAAGGGATTTTAGACGAATAGGACTAGGTCACATGACTTCTCCCCACCACGTTTCTACTCTGGAGAGCGCAGTCTGTAACGGCCTCCAGGCAGTCGATTCGCCGATTCAAAGGATGGACCACGTCGCCATATGGCATGCAGATTTTATTAGGTAATGGCTAATGCAAGTTATACCCTCTGGCTGACTGAGAAAGAATATCCCGAGTGGCAGGATTTTATTAGTACGAGATGCCTTTTATGAGAGCTAGTTTATGCAGTATTTTTCAAGTGTATTTTTATGTGCCTATTTTTATTAAAGCTATTAAAGTCTCTCCATTCTTTCAACTACATGTGTTCATTCGCATCGCTGATTCCTGCTCATTACTAGCAATAAGTGTGGGCAGAACGTAATTGCTCTGATCTTATGGCCACATATCTTCGAAAGCTAATCGAGGAGTGGTTAATCAGAGACGAATCCAAACGTCGGCTGTGGTGATTTGCCGCTCAGTTACTATAGCCGCATAGAATGGTGTCAGATGTGGGGTAGATTACGTAAAATCAGTGATCGATGATAGCAGAAATATTGGGAAAGTATTTTCCTATTAGTACGACAAAGGGACAAATATTCTCTTTCGCTGTAAAAACCATTTCTTAGGTGTAGCAGCCGCAGAGGGTAAATGCAAAGCCAGAAACAGTATGAAGAAGTCAGTATAGTAAAGTAATTTTCGACGCTACAAGGAGCGCGAGTTGGAACCGAAACCGAATACTGCAAGCAGATAAGAAGAATCCAGACCGAGTTCGCGATCCGCCGGAGAGAGGGCAGCACGGACCGAGTCCCAGCAGCCAGCGCGAGAGCAGTGGAGGGGGTGACATCGGCAGCAGCCAATAGGAAGACGACGCCACCACAACACGTGCGGGTGGCGCCAGAATTCAAGTCTCGCAGTCTCAACCCAGCAGAACAGTGAGTAATACGCAGTGCGCAGTGTTTCACGATGAATACCGCAACGAGTGAAGTAGGTGTTGAAGAGAGCAGTGCGGGAAAGCTCTCAGTATCAGAAGCATTAAAATTGATTCCGAATTCGTTTAGCGGAGATGAAGAAGAACTGCAGCCTTTCATTGAAAATGTTTCAACTGCATTTAATTTAATTGCTTAGCAAGATCATGATGTTCTCCTTCATTTTGTAAAGTCAAAGATCTCTGGCCAGGCCAGATCGAAATTGCTCGTCCGAGTTTTTACCAAAACATGGGATTCTGTAAAAGATATCTTGATTGAAAACTATGGGGAGAGGCGTTCATTAGATCACTATGCTTCTAACCTTTTTGCAGCTCGTCAGGGTAAAGCAGAACCAATTGTTGAATGGGCCGCGAGAATCGACAAATTGTCACATGACTTTAGAAATGTAGTAGATAAAGAAATTTCTGAAGAAGATGTAAAAGGGAGTCTCACTCTTGTTGATCGCCTGAGTCGCATTACATTTATTCAAGGGTTAAGTAATGACAGAATACAGACAGTAATTAGAGCGCGGGGTTCCACTATCACATTGCCAGTAGCTGCTGAATTAGCACTCGTCGAAGAAAATGCATTGTTGTCACAGAAAGAAAAAGCTGTTATAGGGCGTTCAGATACACACACAACACAGAGTAATGCCATAAATAAGGTTTCGCTTGCAATAAAAGTGGCCATATTAGTAAAGAATGTAGGAGCCAACCCGTTTGCCAAATCTGCAGACAAAAAGGTCACCTAGCCATATCATGTAAAGCACGCACACAGTTCAGAAGAATTAGTTATGTCACTTGTGCATATTGCCATAGAAAAGGACATATGATTGCAGAATGTAGAGTAAAAAAAGGCAGTTTGTTACAAATGTAATAAGATCGGGCATTTCGCGTCACATTTTCGCAACAATGACACAACACAAAAGACAAACAAAGGTTCGGGAAACGAGCGAAGAGTGTGAGAAATGGCAGCCACTCTTACACTCGTCAATACGGCAAAATACATACCGTAGGTTGTGAACATGAGAATGATTTTGTTAAGATCACCTGTGAGCAAGTAAACAATGGGGAAATATTCTGTCTCCTTGACACGGGGGCACAGCTGTCTCTTATACACAAGAATGCATTGGCAAATCACGTTCAAATAGATACAAAGAAAACTTTAAGTATTAAGGGAATTATGTCACACACAGTTAGAACAAAAGGAACGATTGTTTTGCAACTAAAACTGAGTAATCATGTGTTCATTAAGCATGAATTTCATGTGTTTGAAGAGTCTGTTGATATAGTTAAAGAGGGGTTAATTGGGAGAGATCTTTTAATCAAACAGGGAGCTATAATTAATAATGAAAACATGTCTGTATGTATCAGTGGTCATTCGATTCCAATACTAACAGAATCAGAAAATATTAGTGGGCCTAGTAAGCGGGCTAGAGTAGTCTCAAAGGGGTCAGAAAACTGAAGAGGCAAATGTTCTCAAGCGAAGGGAATAATAAACACAGAGGTACCGCCCGAAAACTCTCGCAAAAGACGAGGAAAACGAGTAAACAAAAAGAATAGACATAGCAACAAAAACACAAATAATGCTCAAAACAGTAATGAATCCACTACACAATATATACATAATGAACAACAGGAACATAAACAGACTGTAGAAGTATCTAATCGGAGAGATGCTAGTAATTCAAGTCACATTAAAGATAGTTTAAAGCAGTTGAACAACAGTTCTAAAGGCACAAAAGAATTTGCAAGTCTTCGGGAGGATTACACAGTAAAGTTAGGGCCACGAGAAGAACGCATTTTACGAGTTCATTGGTCAAAGTAGAAAATGGTACCTGTATTTTATCCATGGTAAATACCAGGGAGGACAGTGTTGAATTTTATTGCGGAGCATTACAGGCGCAGCCATATTGCGCGGAGAGCGATATGACGTCAGAGTCACGTGATCCGCCAGCTGACAGCCCGTCCACCATTAGAGTTGTAGAAGGTAAACAAACAACTAAACACGTGCAACCAACACAAGGGAAATCACGCACCAGTTTATTAATGGAAAATTTGAGGCTAGATCATTTGAATGAAGAAGAAAAGCGATCCATTATAGAAATTTGTTTATTGTACAATGATATATTTCACCTCCGAGGAGATAAGTTGACACACACCAACATAGTCACCCATGAAATCAAATTAAAGCCAGAAGCACACGGTACAGTCATCAAACAGAGATCGTATCGAATTCCAGATACTATGAAACCCATTTTACAGAAAGAAATTGAGCAAATGCTTGAGAATGAGATCATTGTTCCATCAACTAGCGAGTGGAATTTCCCAATACTTGTCCTACCTAAGAAACCAGATGCCAGTGGTCAACAACGATACAGAATTGTGGTAGACTTTCGCAAATTAAATGAAATTACTGTAGGAACTGTTTTTCCGCTTCCACTAATTTCAGAAATCTTAGATTCCTTGGGGAAGGCCAAATACTTTTCTACCTTAGACTTAGCTCAGGGGTATCACCAAATTTTGATTAAAGAATCGGATCAACCATTAACTGCATTCAGTGCAGGTCAAGGTCACTTTATGTACAGAAAGATGGCTATGCGGCTTGCCTCCGCACCCGCAAGTTTTCAGTATCTTATGACAGTCGCTATGAGTGGTCTACAGGGTGATCGATGTTTTGTATATCTAGATGACGTAATCTGTTTTGGATCCAAACTTGGAATCACACAATGAGAGGTTAAGAGACATTTTTGACAGATTAAGAACACACACACTTCGCCTTCAGCCAAACAAGTGTAACTTCTTACAAAAAGAGGTCACCTATCTGGGACACAAGTTGACAGAACATGGAGTTTACCCAGACCCACAGAAAATTGAAAAAGTCAAAAATTATCCAACTCCTCAGACAACAAAACAATTGAAAACATTCCTTGGGTTTGCAGGTTATTATCGTCGTTTCATAGAGAACTTCAGTAAGATAGCTAAGCCATTATATGAACTATTGAAGAAAAATGTTCCATTTGATTGGAGTCCAAAAACTGAGAATGCTTTCCAAACTCTCAAGGAAAAATTGATCTCAGCACCTGTTCTAGCGTACCCAGACGAAAATCTTCCATACATTATTAGCACAGACGCGTCTCAGTATGCCATTTCGGGAGTACTTTCGCAGGGGCAAGTTAGGCTTCAGATAGACCAGTCGCCTATATTTCCAGAACTTTGAAATAAAGCAGAAACTCATTATTCCACATCTGAGAGAGAAGCACTCGCGGTTACGTGGGCGGTAAAGCAATTCAGACCTTACGTCTTTGGAAGACATTTCACGGTCTATACTGACCACCTCCCCCTTACTTGGATTTTTAGTGTTAAAGACCCATCTTCTAGATTACTAAGATTTCGCTTAAAACTTGAAGAATACAATTACACAATTGTTTATCGCAAGGGAAAATCAAATACAGTTGCAGATGCACTTAGTAGAATTAGGGAAGTAAGGGAAGTACAAGAATCCACCCAACCAGACACTGTCACAGATGAAACAATGCAAACAGTAGATGCACAAATCCAGACAAATGAGGAGGAATTTCCAACACTAAATGAGGAAGAAAAACTAGCCATACTTAAGGAATACCATGACAGCCCCATCTCTGGACATCTAGGTGTAAATAAGACATATGAGCGAATTAAGAGATACGTTCAGTGGCCAGGGATGAAGTCTTATATAGAAAATTATGTCAAACAGTGTGATAGTTGCCAGAGGAACAAACACTTAGTACCACATACCCGTATGCCATTAGAGCTTACAAAAATACCTGAGCATGTATTCGAACGTTGTGCAACAGACATTGTTGGCCCAATGCCGTTGAGCAACAATGGGAACAAATATGTGTTGACATTTCAGGACGAATTGACCAAATTTATAACTGCAATTCCGATAGCCAGACAAGATTCTGATACAGTGGCTCGAGCATTAGTCTTAGAAGTAATCCTACGCTTTGGATCGCCAAGCATTCTTCTTTCGGATAATGGATCGTGCTTTATCAGCGAAACAATGCAGAAAGTATGTAAATTATTAAAGATAAACAAAATCCAGACGTTGGCGTATCGGCCCACAATCGAACTTTCGTGGAACGCGCCCACCGTAGTCTTTCAGAGTACTTGACGGCATTATATTGACAAGAATCAGAGCACATGGGATGATTGGTTACCTTATTTTGTATTTGTGTATAACACTAGTATTCACAGTGCAACAGGGTACACGCCACACGAGCTAATGTTCGGTAGAATACCAAATATACCAGGGGTATTACAAAGTGATCCAAAGGAAGTTCACTATTCATATGATGAGTACGCAGATGAGCTAAAAGCTATCCTACAAACACTACACTAAGCAGGCTAGAGAGATCAATCAGGGACTGAAAGAGAAAAACAAAGAATATTACGATAAGACACAAAATCCACGAGAATTTGAAATTGGAAGCAAAGTTTTGCTAAAAGATGAATCTGTTCGCAGAGGTAGGTCTCAGAAGCTTGACAGTGGTTATAGAGGACCTTTTGTTGTGATTGGAAAACGAGGCGTAAGTGTAACTATTCAACTGGGCAAATATAAAAGACTCACAGTTCATGCCAATAGATTAAAGCCATATCATTGAATAAATTACGAAATAATTCAGTCAGTAGTGAGAACACACCTTAAAAATGCAATAAAGTAAGTTACAGTACATTTAAAATGGATAGGAAACAGAAAAAGCCGCATTAGAAACACATAAACACAAGGCACGTGGTCGCTTGTTTTGTAAACACCGCACCACGTGGAGTCACGGCGTGGCCACGCACGTGGTCACCCACGCACTCCTGATAAACGGCTGTTCCAAAATGGCCGGCCACCAGTTATCTGGCTCAGCCGCAGGCAAGGCCACTCGCCCACGCACTGATAGCGCGGCGAGGCGAGCCCACCTGATAGCGAGGTCTTTAAACGCACCCACACACGTCAGGCATTTAACTCGCAGCGAAGAACAGTCGATTGTAATATTACGACGTACACTTTTGCATTTATAATTCAAGTTACGCACTTTCTTTTACAGATTGCAACAGTACACTTAACTAAACTTTTATTTTGCTTTCAGATGAAACTGCTGTACGGTCTTCTGTTATTAATTCACGTCAGCGTAGCAACACAAGATTTTATGGTCGAAAAGTTCAGTTCCAGTCCAGGCTTATATTTTGACCACATCACCGGCGCACAAATTTATTCTGTGACCTGGAGGCTAGCTGCGTATGTGAATCTGAAGGAATTAGATGACGCTTCTGAAAACTTAGAAAATTATGCATTTCGATCAATCGCTTTTTGTAAAAACAAATTAATTGAGTTAAATGTAACAACCCACGAATGTAATGAGAGGTCTCAAGAGCAAATTTTCGCATATTAACAAATTAAAACAGTCACACAATTTAATTGGGCAGATTAAGAAACATTACTCACGTAAACATTTTGTTTTCGGGGATGACAGCAATACCATATTAGGCATAAGAAAATTCAAATCACAGAGATCACTCCATTAGAAAATTTATCCGTATATTTGAGTAAAATTAATAACAATAGCTGATATAACTATTGTAAACGCTCAGTATGGAATTCTACAACCCCTTATCATTAATCCATCCCAAGTTGTCAGTTATCCTAACGTTAATAAGAGATGATATTAAAGACAAACGATTCCCAGTTCCGCTTTCCGAGGAAAACGGTTATCTTCTATTAAAAATGATCAGTTTGGACGTCTTCTTATCGCAAAATATTTTGACGTATGTTCTCAACATTCCTCTTCGAACAACAATCAATTTAATATTTACAGAATTCTCCCATTGCCTATAGCCATTGGTAATAATTATAATTATTTGTTCATCTTGCCAGAAAAAGATACTTTAATTATTGATGAGTCTCGCAGATTGTATGCTAAAGTAAATCATGATGAGCTCCAGTGTAAACAGTTAACATCTGATCTTAGTATTTGTAAACAAACTTTGTATTGTCTGCCTCCTTTGACAGATGCTCCGTGTGAGGTAAAATTGTTACAGCCAGTAAGATCAATCCCAAGTGATTGTACCAGAAAAATAGTCTCTTTAAATGAAAGTTTGTTTACTAAATTAAACAACAACGAATGGTTGTTTGTTGCACCTAAAGACGAAGGTATGACTATATTATGTGGTGAAAATCAGCCCACGGATATCATTTTCAAAGGAACAGGCAAATTAAAATTCTTGCAAAAATGTCGTGGTTATGGAGCGAATATTTTGATTGAATCACAGCAAACGATAAGAACGAATGTTACCAGTCCAGATATTATACCTGATTTGAATCTAGAAGTCGATTGTTGTATCATAAACAAAGAGAAACGTAATATTTCAGAATTAAAATTGAATTTACCTATGGAAAACATTGTTAAGAATCTTGATGATTTGAAGATCGCAGGAGTAAAAATTGACCAGCTCCAAGATGAAATTGAAGAACAAGAGAAAAACGCTTTTACAAATTATTCATTGTCTCAGTATTCGATCTTATCGTATGTCTGTGTAGTTCTTATTTTTTGCATCATCATATTTTGCCTATGTAAACATTGTAGCTGTCTAAGGAATTGTTTTAAGTATTTTTGGCGTAATACTGCAGGTGAATGTTGTAATCAGATTTGTGTGAAAACCACTATTGTAAACCACTCTAATGGTACTGAATTATCTCGTATAAGAGGAAGAAGACCTATTCACGTTAACCGAGACATTAACAATGAACTCAATGATGAGGATATTGTATTTGAGAGACCTCATTCTGCTATTGGACACAGACGATCTTTTGATCCAGATCATGATGAAGTATCTGTTATCTCTCGCCATGATCGGAGATAAAAGAAATTTTGATAAGTTTATATATGTATTATTTCAATTATGTTTATTTTGAAAAAAAATAAAAAAGGATTTATATGTATAATGTGCTTAAGTAGAATTAAGGTTGAATGCAATGTAGTAGTTAGAAAATGATAAAGATTACAGCAAGTAGAAGTAGAAATGTGCAAACAATTGATCAAATCCATAGTGTAGTCAATTCAAGACAAATTATGTAATCAACAATTCATGTAGTAGTTTTAGAAAATGTTATCCTAGAAGCTGAATATAATAACAAATAGAAGATAGTGTTAAGTCAGATATCTAATCATTCAAGGCACTTTTATTTAATCAACATTTATTGTGTATTTTTGTTTAAGCATTTGAGTCCAGATTTTGCAGACTACCAGGTAAGAGTCTCACCTAGGCTAATGCCCTGGGTTCGACTCTTCCCCAAGGGGGGAAGTGTAGTATATTGAGAGATTTTAGCTATAATATATTCTAACTTTCGCTCGGGATAATTTTTCTCAAGCTGCAGCTATGTAATGTAATTCCACCCAACGAAGCAGAGCTCAAGGTTGGGCAAAGTCACTTCCCGTGGGAAGCAGACCCCCTACCATGTTATCCCAGAAAGCCCTTAGCAAGGGATTTTAGACGAATAGGACTAGGTCACATGACTTCTCCCCACAACGTTTCTACTCTGGAGAGCGCAGTCTGGAACGGCCTCCAGGCAGTCGATTCGCCGATTCAAAAGATGGACCACACCGCCATACGTCATGCAGATTTCATTAGGTAATAGCTAATGCAAGTTATACCCTCTGGCTGGCTGATAAAGAATATCCCAAGTGGCAGGATTTTATTAGTACGAGATGCATTTTATGAGAGCTAGTTTATGCAGTATTTTTCAAGTGTATTTTTATGTGCCTATTTTTATTGAAGCTATTAAAGTCACTCCATTCTTTCAACTACATGTTTTCATTTGCATCGCTGATTCCTGCTCATTACTAGCAATAAGTGTGGGCAGAACGTAATTGCTCTGATCTTATGGCCACATATCTTCGAAAGCTAATCGAGGAGTGGTTGATCAGAGACGAGTCCAAACGTCGGCTGTGGTGATTTGCCGCTCAGTTACTACAGGTTAACCTACCCGAAAACGGCGAGGAAGGCCATAATGACGCAGTTGCAAATTGGGACCAAGGAACACTCATGACATCAGAGAATATAGCCCCGGAGAATTTGAAGGGTCGTGGTATGCAAATTTCTGCCTACCTCCTGTCATTTTTTAGAACAAGAATGGAGGAACTGGCAGAGGACACGAGACAGGACATAGAGGTCGCTAATTAACACTCTCGAACGAATCCAAACTAGAAGGGCACGTGGGAGAGCAATGGATTGACCTAGTGGTGTAACTGCGAATCGTGTGAGGAACCGCCTGGAACCAAACCGAAGATTCACCAGAACGAGGTCACGTTTCCTAGCATTGCACGGACAACATGGCCTAGTATTTACAGTCGAGGATAAGGCAAATGCCTTCACCGATATATACAAGGATAATTTCCACCCGGTGGTTGTACACTATAACGATGACACATTGTCAACATTCGTTGGAAGTGCTAACACTTCACAGCAGAAGAAGAAGCCCACGAGATTGAGAAAGTTGATGAAATGGAAATTGTTAACTTTCTAAAATGTGTCAACTAAGAAAGGTGCCAGGATGTAATGGAATCAACAACACCATTCTTAGGAAGCTTCCATCTAGCTCAAATATTTAATTCTATCATCAGGAGACGACGGTGCCCGGTAGCCTTGAATGAAGCGGCAATAATGGCACTTTCCAAGCAAGTGAAGTACCCAACATTCCCACATAGCAACAACGGCGCCTAAGACAACTACAGTTCAGCCGAATGATGACTCGTGTATAGCGTCTTAATATCATTCCTTGCGGATCATTTCGGTTTCCACCCTTGCTACTCCATAACTCATCAATTGGCTCAGGCTATAGAAGATATGACCTAAGAGTTCAACCGCCATACATTCTGCGGGATAGCCATGGCCTTCGATACAGTATACATTAGGGCCTACTATAAAAGATGAAAGTGTCAGGAATACCTGTGTCATACATAAAACTCGTACAAGCTTGAAGAAGACGAATTCGTGCCGGGTTGCCTCAAGACTAGGTCCTGGGTACAGTGTTATGCACTATCTTAACGTCAGATTTTCCTGGACCAAATTTTGTCAATGCGGCACTGTACTATGTTGTCATTGAGTCCGCAGCATATAGCAAGACGCCTCTAGTTGGCACTGGAACGACTAGAGAACGGACTACAAAGTGACGAGTGGGGGATAAACGCTTACAAGACCCAAGCAATATTATTCCTCAGAAGAGGAACAACAATACCGCTCTACCTGGACTTGTTTGTTAACACAATTCGTCAGAAGATCGTCGTCCGCTACCTCGGCATTAACCTAGAGTAAAGACTCATTTGGCGACATCTCGTCGAAGACATCTGGAAAATGGAGGAGAATATACTGGGCACACTGCAACCCACATGGATTGCCAATTCCTCATCACCACCACGCTGGGGAACCCAAATTTTACAAGGCGCTTGTTCGTCCAATAATGGAGTGCGCCTTTCCTGTGTGAGGGTTTGCGACTGAGAGACAGCGGAAGAAGCTGCAGGTACTTCAAAATAAGACACTGTCAAATGAGTTCCCAACAAATGATCTTCACGCGCTAGTCAGTTTTACATAACTGACAGACAGATAGAAGGCGGGCTCCCAAGAATTCTACCTGAAATAAGCGAACCAAAGAAACGAGATCATCCGAAAGATAGGCCAATACGACACAGAAGGTCTAAGATTCAAGAAGCCAAAGTTAATTATGAACATAACATTTATAAACATAAGCCATGGACAACGCCCTGTGAAGGTACGATAAAAAGGTGACGCGATCACATTTAAACTGTAAAAGTAGGAGCAATAAAGGCGACAGGCACGATTATACAAATACAGACAACGCCTTCGGCGTTGACAGAAATCTACACTCACACTAAACTGTCTCATTATTTGTAGATCGGCAGGCCAACAAATGTTTTAGAACCTGTGGAGAAAGCTGAGTCAAATTATAGGTTTTCACAACACAATTCATTGGTATACCCATGAACATTTCATTGCAATAACGTATCTCCCACTTATGTTATGTTTAGAGGCACTAAAAAATTTACGTTCTTTTCCAAATGCAGACGTTATATAGTAATATCGTGATTTAATCAGATCAAGTCATTAGAATGAATGTAAAATCCTCTTTAAAAGGCATACTGCATTCCGTGTGGGAGTGTTACTTTCAGCTTCTGCTTTGAGTCTCTCATTGCCTTTGTTTGATAACTCTGAAGGGATTTTTTTTATTTTTGAAGACTACATTTCCTACCAAATCAGATAGTTTATATGGATGATGTCTTTTGTGAAAGGAGTTAATGTAATTTTGATGATTATTTACAACATTTAAAGGACCGTTTTAAATGTGATGGGTGACTGGAGCTTATTGGACCTCATTAGGGAATTATGACTTGGAGTGCCTTTCATCCAATTGAGATTAGTGAGTGAATGTTGGTATGAATGGTTATGTATGCGTGTGAGGTATATTTTGGTATTTGTGGGAAGATGGTAGAATCCATGTTGTTTGGTAACAGCTTGTACATATCTGTATGAGTGACGTTGTCTATATGGTGTCCATGTGGGTATGTATCGATGTTTGTAATTTTGTTAAATGCTGTCTTACTGTATTGGGGTGTAGCTGTGTTTCAATTTCGTGTCCGTGTGTGTTGGATGAACCTATCAAACTAGAAGCGACTTAGCTTTCGTCATATTAAAAAAGCGACAATTTTTCGGGGTTGCGATGGACAGGGAGCGTTGGTGAAAACTATGAATTGTACACAAAGTTACGAGATTCTGTATAGCATTTATGTCGAAAGTTCGCTAGTGCTCCCAAAACTGGAATAACTGAATGGGATGAAAGACATCTGCTGCCAATGAGTCCGAATATTTACCGTCAAAGGGGGCTAACTGAGTCTATTGGTCAACACTTCCCTCATAGTAACAAACTGTCGCATAATAAGTATTAAGGATCTCAACCACATACACTTCCCTAAAACATCGATCTAGTCATTGGACGACTATGACAAATATGGTGTTGGATATATTACAATACAAATATATCATGAGGGAGCAATCAGTGTCACGATGTGACATGGGATCCTTAATGCGAAGATGGAGGTGAAGCTTCATGTTGCCTCATAAGACTCTGATCACAGTGATAATATCACGATATACCCAGCAAACTAGTTATTGGGTTACAAGTTTAAACGTTCCTAATTGACGTTTCCTGCTGGAAGATAAAGCCAATCATCAGATTCCTGAGCAAGTATGGACATATCTGCAATGTGTTAGCTACTTATAACATATCGATTAATGGCTTAACAGTAGTGGCTGCCTTTCCTGCTTGCTGAACATGCTAGTTTAATGATCACTCTCACCAGTATTTGGATCATTTTTTGTCGGTGTTGTGGAGGATAAGATCGTCGTATGCAGATTTAAAATGATCACCCCCCGAAAAACAACCACCAACACTTGCTAACATGCTAAAACATATAGACATCCAGCAACCTACTATAAAATGAAGTCAAAATCGTCAAATTTTGAAAAATTATGTAAATTATATATATTTACCCTAAAAAAGATGTCATCTATATGCATTTATCGTGAATATTCTTCCGTTCACCCCGCGAGCATCGACAAACTTAAATTCAAGGTACCAAAAAGTGGTCGTAGATGTATGATTGAAATACGTATAGAGCTGAAATGCCAGTCTAGTTATGATTTTTACCAGACCATCTTAATTCACTATTGTGACGAGTTTCTTCACAATTCGAAACTTCGGATCATTTGATGAGAGCATTGTGTCATATCTGGGGATGTTTTTCATTTCAGTATGATAAAACTGAATTATTCTGGTGACCGAGGTTCCAGGTACCTGCTACATGTAATTCAGTTACTCGTGAACTGCTACAGTCGGTGCAAACTTACAGTTCATTCTGCCGCTATAGGCTCTTAAATTTTTGAGATTTTTTACGCGACTTGCTGCTAGCCTGTGTCACAATTCAATAGGCGTTGAAAGAACTTATAGTTTATGGTGAAGCATCTACGACAGAAATGATTTTCTGATATATCTGTATCGTTTACAAATCTGAGGTGGCAGGTAGCGAATCGTAGGGATTTCTCTCAACATAGGTTGCCAGAGTTCTGTACGCTTGTAAATATCAGGGCATGACTTCACTAAATAAAAAGCATCAACAGGTTCACGTCGACAAAATTATTAAATCTCAGTATCGTGGGCGGTTTGGACCCTAAAGCACTTGGCGGACGCATATCGCACTTAAAGCGTTGATTCAGCGATAATTATCACGAAACACCGAGCACAAATATAGGAATCCGGTGCTCACGGTGTGGTCAACGCCATCTCGGCAGGATGATGCACATTTCTCTTTCAGAGGCTTAACGACATCATGTAAACAAAACAGCACAAATGACAAACTGTGCACTATAAAATAATGGTTCACTTCGTTGTCTCAATGGAAAGTGGCCATAATGTATTCCATCTATCGTTATGGTGCTTCTAGTCTGTTGCGGTGATGAACAAATTCTATAGACAAAACTGCAGTTTTATTTATTCCCATCCTCTGCAAACCCTCTAAATTATTGTCTGATGATGGTAAAATAATATATGTGGGGCAGGTATAGTACTATGGTTACAGCAGGTTTTCTGGTTTCTGAAGACTGTTGTCTCAACCGAAACAGACAGAATTCATCTATTGTTTAGGGAATTAACATAATTTTCATGAATTTTATAACTTTGTGGTGAATTATGTAATTTTGGTGATTTTCACAAATTATGAGCAATTTCTTGCATTTTTTCATAAAATCATATGATTTTGACACTAATTCAATATTTTTACTGGACTATGGAAAGTGCAGTGAGTGACTGGGGCCTACTCAACCTCACTGTTGTTGTAGGAGCGCAGTAACTTTTTTCCACTTAAGTTTATGTGGTGATAATGGGATGCTGTACAGTGTGCAAAATCTGGTACAAAGATGTGTGTGTTTGATGACCATGTGTCTATTGCAAGCTCTGATTGCCTACCATCTTTGCCAATGTGCATTAATTCAGTATGTCTCTCTAAATAACTGCAGGTCTATTAAGTTGCCTAGTATATCTGAATGATTGATATGTTTTGATGCTTGCTGACATTACAGTTCCAACTCATGTCTGTTGATTGTTGTGAAACTGCGTATAATTTCACGATCATATATATACCTTTCAGAACTAGTGCCTAACGACTTTCCTATCGTGTTCTAGAGTGGTACAGTCCATAAAAGTTTGACTATATATATATCACCATAAATATCCTTTTGTAACCACTATTTCTACAGGGAGTATGCGCTTTCCCATTCCCCACTAATTGTTTCCCTGTACTGGCTGTTGTCATATGTGTTTGGATATACACTGCTTACCTCACGTTGTTCTCCATGGTCATGCTTGTGCAGAAGATTCGTATAGGCTTCGGGACAGATCTTTTCACTCGTAAAATGACACTGCCGAAAATTTTCACTGATCACCTAGCATCGTCTACAACTTACGACTGTCTCCGGTGTATCTGAACTGGCGTTATTTTCCTTGCGTGGATGCGATGGTAAAGAAACGTCTTAAGTTCGGCTGTTTGAGTGAGCAGGAACAGAAGTGCGTCACTCAAGTAAGCGATGCTGATATGCTGGTGCTTTGAGGTACACAAATTGTATTTGGTGCTATAAGGAGAAACACTTGTATCGAATCGCTAAAGTGAGTAGGCCCTGTGGGCAATCTCTGTCAAGTCGTCCGATTGGATGACGTTCGGCACATGTATGAGTGAAAGCGTTGCCACATTGTCAAAAATGGGCCTTCAGCCCAAACAGACAGCAGCCGAAGAGATAGAGCGCGAAAGCGACTCTCACGGCACCTGCAGAAACATACCAAAACACTGCCCTGGCAGCCACTGCAAAACCGCGATCGATTATTCGCAACCACGGCAATCTCTGCAGCATCAACTCATCCTTCATTCAAAAATACAACCCTGTGTATTACCACTCCAAGCTCGCAGGGCAGTACACAGCACTATACGTGTCTACGAATGAAGACTAAAAAAAAAAAAAAACTCCTCAGTTACCTCGCAGAGGAGAATATCTAGCATCACACCTTCAGGCTGGAAACCGAAAGGACATTGCTATATGTAGTCATAGGAATAAATACTACCACACCTCCCGACAGTGTTAAGGAATCGCTTGTTGGCGACGACTGGGCTGCTAAGGTCAGCCAAATGAGAGGAACTTATACGAAGGCTCCATTACCTCTCTATATAGTCGAGTCACTCATGTTCGAGAAGGCTACGCACCTGTTCTACATGGTGATAAAAGTGAAAAAGTATGAGCCTCCAAACACGCCCCTTGTCTGTCTTAAATGTCAGCGGTATGGACATGGCATTGACCGGTGATCTGCGGCACCAAACCGCCTCAAATTTGCTGGTAATCATGTGACACATACATGCAAAACTACGATGTCCGACGAACGCAAATGCCTTATTTGTGGGGAAAACCTTCCTAGCAATTACAGGAGCTGCCCGGAGTACAAACTCGCACTAGCCCGGCGAAATGCAAAGAATACATAAGGAGCATCACAACAACAAACACAACAAGAGTCCACAAGAAACCAGCGTAGAGTAATGCAGAACACTTTCCCACCTTAGGAGTAATGTGTCCTACAGTGCCGCGGCTTTGAACATGATCATGAACACGGCACAACCCACACTAAAAGAAACATCAACCGCACCCCAATGCTCACGAACACCATCTACCACAACATAGGTAGATGTAGATATAGATGTAGAGGTGGTAGAGCCCCAAACAGCAGGCTCTGCAAACACTGTAAAACATACGACTCAGCCTTCAGCTGCCTCATCACTAGGAACGCTGGGAGCCAGACAACCCCTCCCCCACACGCCGAGGAAGCAACGGCCGCTGTGGCTGCTCCCGATGGCCTGGCGGCTACGGCCGCCGAGAAGTCGGTAGAGCGCGCACCGGCGAGAACTGACGCAGCCGCCCACGCCAACCCGGCTGGCCCGGCCGCTGCGGAGTTAGTAGAGCCTTCCCCGGCCAGCGCCGATTCAGAACCAAACACAACACCTCCACAGGGTCCAGCTACCCTTGCGGGGCCGACGCACACACAGCCTGCGCTAGATTTTTTCACAACGATTCGTAAAACAATAGAGGATCTCCTTCGCCCATGTTCCCCTCCGTTGACCTCTCTCTGGCAACATTCATCCAAAATTCATAAGTACCCTACTGTAGCTCCTAACCACTTCCTCAGATGGGGGGAGATGTATTGTATTCTAGAACTGCCTCATGTCCATCCTAGGCATCAGCAATGTCTTACAGCCTAATCTGCGGCTGCCTAAAGTCCTAAGAATCCCACTACAGTTCCTGAACACTCCCCTTTATGGGGGAAGAAGGAATGCAGTATCTGGACACTTCCAAAGATGGGGCGGGGGGGGATGCACTGCAGAGCGATCCTGCCTTCTTGCTCCACTGTAGCACCTGGACACTCCCCCGGATTTGGGGGAGTTGGACTGCAGGGCAATCCTGCCTTCTAACCCCAATGCAGTTTCTGAACACTCCCCCAGGTGAGGGGAGATGGACTGCAATCCCGACATACCTAAAGCCAGTAATCCAAGTTATCCTACTACAGTTCAGGACCACTCCCCCAGATGGGCGGAGATGGACTGTAATCCAGATTAGCCTCTTGACCGTCCAAAAACCGAATGCCCGACAACTCCACTCCTCTGAATACGCGTATCCTCATCTAGAACGTCGGCGGACTGAAACTCAAAAAAAGCAGAACTGGTAGCGTTTATGGAACATCAGGGTCTCCGTATTGCTCTTATAAACGAGACACATCTGGGCGCAAAAGATAACTTTTATATGAGCATATACCGTGTGCACCGTACTGACAGACACAACGGCGCACTGGTGATTATTCACACGGACATAGAGAAATCAAACGTAGTGCTCCCCAAGCTAGAGAGGATCGATGCCACAGTCGTAAAGACCCGGTTTAATGGAGCATAAACTAATCTCATCGCAGTCTACAATAGGTCCAATAATATTAGCACCAGTGATATCAGTAGACTACTAAATACCGCACCTAGGGTGATAGTCGCTGTAGATCTAAATGCCAAACATTGTAGTTGGAATTCCCAGCGTCAAAATTCCAACGGTAGGGAACTGAATGAACATTCACTAGAGCACAATTGTCTTATACTGGGGCCAAACAAACCGGCGTTTGTGCTCGGAGATAAAATCTAGACGCGTTAGATATAACGCCCCTTTGATCGATAACATATTGTAAGGTATCCCTCGTTCTATTTTTAATATTTTCGTTTAGATCCGGCCAAGTTTGAGGTTAACTTCGGTACACGATACCACAGTTAAAATCGAGATAACCACACTTTTAGTACAATAAAGTGAATAAATAACACATAGCAACCATAAATAAGAAGTTTCTAGTAATATAGAAGCCATAAACTCACCTAAAAGAGAGTAATCCGAAATAATCCAGGAAGCAGAAAATGCAAGTTTGTAAACACTACCATAGCACTAATATTCCACTAAATTAGACACTGTAAAGCACTTTCATAATTAGAATTTCACCAGTTGATATTAAGTTCACTAATAACTCGCAGCTCCAGACCGATTTAAAGTACTAAATATGGAATTTAAATGCATCTCCACATGGGAGCTAGTCAATATTTAATTCCACCACATCTAAACAACTTCAAAGCTTTAAATGTAAATAAAACCAAGTAAAATAAATAACTAGTTAACATTTTGTAAGGTTCCCGTAATGATCAACCGATAAATAGAGAATATAAGTAAATAGTAGCTAACCGATAATGGCGACATAAAAACCGAAACTTTGGAAACTAATAACTCAGAAACTAACATGTTTAGTAGACTAAAAACTTCGTTAAAAGGCTTAAAATAAATAAAGGTTCAGTTTAAATTTAGTCTCAGGACACAACCGACTTTCAGGAAAAAACAGAATTGTTGGGTTCACAATGGAAAAACAGGGAAACTTAAGAATTCCATAACTCTCGATAGAATTAACCGATTTGGAAGATTTTTGCACTGTTGAGCTCAGCAGAGGCCAGAGAACGATTTAAAAATAGTATTAACTTCAGATTCTAAGGCTTAGCGGGGAAGATTTTTTCCTATGACGATTGTATGACGTCAGCAGTACGCTACTCAAATGTGCTTTTAAATTGGCCAAACTTAAAAATTCATTTTCACTGGTCTGGAAGCTTTAAAACTTTAACTAAACATTTCACGACACTTGTCTCGTTACGCTCTTCATTTGGAGAATTTCTGGTAGTACACAGTTGACAGGATCTTTTTACAGATAGACTATTGTCTCAACCAGTAGGGCAGTTTGATAAAAGAGACAAGTCCGACATCTTTTTACCAGTTGGCGGAAACATCTCGTAGTGAAAACATGTAACCTCGCGTTGAGCGAGTTTAACGGTAGCGGTTTGGAGAGAGCGGTGGATCATGGGAAGTTGTGACATCATGGCGTCAGGCAGGAAGCGAGTCTAAATGTAGGACACACCTAGCGGCGGCCATTTTTGAAAGTTGAAAACATCTTCATTTCGGACTAGCAGTTTCTGGACATGTGAATTTCTAACTTTCATTTTATTTTCCGTGGGGGAGTGCGGTTTTGCTCTGAATTCTCAACCTGTGATTTTTGGTGAAGATTAATATCCGATTGCCTAGCTAACTGTGAACTTGTATTATTACGTGCAAAATTTTGAGAATATAATCCAGTGATTCAACTTGTGACTTTTATTTATACAATAGTACCTTTCTTGCAGGAGGTTTAAAACTGTAAGTGGTGACTGTGGTCAATTTTAACAGTTAGCATAAGTATTTCAACACGGTTACAGAACTTTCTTTTGGACTTAGAATATTTTGGAAGACAACTGGTTCAGGTGAGAAGCAGATACCACCCCCCGTATACCCGCTTAGTCCCTGACAATATGTAGTTTTCATCCATTGCACTCCCTGACGGTAACGTGATGTATATGGTGGAGGGTACGTGCAGGTTTCTCTGGGAACTGTCGCTACAGCCGAAACATACATTTTTGTACATATATAACACTTTTCTGTAGCTAGTTGTAGTAATGACAACACATCATACAGTTTGGCACTACACTTTGTGATGCACGCAAGTGTAATTGTCATGTCGACAAACGACGCGTATTTTGGAAGGAAATTACGTAATTTTGTCAATATTTTATGTATTTGTCATTTTTTTTACCGATTTTCATGATATTTAGGGAATTTATAGGTTTTTTATGCATCTTACTGAAACTGCGTATTTTTCACAATATTATGCGTCTCTCTTGCTCCCTGTAATGCTTGATACTTTGTTCTATCTCTATTTTTTATGTATATTGTACATTTTCACAACTTTTTCATGAAATACGTGGAAAGTGACACATAATAACTTATATCCAATACAATTTATCTCTTATTGAGTGTTGATGTCCCTTACGATTCGGTCATAAGACTAGTATTAAGTGATGAAGGAATAATGCGCCACAAGAACTCGTGAAAAATAACTTGATAAAGTACTTTTTAATGGAAGGTGGGTAAAAATAAAACAAAGTGAATCATGTACAAGGTGTTTTTTATTTATACTTTTCAAATGCATGTAGTATCTCAAATATCATATCTAGGATCATAATTCTTATTTAGTATATTATTAATATCCACCAATACTAGTAAATATTTATATGCAATTATTTCATGTCTAAGTAGTGTATAGTCCAATGATGAACTGGGGCAGTATGTCACTTGAGTCACATAAACATTATTAATAAACACATTTAGCAGTTTTTGAACCTTAGCTATATGATAGATACGTAGCACTTTATTGGCTAAGATGCTCACAAACTCCTTGTAATGTCTTGAAACTTGATGGCACCATGTCTTCTTGATGGTCAAGGCGCCAGTTACTGCAGGCTGCACGTCGATGAGGTTTTGCCATGACGATTCTCTAAAGAACACGCAGCTGGCAGGATAGGAATCGCGATAAACACATACTGTTTTTATCCCAGCCACCATCCGGCAGGAGACGGAAGGCTCACCTAGCGGAACATCGGTCTGGACGCTGGCTATGTTGAATAAATCGAACACTACGCCAAATACCTGGATCAGCACGTTCCATTCTTCATAAGTAAGTATAACTTTGGTGCTGTGCCCCACTTTTTCTAACAGTACTACCGGTTCAAAATCGTGCTTGGACGATAAATCTTTGCCAAACTTTTTGAATCACCCGCGTTGAGCTGATACACCGACGAGAACAACAGTACCTGATGGGCCATGTCTAAAAACTGACGCTAGCGGGTCGGTTGGGCGGTAAACAGGTCTAGTCCGTGGTGGTAGGGTTAAATGTGTTCAGTCCTGTCTGTGGAAGGACATGAGCTGTGGGCGAGGTGGTGGTGGTGAGTGTAAATCTGTTAAATTCCGTTTGTAGAAGACCGCTTGCCCCCACAATTCATCAATCTTGTCTAGTTTAAACTTGCGTGAAGCAAACTTAGCAATATGAGGTCTACAGGTTATCATTGTATTTGAAGACTATTTTTGACAAACGCAACGGGTATATGACGTATTTCTTGAAGCGTTGATTTCAATTTTCATCATATAGCTATTAAAATTGTGGAAAAGATTAACTGATTCTGTGAAGAGGTCACTTCTAAATCAGAGACTTATAATTTTTTCACCCATCATTTCGCCGAGTCTGGTGGTCTCTCGTTCAAGAGGATGCCGGTGTGAATCCCCATCTGGGCATGCAGATTAGGGTTTTCTATGCATGTGGGTTGAAGGGATAATACAGGACGATCGATTCTGCAACCATTTAGGAATGAAGTGGACGTTTCTCACTCCGGCTTAAAACATACATAAAGAATGGCGTAATTTTTGAGGGTCCACCCACGAAGGCACGGCTCTGGAGAAAGTTTACGAGTTTATACTACAAGAGAAGTTCCTAAGCATGAAATGTACCATCTCCACGGTTTATCTGGTATTCAACGGATAAAAAATGTTCGCTCCTACATGCATGTGTTGGTTGAGGACAGATTTTAGATACTCCAAAGACGTGTTTCGATCGTGTATCTGAGGGAAAGACTATGGCTTTATACCTCCAGTGCAAGTTTGTCGATGTTCATGGGGCGACGGATGATTGGACCCTCCCGAAGGATGTACTCAAAGCGTGGTGTCACAGGTGGGACTACCAGCTCTTTTAATGCTTATATAACATGATCTGGTAACACTACAGGGCCCAGAGGTCCCAGGGTTTAGCGTGGAATCCGAAGGATTGAAACGTTTTGGCATACTTAACATTATGCAGTAAACAATGCCGAAAATTTTACTAAGTTTTACTGGCACACTCTGATACGAACGAAGTAACACTCATCCATATACATTTTCTGTTTCAGCAGACAGAAGAAAGGAAAAAAAAATCTGCAGAGCATGACACTGCCATTCAGATGAAAATAACGCCTAACACAGAAACACTATGCAGGCACTAAGCCCCCAATAGAGAGTTCATGTCAGAACTGCCGCTGATCGTGTGATCATATTCCCAAACTAACTAGTATAGATAAAGTTTTTGATCAATAAACAATAATACAGCACTTGTTTGGTTTATTTTTCACCCATTCATCATCATATATCAAGATAAAATATTTATAACTATTTTAACAATATATTTGCTTTACTCAGGTGTAATTATAGCATTTTTAATCTTGTTCATATACACTAAACTATTTTTTTTACAATAGCTCATACAATATGACTTTAACAATGCATGAATTTTTACAACACATTTGATTGGAACAGTTCATAAATTAGACTTTTGTGCTTTACCGAGCACTGATATTTGATACCTAATACTAAATTACAGGGCACTGGAAAATCCCCACATGTCTCGGTGGGAGTTTTCAAAGGCGATTAACCCGACCTTCACCTCTGGCATAGCTTGCTGTGTAAAGTGAAGTACACCAGAACGCTTCCGTGTTTCCGATTACACGTTAAACTGTAGGTCCCCTGTACCCGGAAGGATTGTCGCTTTAGGTTAAGGCGGTTACGATAGGGGTAGAATGCGCAGCCAATAAAAACCCTATATCCAGGCCATTACGATCACACAGAATTATTATTATTATTATAACATAATTTTTACAGGATCACATTTTATTCATAACCTTCCAGCACACTACCCACTCTTTCCCTAAATCTTCTAACAGATTCTTTAAGTAGCAATTTACCGTATATAGCTAGTTCTTTACAGATCAGTCTTCTGAGTTAACTGTCTTTTGGTCTCAGTAATTATGTGACAGACCCAAGTTTTATCTCTTGTAACGATGTGGTTCAAATATTCATCTCCTTCCTGATGGTATTTAGTCAAAAATGATGATAGTGATAGTCAGAAGGCAGTCTTGGAACAAACCAACAATTTTCTTCTAAACAATGATGCACTATTAAACTGACGTTGAAATGTCGTTGAGGTAAGTAAATATTTTCCATAGTGCCCATCACAAGTCTTAACGAAACCTTTGAAAAATGCATTTCTGTAATTTAAAAAAAGCATATGAAATGTCTAAACCTGCGTCAAAATCCACACCTAAGTTGACCTATCCTATGACAAATTCTTGCTCCACCTTAGGTTTCAGAATTTTTAAGATGAATTTTTACTATTTCCGACGATTATTATGATAACATCTCGTCGTGGAACTAGTCGGTACATCCAAGGGTTGAAGCGAAGTTACTACAATTATAATGCAGTAAGGGAAATTGAGCATGCGACCTCCGGAATCCAGGACTTCTTCTTAAGTCCCTTCTCATTTTGGATGTTAGCGGTCCACATAGCTACCTCTGGGCGTGATTTTTGCAACATGGAAATCCTCTTCTGACGAGCAGTTGTACCATCTCCGAATGTCCTTCAACCACGAAATCCTTCTCCTTCGAACAGATCTTTTCCCCTGTCTCTTCCCTTCAACAGTGAGTTACAGTAGCTAGTACCTCTCGTCTCGCATAATGTGTCCTAGATATTGTGTTTTACTTTGCTTTATAGTGGGGAGCAGTTCTTTTTGTTTCTCTATCCGATGAAGTATTTCTTCGTTTCAGATTTTCAGCACTCCAAGATATGTGTAAGAGACGACAATACAAATACATTTCGAAAGCTTCAATTCTTTTTTCTATTTACTGCTTTCACGCCCATAAAGAAAAAGAAATGGAGAACACATAGCAGCGAAAAGCAAACTCATTTCGACAGAATCAGCTTATTCACGCTTTTTACACAATTATGACCACCTCGATGCTGATGTCTGACCTTAAAATGAAGTGGTTGTGCAGTGAAAATAAAATTAGCAGGGTTATTCCTCCGCTACAATCCAATTTAGTAGGGCTGTGGTAATAAAATTGAGGAAACTAAAATCTGATTACCTGTGGATCATTGAACCCAAGCAATCGCTCAGTGTTAAAGGCGCCTGAGTGGAGGTCTAAAGGTTCCAGATCGAATCCCTATTACGGCGGGGATTTTAAAAGGCCACTAACCCGACCTTCACCTCTGGCTTAGCTTGCTGTGTAGTAGGAAGTATTCCAGAATTGGTAGCTGTTTGAATTACATGTTAATGTGGACTTTGATCGGGGGCAGCGGACGGTACACTCCAGATGGTAGTGAATATGAATTAGGCTGACAAAGTGATTTTAAAACGTCTAGTGTAAGGAATCGTGTTTCTTAGAGGGTGGTTTTTTTTCTCTCTATCTCTGCTATCCCTCTGCACGGGACGCTCCCACTTTTTTATGTGTTGTCGGCCGACTTCTGCTATACCTGCTGCCGGCCCCAGTGGAGGAATAATATATTCAAAGTAGGGGTCGGCGACGGGCGTGGAGGATTCAGTCTGTCGGATCAGGAAATAGCTCTAAACAATAATATTTCGTATCTCGGAAGCGAACCGATTTTTTTGGGGCGAATTTCTCTGTTATTGTCAGAAAATTTACTTGTTCTTTCATACGTAGTAAGACTATTTAAAGATTAAAACTTGTGTTACCTGTTTTAGAACTTCGAACCCAGGACCACCTGCCTAAAAGGAAAAAGGCGAATATTAGACTATATTTCAATCATAATCAATTGAATTAAGTACAAAACCGTGATTAATGAATATTTTTTGGAAAAATCGATGAATTTGTGAATAACTAATATTTTAAGTATAGAAAAAACGGCTATGTAATTGAGAAATTTTTATGCGCAGTGCATACACTCCAGACCTATCTCTGCAAGTTGTGGTCAAGACGCGGACGTGGGAAATTAGCATAAATTGTGCCGAGGATCGCATTGCCTGAAATTGTTACATAACCCACGCGGCGACCCCTATGGGAGGGGGAGGGGGGAATGCAGGCGGCAACTTCTTTGAGGCTTAGAGGTGGTGCCGTCTTCACTAGCATATTATTATTTAGTACATTACGACTATTTACGATCTGACCTCACACCCGCTTCCATAGCACGGCCCCTCAGTCAGGTTAAGAAGTGGCGCGCGGCACCGGTCTCATTTGTATATTATTCTCATTTATGACTTGAGCTCACGCCTGCGTCTATGAAAAGGGACCGACCATCATTATCATATAATTTATTATCCCTTTGAGTTAGGTTAGCGGTGTACGACTTGAGCTCAAGCCGGCGTCCATAAAAAGGGACTGACCATCATTAGAATACAATTTACGACCCGTAACGTAGGTTAAGAAGTGCCGCGTAGCCTCATTTGCATATTGTTTATGGCCTTTTCATACCTTTATGACAGCTAGAGGATTTACGATGAGCTCACTGGAAGGTTTTGCCACTACTCTCCATATAGACCACATGATTAATAAAGCAATTGTCCCTATGCTAAACAGACAATGCACACTATACCGATGTAATGCCAGAACAACGTACTTAGCACTCATTCGGTCACATATAACGTATGCAACTCCGGTTTGGGGGTACGCCGCTAAGTCTCACATTCAGAGATTGCAATTAATTCAAAACAAAGTATTCAGGATCATATCATATGCTCCTTGGGGAACACGAACAACAGGCTTACACCGAGAGTTCTGACTCGAGCCAATACAGCAAGTAATTAAGAAACTTGCCATAAACATGTATGGGAAATCCCAAAAGTTGCGAACTCCTTTGATACGCACTATAGGCAGTTACGATCACAACCACAGATTTAAACACCCACGGCCGAAAATATTGCTCAACAGATAGGAAAAAACTAATACATAAACAAGTAAGAAATCTGTCGACTGCATTAAGGGCCACTGGGTTAGGGTCCGATTCTCTAATCAACCTGCAAAGTAATCACTGGGCTAAGGAAAGTGGTTACAATGCGATCGCAGGTGCAGAAGGCAGCCACACACAACAAGAAAACAATCCACAAACAACACTAGTGCAGTAACCGGGGTGGTAAGCACAGTAGGGGTGCTGGCAGGCTAGCGCGATGCATCCTGCTCCAATATTGCCTGGAAAGAGCATGGTGGGGTTGTCTTACCCGGCGACGATGACACGTTCTGGCGGGGGTGGTCATGGCGGTGGTGTCCGTCACCGTCATAAAGCTCTGGCTTGTCGGGAATGGTCATCTAGCAGCACTGTGTCTGTCGCTGTCGGCGAAACCCTTACCGTGTACTCCCGGGATGAGGAAAGGCTCTGCGTGTTGCGGCTGTCGCGCCCTGGCGCCCTGGTGATGCGAAACACGTCTCACCAACACGTACAACACCTGTTACACACAGCTGTTATAACGAATCTTCATGTTCCAGGACCATCTCAACAGCAGCAACGGCGCACGGCACTACCTGACAATCTCAACGGCAGCGACGGTGTGTGCACCAGCTGTAAGTTGTTGCATGATACCATATCCTAACAAAACAAACATATCCCTCATACATCCAAACCTTGTAGCATAGAGTCTGTCGCAGCATTGGCAGTATCTTAGCCAACCGCTCTTATTCCCTCACCTAATTATCACAGAGGATTTTTTCCAAGGGTAAAACGTTGGCACTTTTTTCCCTTTGCCCTGTCTCTTCTATCAAAAGTTTCTGTCTATCTTATCCGAAGGACCTATGCAAACGGGCGGACGTCTGGACGCTTGGAATATATCACAATCCCGTTCCTGTGATCACCGATAGATTTACTAACTTTATGCATGTGCAGAGGCAATCAGTAGATAACAGGAAGGCCGCCATGCTTTGAGGAGCGGGTTTTGATGGCTTGACAGTAGAAGGAGTTGTTAATTAAAAATTCGTTTGATTTGTTCTGAATTTAATCTTATTATCTGCTAGAAATTTAAGGCGTGTTGAGAGTTTATTGAAGATATGTATACCTGAATCTCCGACTCCTTCAGAGGAGGTTTACAAAAGTAAAACCATCCAGGCTGATGGAGTGTGCTATGATAGTGTCACGCCCTTCTGCTGCAATTCCTTTGCCGTAAGTCCCTTCTCCTCACCTCTTGGTTCCGTCCAGGTCGTGGCCCCCCATAGCTTTATTTCGTTCGGCTTTCTTCGGCAATCGGTAGACCCAAAAGTTCTCCACATTTCCAAGTGGGTTTTCTTCAAATCAACCTGTGTTTCGATGGTTCTGATTCCACTTTCTTACAATGCACTTTTCACTTTCAAAGTGTCACCTTTATCGATCTTACATTGGTTTTAAATTGTCCTCCGTATTGTATTTCGTACGAAAAGATATTATTTTGTCCCAAGTTATGCGACAGACAAGCGGGGACTCTTGGCGCTCCTCTACACCTCTGTGCACCTCGTGGCTTAGCCACTCGTCTTTCTACGAGTAGTAGAGCCAACACCTTTCCGCTCTCCGAAGGGGTTTGCTTCAATTCTAGCTGCTTTCCGCTGATCTTGTTCAGTTTCCTTGCCACGTGATTGGAAATTTTCACTTTAAAAGAGTCCCGGCTTTCCAAATATACGTCTATCTTTCTTGAAATATGTTTAAAATGTGCGACGTTGCGAATTTCATACGAAACGATATAACTCAATTCAAACGGCTGTGGTACGGTCTGCAAGGCACAGAATCGCCCTACGTTACCCGACAAATCGCGTACGCTTCCTCGCGTCTTGCAGAGGGTAGGAAAGATGTCGGCTGATATACTTCACCCTTTCAAGCTTTCCCTGCCATGCGCTTTTCACTATGTTGCCTTCCATTTAGTATTCTTTGCGTACTAAGCTGGCATCCTACGTACGACCCTCGCATTTGCCGGTCGGGCCGGTCCAGCTATCAAGAGCGGGCCGTGAGTAGGGTCTTGCCTGTGCTTGCAGTGATGGCGCGCCTCTATCCGTCACCCAGTTGGTAAAGATCAAACGCCCGGTAAGCTGAAACGACACTATGCAAGGTAGTGGTCAGGCGGCGAGGGCTAGCCAGTGGCGCGTGCTGATGTGGCGCGGCCTACAAAACGACGCGTCGTGGGAACCCATTTTTAGCCGTATTAAACTGGACAGTTTCCACGTCGCTCGTAATTTTGGGGTATCACGCTACGTACTCTCGTCAAAAAGCCGTGCTATTTCCATCCATAAATAGCTTGTATGACTGTCTCTCAAAATATTGCTTTGATAGCGGAGGCCAAGGTGCGTTTCAGTGAGACCTTACGTTAAGTAGATGACCCATGCCGCCAGATTTTCAAATTCTGCGGAGCCAAATAGACTTTATAAAGTATTAAAAGGATAAAAACTTAATGGTAGTTCTGATTGAACGGTGTAGTTAGGCCAGAGCTTCTAATAGGCACATTTGAGAAAGAGACGACGGAGAGGTACAAAAGATCTGGTGGCGGTCACGAGAAGACCTTGAGTTACTATGTCCAGCCATGGCAAAACAACTGTCAGAAACACAGGAAAACATTCCACCGTGGGGTGCGACCATGTTCGCTCCCGAGGACGTTCATGACACACCTCACCGTGTTGCTACAGACAATAAATAACCAAGATGCTAAAACTTCTGACTTTAAAAGATCCTCAGAGCTTATTACAGACGCTTCATGTGTTTTTGCACAGTTGCAGATTTATCCATAATAAGTGGAAGTATATATTTTCGTAGGCAAATAAACTCTTACTACTCTTCACTATGTTGATGTAATATAATTTCTAATAAATACCAATGTAAGTAGTTATAACATTACAATACCATCAAAGTGCCAGTTATGTAGAATTTAAATCGTTGAGAAGCATCAGTTTAATATTGTAAACCATCTTATTGCTGTTTGCAACAGTATTACTTGTATGAATGACAATAGCATATTTTTTCTTTTCCTTATCCTTTAGCTGAATAACAGCATTGCTATAACAAATATGCTAGGGAATAACTGTTGTAGGTTCCACATGACAGTTTTATTCTTGACTGTACTTCCTTTTAACAGCTTTCAACCAGTCATACAATTCAAATATTTTCAATTTATGCGGATAATAAATTCACGTTGTAAACTGATTTTAATTAGAATTTAATAACCTTTTTTTTAAATAGAAAACACAAAATTCAGATAAATCGTCTTGTTTACATTATATATAGTACTATATATCTCAGTTTAAACCATTCTTATCTTTCAATTTGGGACACCTAAAAATTGTGACAGCAAATAATTACGTTTGGTCCTAAAGCTGACTGGAGTAAAGATATTAATACCTAATTACAATATTCTTTTTTCCAGTTATAATATTAAATATGATGCAAGAGAGAATTAAGACCAGTTCTTGATACGAGTTAAGTTTGTTTGGCACCAAACAGCACACAAATTTTCTCTCTGTATTTTTGAAACTACGAATCTTGAATAAATAGAGCAATTTTATAATATTTTGGTTAACCACCACTAAGCAATCAGTAAGGATTAAATGTTATGCGCCATTCACTTCCTCCGTTACATAGCAGAAGATGCTTGGAGCTGTTCTAATAATACTGGGCGAGGTCCCAGAGCCAGCTCAGTACACAGCCAACCATGGCCAAAGGAAAAGGTAAGCCCTCTTTGCGCATTAAAACGCTAATTGGATGAATACAACCAAAATAATCGCAATATCCTTCGTTAAATTAAGGGAGTCATCTTGGTTGATTACCCTGTGGCATATCATATTTTGAGTGATTTCCTATAGTACTTGTTACTTCTATTAAATACTCATTCATATATAAATCCACTGTAATTTTTTTCGTATAATATTTAATGAAAGTACTTGTGCTATACTTTACACCTATTCTTCTTAATACCTTTTTTCGGTAGTTCAATACGTAGATTTTAAACTATTTTTCTGTATCCTTACGTTTCACTTTTTCTACGTTCTAAATCCCTTACATGTTTCAAGCACTGCATTGCACAACAATAAAATATGAAAGTGTTTACTTGTTTTGTTCTTCTGTAATTTTGTTGGCTCTTGATTAAATATTACTTCGGCATAACATAGTATAATAAGACTAAAGACTTGAAAGCATTGATCAAAATATTTGAACAATGTGGGATTATTGTGATGCTGTGGTAAAATATCTGGTTCTTTTAAAAGATTAAATGCTGCAGGGTTCAAGCGGAATTATTGGATTAAAATACAGTTGGTCCAAATGTTCAGTGCTTGAAATTGTAAGGATGAAGTCTTTAAAATGGAAGTATTGTTGAATAATAGAGAGCACGATAAACAGTAAGTCTACGTTATAGCTCCTATTGATGGAATTCGTATGAGCTTTGTGCATTGTGAGATTTAACAGGTGTCCGTGTCATTAATCGTAAAATTTTTACATAATTCAGGTTGAAAAAACGTAGCAAATACAAAGTATAAGAAAGCCAAGACTGAACAAAATCACATTTCTTTGTTCTTTCAAGAATTCTTTCCTTCGCCATATTCGCTAGCGTTTCATACTCTTGGATAGGATTGAAAATACTATATTTTTTGTTAGGTACAATAACAAACCACATCTTTCGGCGAGATTGATTTCTCATTCTTTTCTGAATAATTTTGTAAGATGTGTGGAACTGGGAAATTTCCTCGGCTTGGCACCACGTTCTTGATGGAGGTTGTATATATATTGTAGGTCCATATCAATATTTTAAGCTTTAAAAATGCAGCTGGTAGTACTTATTTTCTATAAACTAACTCTGTGACGTTTCGAAAACGTGTAGATTATCATAACTTAGTTCATATATCGTACCTCTAGAAAGCAAGCAGGATTGGCCTGAAACTTAATAGATAAATTTCTAAATTTTCTAAATAACAAATTGACTGGGGAGGAAATAAAATAAATGGTGACGGCTGGACCGGGAATCGAACACAGATCTTCCAGAATACCAAGTGGAGCGTTATCACTAACCCTTCAGTATAGGTAGGAGGCAGGATAGTGTACTATGTTTGAGAGGTATGATGGCTACCTATAGTACCCTTTTTTTTTAAAGAAATAAATATATCCATTGCCTACAAGTCCACACAGCCAGCACGTCATATTTATATATAAATTGAACGTATTTAAAAGCGTACTCTCGTTATTTACTTATTACACATTATAGACAACACAAAACAAACTCAACACTTAGTTAAAACGTCCATGACCTATGCAGGCCTCGAACCACCTTCCCTAGTAACACTGACCTCACATAACCAGACTCGGAACCTTGCCTCATCGACGTCGAGGTCATTAGAGGCTGGATAGGACAGGAGGCAAGGACCGGGAAGGAATTCTGCCATGGCATTTTTAAGGAACCATCCCTGCATTCGTCTGGAGTAATTTGGGGAAACCATGGAAAATCTGATTAGCCCGACGGGGATTGCAACCCGCGTACCCCCGGATGCGAGGCTCGGCAGCTTTGAGCTTTAACGCGAAAACTGAATCACGGTATGATCATAGTGTACTACGCATACGCAAACCCAGCCTTCATAAAATATAGTTGGCTAAGATGAATAGATCTGTCAGTGAAAGAATGTGATTTTTATTTCAATACACTTTGCCCAATGTTTTTCCAATGAATGAATTCCATTGCTGAAAATCGATTCTGGAAAGTCTGAAAGATGTCCGCATTTGACTGCTATCACCTATTCATTTGACTCAAAATTTTTTTCAGCCATAAATTTCTTTAGCTTTGGATATAGGCGGAACTCAGAAGGGGGCCAAATACGTCAGAGCCGGCAGTTTTGTCATTGCGAAGCACGTGCATTGTCCTTTCTTTGTGTAATCCTTTTGTGTGTGTGTATTTTTTTTTAAATTCAGGTCTCTTCTCACGAATTTTTTCATCCAGTCCAGAAGACTTGCGTAGTATCCGGCAAATATTGTTATAGTTATAAATAAAAAGAACTTAATTTGCATTACAGGAAACGCCGGCAAAACACAGCGACCGTCCACTATTCTGACCGCAATTCGTCCATACATGGTCTTAGCCATAGTAACAAATCGATAGGATCATTGTTAAAACGATCCAGACATTGTTGAGACATTTGTTTATGGTCAATATTTAACAAACAGAAAGATTTCTCATACTAAATTCTTAGTGTAAAATGTACCGTACCCTTTCTGCTGATATGCCTATGGCCTCAGCTATCTCATACAATGTAATCGCCGATCTACCGATACGGTGCACCTTCTCCATGTTTATTATGTCTTTCACGTGGAGCACTTTCAAGCGTTGGGCGACTACTTTTAAATTCAGCCGCTCATTTTGTCACTGTTGACATGAAGGAACAGACTCTTTACCAGCTTTGGATTTTCGTTGGTGATAAACCGTTCAAAGCGATGAATTTTATGACAGCACAATGTTGCAGTGTATCAGTTTCAACGAGACATGCTATAACGCGCTTACTTTAAAAATCCCTATAAGGAAATCTTCTTGACAGGTC
Source organism: Vandiemenella viatica (assembly GCA_031002005.1). Lineage (NCBI taxonomy): Eukaryota > Metazoa > Arthropoda > Insecta > Orthoptera > Morabidae > Vandiemenella > Vandiemenella viatica. The sequence continues at coordinate 367,420,452 of CM061921.1, forward strand.
AAGTTGAAACTTGACGTTTTATTGCAACAAGTGTACCAGTATTCAAAAAAGAAAAATGCGATTACACCAATGCCATTATGGTTCCAGGCCAAGAACTTTTTACCTTACTCTTGTAAGGGGTCTGTAGATGTTCCGTCCTGCACTTTTCATGTCACCTACCATGGAGCACTTTGCACTGAGCGCGTATAAATATGGAACTGTCAAAAATTTAGAAAACTAACTAATGTATACAGGTATGGTATTTTTCAGATTTCTTTAAAACAGGACAACATTAGTTTTGTGAATAAATATGATATTTCAAAGACAGCGATGAAATATTTTATCGTACATGCGCTATCGTCCTAGTAATAATAATAATTCCGTGTGGTCGGAGTGATCTGGTGACAGGGTTGTTATTGGCTGCGCATTCCGCCCATGTCCGAGACACCGAAACCTAGCACGGCAATCCTACCGGGTATGGGGGACCTACAGTTTAACGTGGAATTCGAACCACGAAACGTTCTAACGTACTTCACATTTTACAGCATGCTGTGCCAGAGATGAAGGTCGGGTTAAGGGCCTGTGAAAATCCCCACCGAGACGGGGATTCGAGCCACCAGACCGTTCTATCGTGCTCGTGCAGGGATGACCGAGCCTGAATAGGAGGATGCCCACTGACCCGAACATCCAAATTTTGGCTTTCCGTGGTATCTTGAAATCATGAATAATTCCCTCAAATAGTTATTGCGGAATTTCTTCCGATTCCTTGCCCATAATCCTCTTCTGACGCTACTGACCTAGTCGTAGATGTGGTATAAAGACACCGAGCGGGGCGGTGTAACGGCAAGCGTTCTGACCTCGCATTCGGGAGGACGTGGGTTCGAATCCCCGTCCGGGCATCCAGATTTGGGTTTTCCATGGTTTCCCCAAATCACTCCAGGTGAATGCCGGGATGCTTCCTTCAATAGGCCATGGCCGAATTCCTTCCCATTCTTTGCCCCCCCCATCCTTTCCCGTCTCTAAAGACCTAGTTGTTATAGGAGACGTAAAGCAGTTTTAAAAAAAAAGGTATAAAGACCTCATAGTAATTACATTAATAACTTTGAAAGTGTACTCATAGAAACATACACTTTTTATTTGTTCCTATTATTTTGTTATCATCCTTTAGGCTGAGTGTTCCAGTATAACTGAGCACCGACAGCTCATTCAGTTTCATCTAAGTTATGTGTGGTCTGGATGGATCTCCTGCAGGAGGCTTGCTTGCCCTTGTTGTATAAGTAGGACGGCCAGCTTTTTTTCGACGTATGTTTGTTAGTGCTGCTGTACGTGTGTAGGTTATTGTGACGGATGGTGTTAAGTGCAGTGAGTGGTATTTGTGTATGATGATGAAAGGAGAGTGTGAAACTCTGTACCGTCCCATTCAGGCCTGCCCTTCCGTAAGACATCAAACGGACCTCCAAATTTTATTATATCATTCGACGGATGAACCAAGATCAATAATGTCTTATGCTTTAACTGCATACGCACTGTGAAGAATTTGGGATATAATCCAGGGGTTTGGTACATAATCTGACTATTAGGAATCTTGTACTGCCACATATCCTCTACAGAGCAAGGCTGGGAAGATGGATGAGGGTGGTTTCCCGTATCCTTCCACAGTGTGGATGACTGATAGTGTGTGGGTTCAGTGAAGAGTGTTGTTTGTGTTGTGGGGAGCGCCCCATCCGACGGCCGAATCACCATCAACACTGTTGAATAACCTAACTCCATAAGCACTGCAGAGTGGTTTGGGATTTAACCCATTACTTTTGGTTCAAAATCTGGTGATTAGGAATCGTTCACCAGTACTTCTCCTACCCTGCCGGCCAAGTGCGAATGATGAAAATTTCTTCCACCACGAGGACTTGAACCAGCCAAACCCGTGTCATCGCGGGGCTGCAACCAACTGAGCAAACGGGGTGGGAATAAAATAATTTGTGAAACAAAATTGTTTTCTCTGTTGTTTCTTAAGAGATCCAGCAAGCAAATTATTCGTAGTCCGGGTGAATATGAGTTAAAAGCAGAATTGTTAAGCAAATCCAACAGTTTTGCCGGCAGGGTCAGGTGTTTTAAACAAATGCTCTGAAAATAGCCATGAGGGATACAAAGACATTTTAATGAATAGAATTGTGGGTACTATACTGGCATCAACTAATAATTCCTTCACATTGTTAACGTACACCAAAAAGATTTTATTTTTTTTGGTTTCTATCTCTCTCTTTTTACCCTTGCGAGTTGTTCGGCTTGATGACGGGGTTAGTTTTATTTACTGTCTTCTGCCTCCGTCGAGGGAACCTATTCTGATTGGGGAGCTAAGTGTTGTCACCTCTCGGTGAAACGTATGTTCTAAATGATAAGTGTATTTTTGTTTGCAAAATGTGTAACACATGAGGCGAAGATTGGGGATAGTCTCAGCATTTGCCTAGGTGAATGCGGAAAACCGCATAAAACAGTGAAACCTGGATTTGATCCTAAACCACTCCAGTGTGGTGGCGCTTTAACCACACTACAGAAGTAAGAAGACCCAATAAGAAGGGTATATATTAATATCCCGTAAAGTCGGGACCTCGGGGATTAAGAATCCAGCTTACAGAGCTAGTAACTGCAAATTCACTAATAGATTGTCTTAACTTTCGCTGGTAATAAAAGCCACTCAGTATGGTCTTAGGAACTTGTGAAAGATTTACTGAACATTCCGCTCATATCGTCATTTAACTCAGTAAGTCTATCGTGAGAACTGGACTTAAAGTGGAATCAGAACGGCGGAAAGCTTATCTTGTGGAAGAGGAGGACAAGTTAAGAGCCTCTGAAAATTCCGAAATAGCCGGAATTCCAAATTGCAATATCAGACACTGCAGAGCCACCAGATGTCACGAGTGGTATGTCTACTTTAAGGGTAGGGAGAAATCTAAAAATTATCGCACGGATATCGTCTCTGCAAAACAATGGAGTCAGTGTTTTTTGAAAGGGGTTATGTGACGAAATCTCAACTTTCGGAAAGCCAACAAAATACCAATCCAGAAGACTTATAAGAAATTTTTGTTTAGCTTTATGTGGTATTTTCATTTGAAATATATCTTAACATGTCCCACTATGCCTTTTCAAAAGAAATTGATAGCTCCATCTCAAGGAACAAAAAACGCTAGAAAAGACAAATGTGAAAAAAATGTGGATTACGCCCTTTCAAAACGCGCGGATTCAATTGCAGTGTTGTATAACTTGAGTCTTGTCACACGTATTCGTTGGAAAATCTTATGTCATACGATAAATATCTTCGGACAATATATGTCTTAGAAAATGAAAAATAGAAGTGTATCAGTGCAGCAGAGTCATCATATAAGTACAGCATTTCGTAAATCGGACTGCTATTAACACTCTCATGCATACAACCGCTTGAGATATTTTAAACGTCCACAGATCCATTTTAAAGTGCACGCTGAATTTTTATTATTTTCATTGAGTATCTTTTATAGAAAATAAACAAAAAATATTGCTGGTGAAAATGACTGAAGTGAAATAAAAGACACGCTAATACCTACTGTACTTTATAAGTTTATAATACGATCAGCCAGAGCAGTGCAGTCTTTTGCAGCGAGGGTTGCTGGGACGAGTCCAGATACGGGCATGGTCGTTTCAATAAAGTGTTGTGTTTCTATTGTGTTTTACTTACTTTGAGAAGCTGTAAAACTTGCAAGGATGGGAATAAAAAAGAAATTGTATAGCTGGAAAATCCAAAAGTCATTTTTTTAAAAAGAAAAGAAAAGATTAGTGCCACCTGGAGCAGTGAAGTTAGACTACGGTCTCTGATATTGATATTTTCAACTGTTGCTTTTGTTCTGCGATGTCGCTGTGATATCCACGTTGAAACTGAGATTAAATATTCTCTCGATAGAATCAAGAACACATATGCTGCTGGCATCGTTGACCTTGTGTCGAAAATTAACTCTCATAAACTATAAAAATTTTATCAAAATGGTTCTTATCGAAATAACTGGAGGTAAATATAGTCACAAACCCCATTCGTTCTACATCCTAGCGCAGATTCTAAAACACTTTCCTTGGGGTATGAATCATTAGAGAGCAGAAGACGGGTAAAAAGAGTGTTTGCTTTGTTCAAGACTTATAATCGCGATAATGCATAGATGGATATCAGTAGAAGGATTAGGAGTTCTACATGGAGGGGAAGAGATGACCACAGTCGAAAGATTACACTTCAATTCAGGCGAAAGGGAGTGGGATTTTTTTTTTTCTTTGTTGTAGATGGACAGTCTACCAAAAATGCTGAAGGAGTTTAAAGTTGGAATTCTTAAGGGGCAGACGTGGTTGGGTGGTAGATGGGTACACTGCCACTGGAGCGTGTGTGTTCCATAGCAAATGAAATTAAATTAATTTAAGTTCCATTTTCTGAAATTTCTTATAAACCGTCTCTTACGAAAAAGTATTAGCCGTTGTCACAGACGTACCTCATCACTGAACAATCCTAATTAGTGACTCTTTCTATCGTATTCTGAGTCAAACACCGGTGCATCAAACATCACTAGAATGCAATGTAGTCTTCACGGGTGTACCGCCGGATAGGACACTATCCGGTGGTACACCCGTGAAGACTACATTGCAGTCATACGCCGGGAAAGTCTTCGTTCTTACATCACTAGAATGTTGTGTAAGGGGTATTATTCCGGTGCCCAATACACGCACCTGCACCAGGATAGTAGTGAATTTACAGGCACAGATGAGTAATGAAAAATTATTGATTTTATAGTACCAATTTTTTTTGCTTATGGCTTTACGACTCGTCGACATCGAGATGATTAGAGGTGGGAAAGGACTGGGGGTAAGGAACGGGAAGGAATTCGTCCATGACCTTTCGAAGGAAAAAAAACCGGCGTTCACATGGAATGATTTCGGGAAACCATGGAAAACCCAAATCTGGATGCCCGGAAGGGGAGTCGAACCCACGTCCTCCCGAATGCGATGCCGGAACGTTACCGTCACCCACCACGCTCGGTTATAGTATCCAAAATATCCTAGAATTGATATACGAAATACTTTACACAGAGATGAAATTCTGGTGTATAATTAAAGGCCTCATGTAAAATAAGTTCTAGCATCTTTTATTGTTGTTTCTGAAGGGCACCCGTCCCGTTGACTCCTGCTCTGTAATGGTGTCTGGCGTCTGACACGGGTTATCTGTTTCGAAGCTCAATGGTGGGACCGAGCGTGGTGGGTGAACGGTTAACGCTCTGGCCTCGCATTATGGAGGACGCGGGTTCGAATCCCCGACCGGACATCCAGATTTAGGTTTTCCATGGTTTCCCCAAATCACTCCAGGCGAATTCCGGGATGCTTCCTTCAAAAAGGCCATGGCCGAATTCCTTCCCGTTCCTTACCCCAATCCCATCCCGCCTCTAATGACCTCGCTGTCGACGAGGCGTAAAGCGCAGGCAAAAAAAAGTAAATGGTAAAAGGCATTTTCACTATAAAGACTTGGCCTGCAAGGTACAGAGGTGGTGGCGCACGATTCTTATTCACCGTGTTGTTTATCAAAGTCCTGGGTCAAATCCCAAATCTCCGCACAATCCATATCTAGGGAAGGCATACGACACTGTTGATGGCAGGCCTGAAGGCTTGAAATTCTTCTTCCTTCTTTCATATCTCATCAAAAGAAAACAACACTCTGTACTGAAAACACATCGTCAGATTCATCCATACTTACAAAAAGCTTACGAACTATTTTACACCAAAGAAAGCAACGAGAAACAATCCCAGCTCCACCTCATCGAGAATCTGCTGTGGAGAGTAACCACATATGTCCGGATACTGAGTATTACGGAACACAAGATTGAAAAACGATGTATACTAATTAGAACATACTTTATCGTTTCATCGCTCACCTGTACTCAACTCTTTCAGTGTTGTTATCCCTGTTGCCAAAATTCTCGTACGTTCGTTGACTACCATCCCCAGTACATTTGTTCTCATCTAGTCACCCGCGAATAAAGTCAGTTCTCGCTACACGGTCAGGAATGCGACACAACAGTAAAACTGAACCTAAAAGCATATCTCGAGAAAATGTCAAGTTTCCGTGACCCTAGCTTGTCTAGCCAACACGCTCATCCTTTCCACCACTTGTTATAATCTAATCATAATGACATAACTCGACTGTTTCCACTTAAAGTTCCTATTTAAATACACAGATACTCAGCGTCGGCTGGCTCTCTACATGTATAGTTGTTTCACTTGTAATACTCTTTAGATACCAAGAACTGAAAAACTTCGAATACCTTTTTTCTATCAGGTTCATGAAATCAGTAGTTTCGTCATCGTTGGCTATGATTTCATTAACTGTAATCGAAGATATCTAGAGATGTTTGGTATACAGCAACTCAGTGACATGTTCATTGACATATTTCATAATATTTCGTGACACATTTCTTCGTCAAGTATTTTATCAAGCCCTGGTTTGGCTGAAACCGCTTAAAAATATCAACAAAAAAGCAAATTACGTAGCGACGCCGAAGTGATGGCAACAAAAGTTGTTGTTTCAAAACTTGAAAATAAAAAAAAAGCCGCATGTTTTCTACCATTTTGCATTTCGCTTTGGTGAGTCCCAAGTCAAGCCGTAATCTCATTTAATGAATTTGTGAGTGATAATTAGAAACAAACCTTTGCGTATTGAAGGTAGAATCTTAGCTTAGTCTAGCAGGTTAATTGTTGGAGTAAAACCAAATCTAACTTCTCGGTATAAGTGCTGAATGCCTCATTAGCGGTAAGATAAAACTCCCTTTTTGGAACGATCACGTGTTCCACGGCCATGACACATTCATGTGCTATCTCCTTGTGTCGATGATGGCAATATTTCTCGTCACTGTTTCCCTATATCATTTATTACCGAACAAATACGTGAGCGCGAATGGTTAACTTGCTGAAAATTCCAATCATAATCAGATTCTTCGGGGCACCAGACTAGACTGTAGAGCAAGAAATATGCAAAGACGGAAACAAAAACATTATAAACAGATTAAAGATGTTCCCTTCTTGAGGAAAAGGAGAGGGAATTAAATGGTAGGTATAGCTTAATTAAGCAGATGCCTTTAACAGTATAACACGTGTATGTAACGATAGGTATCACTTTTTATTGCTATGCGTCGATGTCATTAGAGGCTGGGAAGGAATGGGACAAGGAACGGGAATGAATTCGGCCATGGCCTAATAAAGGAACCGTGCCTGGCGTTCGGGAGTATGCGAGTTTGAATTCCCGCCCGGCCATACAGATTTAGGTTTTCCATTGTTTTCTGAGATCACTACAGACGAATGCCGTGATGGTTCCTTCATAAGGACATGAGCGAATTCCTTCCTTCCCTTTCCTAGTCCTTATTCCTTTCCCGCTTCTAATGACCTCGACGCCGAATAGGTGTAAAAACAACAGCGTCCTCCCAATACGAGGCCGGAAATTGGTATCAAATTGTACTTGAGCTCATAGGGTAAAGGCTGTGGTGTAGAAATAAAATTCCAGAAATCGGTTTATGGAAATTGTATTCCTGTTATCCATCGATGTGTAATACATATTTGTAACCGGTCTATAAGTTTACATGCGCAACTGAGAGAAATGAAAGTAACGTAAAACTGTATGAAATTTCTCAGCAATATTTGTGGAACAATCACATTCAGACTAGGGACTATCATCATTCTTTTTTTCCCCCGAAGTTCCGAAGCTTTTGGCTGCTCTGTACAACAGGATCAGGTAAGTTTTGAGGGCACTATTTTTTTTTCTCTTTCTGGGGGATAAGTGTGGCCTCTGTAATAGAGATTTAACCCCGATCTTTTTAATTATACATTCTTGATTTGGCTTATTTTATTCTTGTTTATTCATTCGGTGTATGAGGTTTCACACAGAATTTCCTCGGCACTTTCTATGTATGCCATGCTCGTGGTTTTATATCCCAGAATTTTGTAACCTTGTCTCTATATGTCTCTGGCTGTTTATTTTTTTCGTATAATTATTTTGTTTGATATCAAATCTCTTCTCCTATGAACGGTATTTTCGTGACGGCGTGGAGATCTACTACTGGAGTTAGATTCGGTGCAACTATCACTTTCCACGTATATGAGATTTTGCTAAGCAGAAGACAATATTTGTGATTGAATTTACTGAATGACGTATCACTCGAGGAGAATCTCCTATGAAACGCTTGCGGATAATATCTACAAAGACATCGGTACTCCGCAATTCACAAAATCGTAGTTGGCAGAGGGTGCATTGGACCAAATCTAACTCTATGAATTCCAATCGCCAATAGTACGAGAGAAGAAATAATTCGTATAAGCACTCGTACGATATCTAATTTCTCTAATCTTATCGCTCCTTTCATCGCGACCCAAATAGCTCGGTGGAGGTAGTATTTTGCCCCACTCGTGCTGTTTGCATATTTACCAATAAATTCAATCGATATCCACGACGTCTGTCAGCCAGACAATTCCATCCCAATCTATGTAATAATTTTGTGACGCTTTGGTAAGGACTGTGGCAGGAAGTCACGAATCAAACGGCTCTTCTCTATACGTTCTCTATACTGTCATGGATCCCAAATGGCACAGCAATAGTTCAGATGTGGACGCACGAGGGTTTTGTACGCTATCTCCTGTGTATAGGGTTGCAATTATTCAAAATTATACCTACGAATCGCAGTAAAGAATTAGACCGAAGTTATATGTGGATCCCATTTCAAGTTACTCTTTAGTGTTAGACCCAAATGAATCAACGATGTTAGTAACTGAGCTGTTTACTTTGTACTCCTGATCAAACGGATTCTTTTTGTTAGTTACGAACATTGCCTTGCACGTTAAAGAATTTAATGAAAGTTACCATTGATCGCACCATGACGAAATAACGTCCAGATCGTGCTGAATTTTTAAACACTCCGCCGAATTCCTTAGGTTTTTTTTTTTTTTTAATGACACATCGTGAGACAAAAATCTCAAACAGCTATTAGTCTCCAAGATCGTTTATGAAAATTAAGAAAAAAATAGATGCTGTTTCACTTCCTTGAGGGACGTAACATATGGATTAAAAGAAGCTTCTCCATACTTGATGACATACTGTGAAAGGTCAGTTAAAAAATCTTGTGTCCTGTCCTGTATCACCCATATCGAGGTTAATACAAAACTGGATACTGCAGTTTAGTAAAATTGTTTTATTTCAAAAAACACTGTGTGGAAAATGTAATAAAGCTGACAAAATATGTTTTTCTAAATTCAACAATACACTAAGAAATGACTGGTTCGTCACAGAAACCAAATTTAGTATTCTTTTTTACTAAGTCTTTCTGTTCTTCACGCAGTAATGTTTTATTTGCAAAAGTTAAGTAATTCACAGAACAGAAAATAAACTCTATTTCTTCATCTGGGTTTTAGCATCATGGAAAATAACGTTACCAGAAACCAAGTCTGGATGGCGGGTCAAAGATCCGGACCTTTTTCATGCGGCGTAATTATATCCCAGTAATTATTATGAAAGGAAAGCATCTATATTAAAGAACTAATGGGACATTTACCTAGTTTCTGGATAATGTAACGAGCCAGAATTGACAGCCGAACATGAACTGAAGTTCTGCTGAATCTCCTTGTAGAGGCTGTACACTCGCTTCGTTGGCTCAGCCCCGCGCCTGACACGTGGTTTCCTGATTCCAGTTTTGGTGGTGAAAGAAACTTTCATCAGGATTGGCCGGAAGCGGAGGAGAGGTAGTGTAGCTCAGTTACTAGTCACCAGACTGCGTATAAAGTGAAGACATACGACTCTGCTAGGGGCCGTCCATAAATCACGTCACACTAATTTCGTGATTTTTGAGCCCCACCCCCTCCTTGTCACAGGTTGTCACCTTTGTATGACCCCCCTCCCTTGGCATGACCACATTTTTTGCAATTTTAAATTTAGAAATTATTAAATTAAAACAGCAATTCCAAAATTATTTATATATTTCTATTTAAAAATATGTTTTCATAAAATCTAAAATAAATCAATTTAGAAAGTTGACAAAACATAACAAATCAAATGAATGACCCAAAATATAATCATCATGTGTCCACGGAAACTGAACCCAAACCTTGATGTTATTTATGACTGGCGTAGCAGTCACTTCGTTCTCTGTTTGGATACTGTTAAGAACATTCGATGTGTCATCATCTACTACATCCAACCTTATAGTATCGTTATCGTTAATCAAAACAAAGAACTTCTCTGTCACATCTAGTTGCAATTCTTTGTGGACGAAACTTTTGATGGGCAAAACCTTTTGCTGCTTCTTATGTGATTTTTTATGTTGGTTAGTGGCTTTGTATGATGAAAAATATAGACCACAGATGTCACACGATCGTTTAAATAAGTATGCGTAAGTCGTATTTTGTTAAAGCCTCAAAGGTGGTACTGGCCTTTCGGCGTATGTTAGAAGCGGCCTACGTGGGACACCGTAGTACAGCGCGGCCGCCACGTGACAAAAATGATACAAATTACACGTGGGACATCACGGAGCTTATGACTATGTGTCACACAATATCACACTCCCTCCCCTTTAACATGTGACATGGATGGCGCTGTATTTGTGGTGCGTCCGTCGGATGGGGTCCTTTGGCATTAATGGGTGGCACCGGGTTTCACCGTCTCCCTTCTATCATTTATTCAACACACTGCTTTGAGCATACATACATCACAGCCATCCACACAAAAACACATAACTATCACTGGGAAAGGAAAGGAGAAACCAGGTAGTTTAAATTTCCCAAGAAAAAGTACCCACGGTTGAGAAGGGGGGTAGGGGGAAAAGAGTTCGTACCTGAAAATTCGAGTTTTCTTGTTTATTGATTTAAATTTTTTTTATCCCCGTTATTCCAACAGAAGCTGAATCGTTCAACTTCATTTCAATTTAGAACTTATTTATTAGCAAATCATTATTTTATACTAAGCTAAGGATTGTGAGGTTTGTTTTTTAATAGCGTTCGACTACTTAGGTCATACAGCCGGCTCAATGTGATCATGACTCTTGCAGAGTATCAGTTTCTGCAGTACGTTATAGTAGTTTCTATGTCTGGACACTGCAGGACGGACATGACATTAACACACATAACTTTTAAACACCCATGCCCTCGGCCGGACTCGAACCGGCGACCTTCGGTACTCTAGCCCCCGCGCTACCGAGGCTGGCAATTGTGTTATGGTGTACTTCCATACGGAAGTGGAGGCAGCATATTGATCCAATAAACAACTGACTGTTTGATATTGAGACATCGTATAAGATCCAGTTTTGCCGATAATACTCTCATGAATTTCAATTCAACCAGTTGTTTTTTCGCAGGCTATGAGCTAAAGTTTTGAATCTGAGAAGCTTCTCGATGTTTCTCCTTATCTTTATGAGCCATGCTGTTTACGGCAGATGTGAACAAAGAAACGTTTTGCCACCAGAACTCTTTTTATCTTTATTAGTTTCCCCAATTTCCATCTCCTCTGCTCATAATCCACTTCTCTGCATTTACGTATTCTTTAACATAACATTCTAAAAGGCAGAAATATCACCCATTTTTTTAGATAACTGCAATACAGTTGTCATAAAAATTCGTCAGAAATTATATTAGAGCGATCATTTTTTAGCGGTACTGCTAAAACTTGAAGGCAATAAAACTAAATTTCCACTAGAAGAATTGCCGATATGAGTCAGATTCCTGCAATGGATGGTTTTAGTTAAGGGCTTTTTTTTCTTCTTACACTTAAATCTTTGAAATGGTAACTATCCAGAATCGGAACTCAAATTATTAAAGCGAGCCTAGTGGCTGAGCTATAAAACTCTGGCCTGGAATTCAGGAGGAGATGGGTTCAAATTCCCATCCAGTCACTAATATTTCGATTATTCTATGGTTTCCCCAAATCGCTCCAGTCGAATGATGGGATGGTTCCTTAAAAGTCCATGCCTGTATTCCTTCCCGTTCCTTACCCTATCCTCCTCTACTGCATAGCCCACGGCAAAAAAAAGCAAATTCAAATTATTGGCTTCTTATAACTCGGCTATAAAAGCCGGTAACCGTATAAATTTAAAAAAAAAATGGCATTAGGCTTTTAAGCCATCATCTGTGTTTCGTTTTCCTCATTTGTGTCACTTTCTTCACGTATTGTTGATAAACTCTAGGGAAGGAACAACACAGAACACAACACTGAGTTAAAACCACCAATGCCCTTGGCCGGACTCGAACCGGCGACCTCTACAACGCAAAGCCAGCACGCGCTACTGGCGCCTGAAAACCGTATAAAGATGAAATGAAGGAAAGTATTTGTGTTTCATAGCTGTATACAAAGGTTTTTTTCCTCAATCATTGGTCTAAACTTCGTTATAAAGAGCAGTTAACTGAGAAAGGTACAACCAAGTCAAATATCACACTCCCTGTATTTAAAGAATTCAGGAATTCTAATGGCAATTCTATTATTACTTGTGGAAATTACCAATCACCTGAAAGTTACAGGATATGTTCAGCAGGACATGGCATTCAAATTAATGATACTTAAGGTTAATTGTTCATATTTTGGTACAGCTGTTATGAGAAATTCATAAGTATAGGATTATATAGGAGTCAGAAAGGTAATCTATCCTACACGGTTATCTATAAAATAATATCAGGTTTCACTAATAATCATCTAAAAAGAAGGGCGCAATGGAAACTAACTACAGAATATGTAACACGGATCGATAATTGGTTTATGTGAATGTGTAATATTGTATTGTGTCATTTCTGTTAGTTTGGGACATTACACATAATCTTGACAGGAAATGGAAACGAACCCGATTCATCGAAAACCCTGCAGGGAACTACTTAATACGATGACATACCAGAATGACAGGAATCTATTTCACGCTGCAGTGATAGAAAAGTTACCGCCAGCTTTATAACAACGCTGAGTCATTCTGTGCTTCCTTCATTTCATAACCGTCCGCCTAGCTTATTGCACGAACCACTTTGCAGAGGACTTCTGGGGTCTGAATTGCCAGCTATGTCTCAGTCTCCAATAGATTTGCGATTAAAGACTATGGATATTTGATTGGAAACACATCGAAGCAGTCTGGTGGCTTAGTGGTTAAGACGCCTTACTGGAGATCGATAGGTCCCCATTTCGAATTTTGGTCTACGCAGTGATTTTCAAAGGTCCTTAACCCGACCTTCAACTCTGGCACAGCTTGGGAAATAATGTGAAGTACGCTAGAACGCATCCATGGTTCGGACTCCACGTTAAGCTATAGGTACCCTATACCCGGTAGTATTACCGGGTGCGCATTGCGAGGTGGATTAAAAACCTGGTGGTTGTACAATCCTTCGGGATCTCTTGGTCAAAAATGCCACACAATGATTTTATTTGCCAACATATCGTGTTTTCAAATGAATCCTGCAAAACACACATCCTTCAGAGCGTTGTGCGTTGGGTGTTATAGTGTATGGCGCAGTTGGATACAATACGCAGTCTCTGTTACAACGAGATGAAGGCAGTGCCCTACATCGTATAGTTACAGAGGATGAGGTAATACTGTTTCTTCATACCGTGGCTGGAACAATACTCGACAATATGTTTCCAAGAACGTGGCACGATAATATACCCAACATACTGCCCCACTAAGCCAGTAAGCTATCTCACAGTACTTTTCAACAGCATTCTCTGTTCATGATATTTCCCAGGAGAGTGGAAACAGGCTAATATAACAGTTTTCAATAAACCTAACAAACCAGCATACCTACCCTCTAGCTGTAGACCTATAAGCTTATTCCCCACTTTATCAAAATTACTGGAAATGATAATACGGAAGTGGTTAACTTCCTTTCTTGATACTACGGGTACTATTTGGATTTCGCCGATGTACTCAACCTCACACCAAATACTAAGCCTGGTTGAAGATGTCACAAGGGGCTTTGTATTTAAACATCACACCCTGGCTGCCTTTATCGATGTTACCCAGGCATTTGATAAAGTATGGCATACCAGACTCTAATATAAACTTAAAAATACAGGAATGCCTGTATATTTATTTAAAATATTAGAAAGCTTCTACAGAACTGAACCTTCAGTGTAAGAGTGGGCACAAAAATATCCACAGCACTACCAGTAACAGCAGGAGTCCCACAGGGGTCTGTTTTAGGGTCCACCCTATTCAACATATACACGTCGAACATTTAAACTTTCACAAATACTTCGACTGCAATGTACGCTGATGACACAGTAATATACACTTCACATAACTACATCGACATCGCATGCGGTTACCTTCTGGAAGCTATTACAGAACTAACTGAATTATTAAATCACTGGCCTAAACCTCTAAACCCCGGAAAACGTCAAACCAGAATTTTCACATTGAGACGCCCACTAAACCCGCAGCCGATAAACATAATGGGAATTAACATTGCATTGAATCCACATGATCAATCAATTAAATACCTCGGAGTCGACATTGGTAGGCGTTTAAAGTGGAACACACACATCAGTAATAAAATAAACCAAGCCTATGCCAGATTACACAAATTGTACCCAGTGTTAAATAAAAAAAATAATTATTAAAAACAGACTGCCTATTAATTTATAAAATGATATTACAACCGCTAATAACATACGCATGTCCAATGTGGAGGTGTGCTAGTCGTAGCTAGATACATAGAGTACAAATATTCCAAAACAAAGCTCTCCAATTAGCTGTGAACGCACCATGGTACGTACGCATAAGTCAGCTACACAGAGAATTAAATATTTCTTACATTAATGAATTCATAAAATAACAAACTAAAAATTTTATCAAATGAATCAGTGCAGTACCTGGTGCACAATTTTATGAATTAGGAAAAAAACGGGTCAAACTAGACTTAAAAAAAAGCCTTTTTCAAGACATTTATCTATCAAACAGTGAAGAATAGGTAAGCCAGTAGAATATTCTATTTCGCGTCTCCATCACATGTAGTCTCCTCAGCGCTCAAAACTAAATGTACTCCATGAACAAAAGTGTAATTATCTTAAACCAATTTCATTACAATTGTTTTTTAATTACTGTTTTAATACTGATAACGGTTTTTATTATTGCTTCGGTACTGATAACACTGTTGTTATTATTGTCGTAAAATGTTTATTGTATCACTGTTATGTAGTTACTGAGGGGCCCTAGTGAGCTGATCTCAACCACGACAATGTGAATGTTATGTTTCGTAAAATTCAGCATTATTCTGTAAAGCTAAATATGATGTTCGGATAATAAACATGTATATATAAAAGAATGTTAGTGTGTTAATTGTATAATAGCCGGTAACGTATTTTCCTGGTAACATTTTCACAATGCTTCACCCACGCGGACTTTGCTGTGGGTAGACTTGCGTTTTGTCTTTCTTCTAGTGGCAAAGCATAAACGTTTATAATGTAGTATCTTTGTATATTTTACGTAAATTAAATTCCATAATTTCGTTACGATTATTTTAGTGTTAATATGTGATGTAGCGATTTGATTAACGTTTTCCATCTATTCTAACGTACTATATTTCTGCAAACTTAAGAAAGAAATAACTGAAGTTGAAAAATAATATTAACAGAATCCAAAGAGTAGAGTATTTATGTGTTATAGCGTGATCTTTGGTGGGTATCTCGTAAAGGAGTGTTCATTTGTGATGCGTTGCAATCTGTGGCACCTATCTGTTCTCACTACGTAAGAATTGTAATTTCTTTCTCCGTTCACCGTTCACGTAGAGTAATAAGATATACGACAGATTTTAAACTAGGTCATAAGCCTTCAAATTGTGAAAACACCATCTAAATTGTTTCAATAGTTTTTGCATGCTTCCTACAAAGGGAAAGATAGACGCTGCCTGCTTACAAATTTATTACCGGTATAGTGTAGATATGGATATGGCCAGTCACAATCTGACTCATGAAAGTTCCCCAGCATTCAGAGCGAATGAATTGTGGACTAGCATATCTAAGACTCTTTGATTCGATACTCCAATGAGGCTGATAAATGCTTCAGATTATCATAATTTTAGTGTTATGAAAACTTGAACATTTTCTTGTAGTTACATCAGAAATACGTGGCATGAATTTCATTCAGATCTCATGCAAGTTTCGCAGATTCTTGTTTAGGAGATTCTAAGATAACCGTGGTGTCGCAATTTGATGATGGATTTTTATGTAACCAGACGAAACCAATCGAAAGTGAAGAATACAATTTTTTTGAAATCTCGCTTAGTTCTCGAGATATCGCATACCAAAATCGAGGTGGTTAGATTGAAATGCGGCATCGTCCAGAAGAAAAATTTCGCCAACGTCAAATTTGTTGTGGATTATTTTATAACTCGACGAGACAAATTGAAAGTGAAAAACAAAAATTTTTGATACCTCGCTTGGTTCTCGAGATATTTTGTCTCTAACTTGAGGTGGTTAGGTTGAAATGCGGCCTGGACAAGATAAAATTCTCCAAAGCCACAAGGAGCTACACACTGGACATGCACAATGGGTGTTTTGTTTTCTTCCTACCAGTTGTGGTTAGGTTGAAATGCGGCCTAGACCAGAAGATAAGCGTCGCCAAAGGCACGAGGAACTATACGCACAACTAATTTTAGATAGTCGATATCTCGAGAACTAAGCGAGATTTAAAAAGAAAAAAAATTACACTCCACTTTGGATTTGTATTGTATTTGTATTGTCCATCGCCAAATTGCGGCGCCAAGGTTATGACAGAGCCGCCCACGTTTATGTTTAAAGTCGATGGTACAGAATCTTGTATTATTCTCTATACGGAAGATAGTCATTTGTAAATTTTTTGGATATCCATTTTATTTTTAGTTTTCGGAAAGGGAACAAGCAAGCTGACCACTGTTTCCCTGAACAATTTTGATGTCCTACATAAATCTCCCTAGATGGTATAGCTGCTTTTGAAAATCAGAACACCCAGACAATGTTATTACGAATCACTTATGAAATAACTAACCTGTATTTATCGTTGTTTTGGACATAGGCAATGTCACGCAAGCTGCTGTAGAGGTCACAGTACACCACAGCGGCGCCCTAATCATGTTTTAAGGAGCAGTTTGAAATAATTCCCTGACAACGTTATTACTGCCTACCATAGTCCCAACATTTTGCAACTGGAAGGATCAATGCAAAATTTAAGTATTTGTCGTGGCATTCTAGATACTTAATATGCTATATACTGACATTCTGAAGATATGATAGTGGAGCGTCCATAAACTAAGTGGCTTGGTCTAAAAAAAAAGGGGGGAGGTTCGAAGCCAAGCCACGTATCTTTTCATTCATATTATTTATCACAGTTAAAATAAGGTACAGAACACACAACAGCATGTGAATATTCATTTCCGTCATTTAACTATCTCTGCATGTAATTTAGGATAATCTGACAAGAGAAAACAGTACAAAATGTTATTTTGAATCAATAGGAAAAAATCTACGTGTCACGCGAGGGGAAGAGGGGGGGGAGGTTAGAGGCAAAAGCCACGTCAGGCTACGTGGGGTGAGTGGGGGGGGGGGGAGGTTCAGAGAAAGCAAAAATGGGGCTACATGGATTATGGACGCTCCATAAAATTATATATGCATAACTATGGCCGTTTCAAATGAAATGTTGTTTAACGTATGAGCAAAGTGTATGATTTTGTGTGTGTATATATATATATATATATATATGTATTTCTTTTTCGGCACTTAAATGGAACGATTAGTTCCATGATGAGCTAACCAGGTCTTACAGATCAGGAAAGTGTAAACAAATCAGTAAGTAGTTCTATACCTAATACATTTATACTTGGGAAGTAATAATTATTTCTAAAATTCCGTGTAATGTGAAAAATCGAAAACCTAATACATTACAGAAAAATATTACATATGACACCGTCTATGCTAGCAAAGATTTAAATAAAAAATTATGGGCCGCTTCCAAATTTTGGAGTAATATATGGAACGCATTGTCCAAATGAATACTGATTACGATGTGATTTGGGGGGGGGGGAGAGGTTGGGGTTGTGCCACTGTGCTCTGATTCGGCACACAGTGTTCTGCCTATACTGAATATCGTCTCTCGTATAAGGTTTTATTTGTGAGAATCATTTATAGGAAGTTGATGCAAGAATACAGATATTAAATATTAGTGTAACAACTCGTCTAACCCACACTCAAATCCGCGGTTTAGAACTCAGCACCAAGCTATGAAGGATCTGCTTATTGCTGTTTGTGGCTTAATCTGGAGTAGTGGAATGCGAACAACGGCACCGAGAGTGGTGGTGTAACGGTTAGCGTTCTGGCCTCGCATTCGGGAGGACGGCGGTTCGAATCCCCGTCCGGGCATCCAGATTTGGGTTTTCCATGGTTTCCCAAATCACTCCAGGCAAATGCCGGGATGCTTCCTTAAAAAAGCCATGGTCAAATTCCTTCCCATTCCTTGCCCCCATCCTTTCCCGTCTCTAAAGACCTCGCTGTTAAAAGACATAAAGCAGTTTAAAAAAAAAAAAAAAAAAAAAAAAAAAAACGAACAACCGCCTTCGGAGTACAAACTGATACTATCCTACGGAACCGGTAGCAACAAGCGCGGCGTAGTGAAATTTGCAAAAAAAAAAAAAAAAAAAAAAAAAAAGGAGCCACACTTGGGCATCAGAAACAAGAGATGAACCGGGTCCAGCTAGATTTGTCTATAGAATTGACGGCAAACAAACGCAGTAAATTATGTTGTAGAGAAGCTGGGGATGGGAGTCACTGGAAGAGGGATAGGAGAAGAATTGTACGTGCATGAAACGGAAGACCAGCATTACAAATTAGTATTTGATTTTAGACGTAGAGGGAAAATCTTTCTTTGCAAGTACGGTATTCAGGGACTAGAAGATACCAAGGAACGTGCAGAGCAGTATGCCTTAGACAGTGAAGAGTTTAAAAGGATAAAGTATTAAACACTAGTATGTGTGTAGAGAAATTGCCAGCGTGGTATAAGCTCCATCGCAGTAAATAGTGATTTCTATACTGCGAATCTCCGAGCGTGGTGGGTGAGTTGTAACGGTTTGGCTTCGCATTCGGGAGGACGCGGTTTCGAATCCCCGTCCGGCTATCCAGATTTTGGTTTCCCATGGTTTCCCCAAATCACTCCAAGTGAAGAATTCCGGGATGCTTCCTTCAAAAGGCCATGGCCGAATTCATTCCCGGCCCTTTTCCGCCTCTAATGACCACGACGTTGACCAGCCATAAAACCTGAATAAAAAAATCTTACAAATTACATGGACGTAGGTAGTAGGAGAACAATCTCTTGTGGATTGAACTGGGTCTCCTTAATTCTAATTTCGCGATACTAAGTGACATTAACACGACTGTGTTCCTGAACTTCCATTTCGATGGTTGTGGTTGAAGTACTAATTGTACAGGTATCTTAAACAAGATACAGGATTAGAGAAAGACACTAGAATACCTCGTAATAATATCGGACTGTTGTCTGTCGTGCACACGTGAACTATTCATGAAGTGTTAACCCTAAGGATCTGATGGAGGAATACGCACTCACTGTGCGACATTCAGGACCCCGCGCTCGGCTCGCGGTGCAGTCATCAAGATCTTGTTTTTCCACCTTTTCCCGTTTTCTATGTGAATTTTGATGACTCCTTAATGAAAGCCATTTCCGATTTCTTTCTCTTTCCTTGTCAAGAATCCTATCCCGTCTTTAATGACCCCTACCTAGACCAACCGCAAAGCTCTTTTAGTAAACGTATCCAAGGACATTACAAATTTTTGGCTTCATTGTCGGAGCGTGATGATTGCGCCGGATATGTTACCAAATTTTAAAATATCAGAACGGATTTTATGTTTAAAGGGCGTCCATTAATTACGTGATTTCAAATAGGGGGGGGGAGTCAACGGAACTCTCAGGGTGGTGGAGGGGACCAGATTTACGAAAAACACCTCACGTGATTAATGGACGCCCTAGGTGAAAAAGTTTGAATAAATAATGATGGGAAAACGTTACTGGCACTTGGAATAAAAGGGTTGTTTTTTTCTGGAGACAAGGAACTGGAAGGAATTCGGCCATGGCATTTTTGAAGGAAGCATCCCGGCATTCGCTTGGAGTAATTTGGGTAAACCATGGAAAACCCAAATCTGGATGACCGGACTGGGATTCGAACCGGCGTCGTCCCGAATGCGAGGCCAGAGCGTTAACTGCTCACCCACCACACTCGGTAATCGTCTTTTAGTAAATACATAGTAAGTTTGGCCTGTTTATTGCTTTACCTTCACGTTTAGAATTTATTTGAAGCAAGTCTGGCGTGTGTTCTTGTAGCTACTTTTGACAGACCGGAGCGTTGCTACCATATTGAAACCGCATAGTGAATAACATGATTCAAAAGGAAAGATTACCGAATATTTACTATCTTATTTTTTTAACTTTTTAAGTGTTTTTAGCATTTTATGCTTTTCGGCTGCACATTGTTAAATTTTCATCCAGAATATATCCATTCAATCTGTTTACGTAGTACGCTTTGCAAGAAGATAACCTAGATAACTTTAAAACCACTGACGCCTAGCGCTAGCACACATCTCCGTGGTGCTCCTTAGGCAAATATTTTCTGGTCAATTACGCCATTTTTTGCTTAGGTCTCTACGCCTTGTCGACGTCGAGGTCATTAAAGACGGTAAAGGAAAAGGGGAAGGAACGGAACGGTTTCAGCCATTTCCTTTTGAAGGAACCATTCTAGCATTCGCCTCGAGTGATTTTGGGAAACCATGGAAAACCAAAATCTAAATGGCCGGACGGGGATTCGAACCCTCATCTTCCCAAAAGCGAGGCCAGAGCGTTGTCACCCACCCACCACGCTCAGTAAGATTTTTTTTTTTTTTTTGGTTTATCCTTGCCTAAGGTCTGCTTGGTTGACACTGTATCAACACAGAAAATCTAAACTAATGTAAGACGTGTGTTTCTTGGATGCAGTTGACTGTGTTGGAATTTTATATCCTGTTTCTATGTCACAATAGTGCCTCCGTAGTACGGCTCCTATTCTTTTAGACCAATATATGTCCAATTTTGAGAAGGCACATTAATAGTACAATATTTAGACAACAACATTCAACTTATGTCATCCTTGGTATCTTGGTTCACCAGATTCTGGTACATTACGAACCATTTGGGGTGACTTCGTAAGATTATGTCAGATTCTAATGATCTTAAAAACAACAAAATATGAAGGAAAGTATGTCCTTAAAATATTAATACTCTACTTTAAATTAAGAAACATGTCTTATATCTAATGATTACTTAAAATTCATATCAAATGACAGAAATAAATTGTGATAAATGTAGTTAGTATAAAAAAAATCTCTTCCATAATTTGATCTTTTAAAGTTCACAGTATTTTCCGTGCGTATAACGTACAGCAAAAGTTCAGTTCACACATAAAGAAAATGAAGATATGTGTGAGTTTATTTTAGTTATGCCAACCACGGAAAACTTTATTAACAAAATCATATACAAACTATATATAATGTCTTTAAAAAGATCTAATACCTGTCAACCTTTTACAGAAAATTTATCTGAAGTTGTTTCTTGGTTTATTTAAAATAAACATCTTGTAGTGATTAAGCACGTAATTTTTGTCTTGTTTACAATGAGTACAGATATAATTCGATCCTAACAGTTTTTCAAATTTAGCTAAATCACGAAGATATAAAATCGCACCAAATATTGTCAAGACAATCAGAACAAACTTGTCAAGAATTCAGCAATATCTAGAGAAAGGTCCCTACGCAACATGTTAGCATCTGAGATTATTCAGGAAATTATATATTACCTGATATTCCAGAAGACAAATGAGATGATATTCTAATCTTGCCGTGAGTTATTTACACAGGTACAGTGTATTCTGTTTACTTGTAATAGCAATTTACAGTTACTTAAGCAATTACGTCTCTAAAGTATCAAAGTGTGAACAAAAATTTAGATGAGCTCAAAACATTCAGTTACATCCAAAATGGAAAATCTGTGAGCTATGATGCCATAAAAATATGAATATTTACCAAAATGTTGTGATGTTCTGTGTTGAACCGAAGAAATAGCGTCTCATAAACACTGGTGCACCATGCTGTTTGTCTTCATTAGTATTAAAAGTTTTTTGATTATATGTCAGGACTGGTAGAATAGGCTGTACAAGCATACAACATGTTTATTTATAGGATACTTTGTAGGATCAATTGTGATTAATTTCTATACATATAATCAGCGTAATTGACTTCTAGCTCATTTGTTCTTCCAAACAAGTTTCATTCCATTTCCGGAAGCATCTTCAGCGATTTATATGTCCTTTCGTTTGCATGGGGTTCCTATAACCAATCTCAGTGTCAGTCAATTTTCTTGCTTTGATGAAATAAGAACCATTTTCCTAGTAACCACTCCACACCACTGCACTGAGAACTTTTACCGTATTAAAAGAGCATGTGTTCAGTTTGTTTATACTTACGTTTTTGTTTATACTAACAGTGTGTGTACTGATAATAATTTTTTCAGTACTGCTCGGCTATCGTAGCAATGAATATCAGGAGGTCATTTGGTTTCATAAACGTCGTTCTTTTATGTCGTCAGAATATCCGGTTGCTGGGGTTCTTAATCTTGTCATGTCATTATCTCATTGATCGTTGTTTTACACGCGCCCCAAAACCAGGAAGCTACCCTACATTTTTTAATGACACGTTGCCGTATAGCTGTTCAGCCAGCAGCAATTGTGTAGTATTTGCATTCTTTCCAAGTTTATATGTTGAATTTCGAAGGCGTATGTACAATTGTTCCATAAAGTACATACAATACAAGACGTACACAACCCGTAATTAAAACCACCCACAGCCGGGCCAGATTCGAACCGGCGACCCGTGCAACGCGAAGCAAGCCCACCATTACCTAGAAAATTATCTTTATGTTCGATGTGGGTGTAAAAATTATTTTGACTACCACCTGTCGTATGAGATATAATTACTCTTTAAGTAAAGACGCGTAACTATAGCAGTGTAACCGTTTGCCTTCCCTCTTGGCTTATTTATAATAACTTTGAAAATTTTTGGTATGATTTTCATTATTTTGAAGTTTGCAGGCCGTTCTGGCAACCAGGGCTTAAGAGCAAGGACAAGCTCCCAGCAAGCTTTAAATACACATCGGTGTATTCTTAGCCTTGCAAAAGTTGCCTCATTGCGTCAGATCGAGCGTCTGTCATACTGCAACTTCCTTACATCATTGCATGTAAAGTGGCTGTAATACGCAGCAGGGTTGATTTTTACTCCATTTCTAATAACTTTGTTGATACGCTTACATCGACAGTATTCGGTTTCAGTAACACAATACAGTCTGTGGGCGACGATCCCTTTGTTGTCAGCGCAAAGAATACTTCATAAAGTTCTGTGGTTCCTTAGTGCACAGTGGTTTGAAAGTAACAGAATACAGACTGTGTAGTACATCTGTGACTGTCACTTATTGTGTCAGATGAGCGATAGTGATATGATAGGTCGTCTGGAATCTTAGCTTTGCCGAATATCAAACATATTCTCAAGATGAAACATAACTTTTAAGAACAGTAATTGTGTTATACTTGTTCTTGGGATGCGAGAATAAACCTGTTATATCGAAGGACTGCTAGATTTATCTGTGGAAATCACCACAGAACAGAATTAGTTACTGATATAATAAAAGATTAGGAATGGGATTCATTGGAAGAAGGGTGAAGAGGGTCATCGGAGTGCACAAGGCGCATATTGGTGATGAGGCGTGAAAAGATATTAGTGTAAGAATTAGGAGTAATGCATGAGAGGGAAAAAATGATCATGACCACAAGCTTGCAAACGATTCCACGCACTAGGATGTGGGAAGATTTTCTTTCGTAGGTAAGGGGGTCAGGGATTGGAATAAGTTACAAAGAGAAATGATGAACAGTTAACCAAAAACGTTGAGAGAATTTAAAGTTGAAACTTGTAGAGGGCAAAAGTAGGTGAGTAGAGGAAAGGGGACAAGTGGATGTGTAGGCAAATTGCCACCGGAGCTTGCCACCACATCTTGAATCTTCGGGTAGCGGTGAGAAGGAGAAGAATGGAATTACATAATGATTTATCCAGAAGGAAATGTAAGTACAGTTGAAATATATTTGAAGATCCAGTCTTTACAACGGCTTTTAATTATTTAGTTGATGGTTCGTGTCTTGGTCCTAAAGCAAGATTTCTGGCAGTGGATATTTTCTGCTAGTATGTGTTCTTGATATGTAGACCACAGTAATTATGTTGAATGTCAGCTCGTAATTCACAGGAAAAAACAGTAATATTTTACAAGGTGCCTGAAGCATTTGTTCGTATAGTTGTAGATCAACAACCGGTATCTTCGAGTACATGTTATATAATGGGTGAAAAAATTAAATTAGAAAAGTTTTTAATGTTTTTACTACTATCATCAAAGCTCTCTCACTTAAACGAAACACGGCACTAACAACCTTGATGGCGATGCGCCCTATTACTTGAACAAAGAAAAACAAATATTACACACCTTGATAATGTTAAGAAAAAATGGAATAAAATTTAAGATTTCCGATTGACAGCTGCTGTTAAAAAATCGAGCCCAGTAGGTGAACGGTACAGCTCTGGCCCGGCATTCGGGAGGACGTGGGTTCAAATCCCTGTCCACCCATCCAGATTTGGATTTTCCATGTTTTTCTGAAATAATTCCAGGCGAATATTGGGATGGTTCCTTTAAAAATGCCATGGCTGAATTCCTTGAAGTTCCTACCCCCACTCACCAACCCCGGCCTCTAATGACATCGAAGTCGACTAGGTGTAGTACATAATCTGGTGATGATGAACTGTACGCCTCCACCTTTCAGACCCAGCTGGCCAAGTACAGTTTGGTTAAAATTTCTTTGACCACCTGGACTCCAATAAGACAACTTCCAGTTGAGCGCGAAATACTTTTCTGCACTTCAACGACGTCAGTGATATTTATATTGTTGAAACTGATAGGTAATCCCCTCAGTGTAGGTGAAGATAGTCAAAATCTAGAGCTAAGATGAATAAGCAAGCGTTGTAACAGGCAATCTAAAGCCTAACTGTGTCTAAAAGTATCCAGAGGCATCCAGGAATACGATTTCCACTATTCGCGTACATAGAGAGGTTTTTCGATAACAACTGTTTTTTTTCCTTTCTTTCTAATTGATTGTAATCCACTTAAGGTTCACATTTTGACACAGTTCAACGGAAGTTAACGACTTTAGAAGCGTTCTACTTATCATGAAGTTCTACAGTAGGTAACCGCAAACTTTGGACGTTTGTAACAGTTATTCTTGTGTACATTTTCAATGTAACCCTAAACTGTATGTAATAGATGCATAAATAAAAAAAGTGCTGCGATTTCCGTCTCATTCTTACTAACCCTTCTTCTCTCTCGGCTCTAAAGTTATTTCGCCTGTTTTAGTCAACCTTATTTGGTTCTTTGGATTCACCGTCTGGTAGATCGACCCTTATGACATATTCCCTTCCACAATCAATCTCGTGGCGTTCCAGCAGATTTTTGTGCCAAAATGTTGCACAAATCTATCGTATAAGTTGTGCTCAGTAAACCTCAGGAACATTCATTGATACATATCAGTGATAAAGGATTTTTAGGAACAAAACACGTGCTGCAACAATTGACTTAATATTTTGCGTCGTTCCAAAATGGAGGTTATTGTTAACAGTTCAACGGGAAAACATACTTCGACCCGCCTGACATCGGTCGACAGAGAACGCATTCATGAAGCGATCTCAGCTTGTCAGAACAGTAGAGAGGTTCGGATAGGCTACAGCTTTTCGCTGATCCGACGAGATTATCACGTCTCCTCACGTCATCATCCGCAAAACTACCAAGCAATCGACGCCATCCACATTCAGCTCATCGCTGGGTTAGCGACGCGCGATTACTACATATAATAGGGCAGTTTTGCTTTCTGCACAGCTAACCTCTGGCTGTATTGCTTGATACTTAAATTCAGGAATTCCTTTATACCACAAGACGCATCGCGGGAACGAAGTGCGTACATCTATCGGCGCTCACCATTCCACAACTACGCTTTGCTGGTAAAGTCAATTACGCATTCGCGACCACTGAACTCTCCCGAGGGCGACCCTGTATCTACTAACGTTGACAAACTGCAGTCAGCCATTGTGTCACGTCAATCACAGCGCTGCATTGCGAAAGTTATTTGTGTTCTCCGATACTCTGATCTGGCAAATGCTACATATTGTGCGTCTCTGAGATAATAAAGTTTTTCCTTTGTGTTTCATTTGACTCATGCATCCTGGTTATGCTCACATGTTTCATAAGTTGGTTATTTGAAAGTACTGTGTTATGGCAGCGTTATTATTCCTGTAATCAATTTGTTTTTTGTACAACATGTGATTATTAAATTGTACTTTAACATACTCTAACTGCTCTTGATTATTTCATTATTAACAAGAACGCGTACCTATCTCTATTATAAAAATATTTAACTTAGTCCATTTGTTGACTATACATTTTTATGTACACAGTGAAAGCCTCTCAAAGAGGAACTTCGCCATCCTCCAGAGTGATACATTACAACATAAATGGCACCATTATGCTTGCTTAGTAATGAGTTATTAGCGGTGACATGTTTTTGATCCGAAAGTAATAAATTTTCCGTTGCCATCAGTCACAAGTTGACATGGATTTTTCGTTTGTATGCATAATTTTACTTATCCCTTCAAGACCATAGACACTGATTAAAATTACAGGACTCCGAATCTCAAATTTTTGAATGTCTGTCAATTTCGCATGAAATTAAAAATTTGCGAATGCGAAAAGAATCCCGAAACATCCATATGTGGTCAATAAGTATGTATGTATTTTGTTCGTGAGCAGCAAGAATAATCCAGACGAAGCAGCGTTCATCATTGATTACAACTCACTTTGCTTATACATAACGAAGTTCTAAAAGAGGACGACCCTCCGTATAGTGTTTCGAATTTCGCTATTTGTATGTTGAGGGACTCTTTCACATTCAGGATTTGTCGAAATTCGTGCCTTGTATTATCTCGTGAGCTTTAGGCAGAACACTTCCAAGTTTTCCTTCCTTCTTAATTGTGAATTCAGCAATCGAACGTACCTGTGAATTTGTAGCATAGTCTACTTATTTAATGGTTTAAAGATATTCTTGTGTTTGGGACGTTGTATACGATACGTGAATACTTTATTAAACATGTTTGACTTTGTAAACATTTAAAGGTTTCGGATATTTTTCCGAAGTATTTACATAACCCCAAAGCTATTAGTGGGAAGAGCTTCCCCTCCACAACTGTATGACAGTATATAGTCAGTCCTAGTCGAAGAGTGCGCGAGTGGGCAGCGAAGACCAAGGACACCGCCAAATGCCACAACTGTGGCGGCAACCATGTTGCCAGCTATAAGGGCTGCAGCGCTTATAAGAGGGCACGCGATCGACTTCGTGGGACGAACACCACAAGAGAGAACCTCGAAAAGAAGAACGAACAGTCAGCAGACCAGGGGCGGCAGCTGGCAGCTACACTTGGGCAAGCAGCAACGGGCAAGAGGCAACCTGCCAAGAAGATAACCAACAACCGCAGAGACAACCGTACGTTTGCTGCAGCTACTTCTGGCGTCCCACCAAATGGAAATCCTCCTGACAGCCCAGGGGGGTTGCAGGAACCAACAGAGACTGCTTTACAAGAACCACGGCAACCTGCAGCCAGACCAAATCCCATCCAGCGAAGGATGCAGCGGGCCGCACAAGCACCTGCAGACACCATGGAGCAACTCATCACCATGATGAATACCATAATGAATATGATGGTCACCCTGATCCAGAGACTCGACACCATGACAAGCAGCACGCATGCCTCAGTGACGTCAGCTTCGGCCTCTCCCATATGCAAATGCCACAACCACAATGGATAGAGGACCCCACATACGGAATCTCAAATTCTGCATATGGAATGCCAATGGCATGTATTCACAGATGGTTGAGTTCCGGCAGTTTCTGAGGGAGCAGGATATAGATGTCTGCCTCATCAGCGAATCCCACCTCAAGCCGGGACTCCGTGTTTCAGCAGCTAACTACTGCTGCTATAGACGAGACCGCCTCACCGCCGGGGGAGGAGTTGCAGTCTTCATCAAACGGAGAATACCGCACTGCCAAGTGATTCTACCGCCAATGCAGCAAATAGAAGCCGTCGGAGTGGAGGTTACCACTGTTACCGGTAAACTTACGGTCGTGGCAGTCTACCGGCCCCCCACCAGGCAGATGGTGGAAGCCGACCTCACCGCGCTGGCGACAATCAGGGGCAAGGTTCTGATCGGTGGTGATTTCAATGCGAAACACCCAGATTGGAACAGTCGAATCAAGAACCCAGCTGGCAACTTATTGAGACGTCTGGCCCTCAGACACAACATGTGTGTGTGGGGCCCAGAAGAGCCTACACACTTCCCAGCCAGCGGTTATCGGCCTGATGTCATAGACATAGCGGTGACCAAAGGCCTCACTGGATTCATCGACGCGACCACTATTAACCGGATGTCGTCTGACCATTCGCCGGTGATAGTCGCAGTGGATGTTGGACCGTGGCAGGAAACAGAAGAGATTCACCCAGATTTCCGCAACACTGACTGGACAAGCTACCGACAACTCGTCTCTTCCGCTCTAGCCAACCAGCGAGTCGAAGACGTGGATACGGCACTGCGCGCCTTCGAAGAAATAGTGAGGGACGCCACGTCGGCATCCACACCTCTGCGCAACCGAAGACCGGTCGCCACACAACGGCTTCCACCACACCTAATTGCGGCTATCCGGCACAAGAACCGTGTCAGCAAGGAGTGGAAGATTACCAGAAATCCGGTGACCAGGAGACTCCTTAACAGGCTACAGAAGGAACTGAAAGCGGCACTGGTTGAGCACCGGAACCGGGAGTGGGATGCCCGCGTATCCTCGCTCAAGCCTGACGATGGAACCATGTGGGCACAGACCCGCAAATTCACTAAAAGAAGACAGCGCATCCCACCTCTGCACGGCGTGAATGGGCTCGTCTACAAGCCAGCGGCCAAGGCCAATGCCCTGGCTGACAGCTTCGAAAGGAACTTCCTCCCATCTGATGTAAACGTAAATGTCCGGGAACTGCGTGCTGCTCGACGCCGTCTACGAGTGTATCTCGACGCTGATGATGGTGAAGAGCAGATAGAACCGATCTCCCCAGCGGAGGTGGCTAGTTGCTTGGCGAAGCTGCAGCTGGACAAAGCACCCGGCCACGATGGGATTCCAAATCGGTGCTTGAGGAACCTGCCGCCTGAGGCCTCGGTGTACCTAGCGAACCTATTCAACAGAATCCTGCTAACGAAGAGATACCCACGTCGGTGGAAACACGCCGAAGTCGTGGCGGTACACAAGAGCGGGAAAGATCCCATCTTTCCACAGCAGTATCGGCCGATCAGCCTCTTGCCGTCCGTCAGTAAGATCTTCGAGCGGCTGCTGCTGAGAAGGATTAACTCCTACATCGAGGCGAATAACATCCTACCCGCGCATCAGTTCGGCTTCCGGCGTGGCCACTCCACGTCACAACAGGTGCTACGCATCGTGGAGTCCGCGACCCGAGCCTTCCTGCACAAGGAATACTGTGCCCTCGTGTCGCTCGACATCGCAAGAGCGTTTGATTCGGTGTGGCACACAGGGCTCCTACTTAAACTGTACCAACAAGGCTTCCCGGGGCCGTTAGTGAAGATGATCCGCTCGTACCTGCTTGGAAGAACTTTTCATGTTAGAGTCGACGGGAAAACTTCAATGCGCAGGCGCATCATGGCAGGAGTCCCTCAGGTGTCCGTACTGGGTCCAACACTCTACTCCCTCTACACGGCCGACGTTCCCACGGCGGACCGAGTGCAGACGGCTACCTACGCTGATGACACAGCTTATGTCACCAGCAGCCGAAGCAGAGTCATCGCCACCAGAAGGTTACAAGGGATACTCAAACAGACGGAGGCCTGGGCGCGCAGATGGCGAATTGAAGTAAACGCCGCGAAGACCCAGGCGATTGTCATCACAAGGAAATATGGACCGAGGAACAGGAACCACGCGGATCCAGTACTGAAACTCCATGGAATAGACATTCCTTGGAAGACAACTTTAAAGTACCTTGGAGTACCCCCGACTCCAAGCTCACTTGGCAACCACACATAAATGAAGTACGGAAGAGGGCCAGCGGAAGACTGCACGATCTCTACCCACTGCTGAACAGAACCAGTGCGCTACCTCCTGCACTGGGCGTGAAGATCTACCTCACACTGGTCAGGCCACTTCTCGAGTATGCCTGCCCAGTGTGGGGCTACGCGGCGGACAAGCACGTCAACCGGCTTCAAGTCATCCAGAACAGGGCGCTGAAGCGCGCCCTGCACCTGCCATCGCGCTTCCCGACTGCGGCGCTGCACGAGGCGGCAGGCGTTCCTACCATTAAAGACCGCTTCCGAGCACTCGCATCGGCGTTTTATCGGAAAGCTGAGACGAGTAACAACCCACTGGTCAGCGTGCTCGGTCGATATGAAGTTCCCACCGGCCGGCACAGAAGACCGTTAGCACTGCTCAGGCAACACTAAAAAGACAAAATAAAAAGTTAATCACATAACGCCAACCAATACGACACACCCAAAGTGACGTAATGCACCATCAAATGAATAAGGAGAAAATGTCGAGAGACAAGAACTCCATAGTAGACTGCCAAGAAATAATGGCAGTGAATGGCGGAGGTAGTTAGTGCGCGAGTGGGTGATACTCAGCGGTACGATGCAAGGTCACCGCAGCTATTTACGAATCATTTAAAGTGCCGGTACGTTAGGGAGCTGTTGTGCGTTCGAAATCAGCATTACGCGTGTCACTTCCGTAACGCATACTAAGAAAGATATCAGAATTTAGTATTCTAACCATCGAACCTTAATGAAAAATTTAAGTACTCTAGCTTTCATCCACGGCTTTGTTTGCCTAGATTTCAGAAACCGATATAAAGTAAATAGCCTGTGTTACTGAGTATTGTTTATATCCCGACAGAAATTTTTTGTTAAAACAACTGCAGAAGTGGCGATTTAAATTACAAAAAAACCCTTTTTATTTATGTTCAAATCTTTTGTTTGTTTTTTTGCTTATGGCTTTACGCCTCGTCGACGTCGAGGTCATTAGAGGCGGGAAAGGACTGGGGACAAGGAAAGGGAAGGTATTCAGCCATGGCCTTTTGAAGGAAGCATACCGGCATTCGCCTGGAGTGATTTGGGGAAACCATGGAAAACCAAAATCTGGATGCTCGGACGGGGATTCGAATCAATGTACGGAGCGTGATAGATGAGTGGTTAACGTTCTGGCCTCGCATTCGGGAGGACGCGGGTTCGAATTTCCGTCCAGGCATCCAGATTTGGGTTTTCCATGGTTTTACCAAATCACTGCAGGTGAATTCCGGGATGCTTCCTTCAAAAGGCCATGGGCAAGTTCCTTCCAGTTTCTTGTCCCCAGTCCCATAACGCCTGTAATGAAAATCTAAATTACGTAACGATCAAGCTGTTAAAATGACAGCAATCTGAGTAATCCCAGTAAGGCCTTTCCATGATTTCAAAGTGACAATTAAATGGGATGTAAAATTAGTTCCTTCATATAGTTTTCGTCTGTAACGATCTCCTCTTTCATCAATGTGTTCTCGAAGTGGGTTCAAGAGCTGATAAAATACGAAATGCACATAATGTCGCCACTGCACCGAAGTGTTGAGAAATTTGAGTGACCTTATATGCGATCTTGAACCGTTGTGTTGAGTGACCTTATATGTGATCTTGAACCGTTGTGTTGTCATGGCGTGGTGACAGCATCTCTGTTTTTTGGGAGACGATAGTCATAATAAGGTGGTGAGGCTCAGATTCAGCTTACTTACGCTTGAAGTAGGATGCAGACAATGGATGCTTCCAGGAAAATCTTAACACATTAGTACGTAAGGGAACTGGAAAGAGTTGTGTATATTTGGGTCTGAAAAGGCTTTTGCATCTGACTGAATTTTGTCGTTCTGATCTATAAACGGAAGTGTTCTTATAGAATACTACGGCACACTATGCTGAAAGAATAAGACGCAAGTAATAGTGTCAGGTATGATCCAAAGTCTTTGCCGCGATTCTTTCAGTAAAAGCCCATTTATCATCTGGTTATAAGATTTGAATTGCTTAGCACGAATGGGTAAAGCACATTGTAATAAATACCGTTATTGGCATCTCGTTTTCACTTCATTCATTTCTCCGATTTTCCGGTGAAGCTTTACATTAAAAAGTTATTTTAAATTCAATTAAAAACTACTCCAACGTCGCTATTTTCGATTTATTATTTTTATCGTTAGAAATCTGTAATTATTGTTAGTTAACGTTTTGAAACTAAAGAGTTATCTAAAATAATAATTTCAGGAAGTAAAGACATTTTGAACTGTGGAAAGAAGACAATTATTGCATAGGATTTATTCTAACAGCGACAGGAATATATTACTTCGCAAATGTTTACTAATATCTAAAAGGTTTCTCGGGTTTAGCATCTGTCATATTCATATACTTTTGATTGTTTTTATTATTATGTTAGGTCCGTAATTAGGTAGGAATTGTAATAGTGAGCTGTAAGAGTGTGTGTGAGCTACTGTTGGAACCGAAACCCAGCATATGAAGTAAAGATGGGGCAACTCTACAAGATGAGGGCCTACTAAACGTACTTTGAGAAAAGAGAAACTGTTAACTTGAATGGGAAATTCTCTGTAACTAAATAGCCTAACTTACTATTACAAAAACCTAGTAAATGAATAAACATCACATGATAACCAATTGCCTAATAAGGAAAGATGTATTGCAGCGTCGATTGTTTTGGATACTCTTCCATTAATTCTAGTTACAAATCTCCACATCTTTAATAAAACACTAATTACTGTTTTAAATGATCCATATTAAATTTTCTGTCTAAAATTGAATTAACGTAAATGAAAGACGATTTCGAACATACTACGGAATGTTTTATACTCATGTTTCTGAATTCACAGTACCTTATTAGAATGACTAATTGAAGGTAGTTACATTTAAAAATTTAAAAATGAAGTAATGTTATATAGGCAATAGTTAATTTTCACTAAACACGCTTATAAATTATTTGGAAGAAGTTCGTCAAGGAAGGGCAGGAACTGGTAGTGGTGAGCTATGTAATTATTAGCATATTATTTTCCTTCGTTGCCAGAGAAAACTAAGTTAGCAATGATATGATGTCAGAGATAAAAGAGTGATACTCTGTATAGACGGTGCAATGCGGAATGTAAATGTACATACGTTACAGTGCCATTAACGAGGCCTTCAGAAACTAACGAAGTTGGAGTTTGAAATTTTGAAGATGCAGTTTAGCCTTAAGACAGAAAGACTGCATTCAGACTTATGCTGTCAGTCCGTGAAGTGTTTGTGCTGAGGCACCTAATCTCGATCGTAACATTTCATGTGCGTGCCAAGATAATGGCCATCTTGCTGATACCAGTTCCCTCACAAATACTGGCACAGACGTCTACACTCTCCACTGCTTCAAATCTTGAGATGCTTCGCGAACAAACAAATATTGACGTGAAAACGTCTATTCGCTCGTTAAGTATAGTGATAGACGGTCGAAGTTTCTTGTTTTGCAAAATACAGTCGGATTTGAATCGCTAATAATTACGAGACTAATAATGTATTAACAACGGGTGGAGAATGTCTGTACGATTTCGTCATGCAGCAATTATTTTGCCTGTGACATATTCAGACTAGTGTCAGTGCATGTTGGCAATTGTTGCGAGTTAGCGTTGATTCAAGCGTCATTGTAAAGAGCTCGCGAAGTAGGGGTAGGAGCAAAAGTGAGATAAAAAATATTCGTCGGAATATAATTAATGATCGATGCTAAATTGAAAATTACAAAAAAATGAAGATGTCGTCTCATATTAGTCGTAATATGCTAGGAATGATAGAAAACGCAAATTAGAAGAAAGCTTGCGTCAAAAGGTGCCCAAGAAATCTAAAAAGTCTAGGGGTGAGCAAATGCGAGAGCTACAACAGCGCCGAAATGAAAATAAAGTGAGGTGTACGTGAGTTACTTTAACTACCACAGACCTCTGACAAATGCGGTAAACTTGTAATTTATTTACTCTATATAACCACTGTATTAAAGAGAGCGGTAGTTAAATTACATATTAATACAATACACTTGTTATGATTTTATCACGCTTTCACGAAAAATCTACGGTGCGGACCAGAACTGCGCCTTTTTGTATATTTTTTCTGTTCGCAGATTCATCTTACTAATTTATTTAACCATTTTTTATAAAATTTCTGAACTCTATTCTAGTTCAGTAAAGATAGTGAAGATCGGAATATGTGTATATTTCCTGAATTTCATTTCTCCAAAGTCGCCATAATCATGTCTGTACATTTAGTGGATGTAAACTTCTTGACACAGGTGATATTACATTTTAGACAATTTGAATCGCATACTGAATGTGGTAGAGAAGTTTCATATACAAGCTAAAGGTTACATTTGCTTGTTGGTGTTGCTAATTCTTATTCTCCCTCGGACATGTTTCAGGAGGAGGTGGTGGCGGTGGCGGTGGCAAAGGTGGTGACAACGTGAGTATTGTATTTATAATTAAACATCACATATATTAGCCTCGGAAAAGAAGAAATCAGACAACTATACGCAATGTATTATAAATTAAATGATACAATGCGTCTCTGAGATCGCTTTCTTTTAGAAAGAGAATGGAATGGGAGTAGTTACATTCTCAAACACATCGCGGATTTTATTCACGTTCTTAATTCAGTTCACCTTAATGTGTCCGTACTCCCTATTCGTGTCGTGTGAACTCTCCTCTACTTGTTCAGAATATTTTCACTTTGCGAGTGCATTACAGTGGATGTAGTTGTCAGGCATGATAGCTGTCGAAATATTCTTTTATAATGCGAGTACATTTGCTCCACTTCCCAGACGGTCTTCTTCTTTTCCTTTATTACCCCTTTTCCCATCATTCTGTTGGGCCGCCTTTGACAGTTTAACTCGTCGTAGGCATAGTCAAATTTAAGCTTTGGTTTTACGGCCGCATACCCTCGCTGGCACCACTACGCACTAATGGAGGGAGTACAGTCTTGTCAGCTCTCTGTGAAACGTGTAACTATGTTCTGTATGTGAAAAATATATGACCTGGAAATCAGAGACCGTCCCCGCATTCGCCTCGATGGTTACGGAAAACCGACTTAGGATTGCCTGGTTCGTACCCGGTCACGTTGTACCTCCACGATCTAGTATGTGGCGCCTTAGCGCTCTTAGCCAAACTGTCGCGTTACTTTTCAGACGATCCTGGTGTTAATTTAAATTAAATGCTTCTACGCACAAAGTTTGTTCTGAAAAGAAACAAAGCCTTCTCAATTCTGTGTATAGTCCTCAACGACCAAAATGAGTCAAAACGACACAACGTCCTCCTTCCAGTAACTCCTCGTAATTACTTCTTTCCTTTTTTGTTCATGTACTAACGTTACGTGAGCGGTCGGGTGGTTCAGTGGTTAAGGCGTCTGACTACAGATCGAGTTGTCCCCAGTTCAAATTCCTGTTTTTGCAGGGATTTTCATAGGCTATTAACGCTACCTTCACCTCTGGCACAGCTTACTGTGTAATGTGTAGTACGTCAGAACGGTTCCGTGGTTCAGATTGCACGTTAAACTGTAGGTCCCCTGTACCTGGTAGGATTACCGGATTATGTTAGGTAAGTAAGAAAGCATCTGCCCACCGTACCTGTAATACCAAACGAAGTGTACCTCTTTCGAGAGGGCCCAACCAACCTTCGAACTGAATACAAAACTTAGATTCTACTGACATTATGGTGAAGGTAAGAAACGGGAAGGAATTCGGCCATGGCTTTTTGTAGGAACCATCCCGTTATTTGCTTGAATCGAGTTTGTGAAACCATTGAAAACCAAAATCTGGGTGGTCGGACGTGTATTCGAACCCACATCCTCCCAAATATGAGGCCAAAGCGTTACCGCTCACCCACCACGCTCGGCAGAATAATGTTTATGCTGCCGCTGCGATGTGGTGTTGACTCTATAAAAAATTGTTTGGAATTATTATCCATGAAAAGAGAATGGTTTTTACCAGCAGTTTTGGGGCGTATTTAATCCTGTCTGCAGAATGCAGGTTAAAATCTCGCCCCGATAATATTGTACTAACAGAAAAACGTCTCTTGATTTCATTTATATTACCCACGTTACCGGCATCTCATACGGGAGAGAAGGAAACTATAATTACCTTTTCCTTATTTGATTTCAATTTAATCCATGTGATGTGGCAAACAGAATGGACATCTCGTTTCATTATATTCGATATTTCTTACTACAGCTATATAAATACACAGTCACCAAGGCAATTCAACAAGAACGTTGTCCTAGATCTTGAAAGTGAATTTTTGCTGTGTAACAAGAGATAAGGATTCGAGTTGGCTAAAATAGCGCACTGGCACCGTGCCAGACCTGACGTCATAAGAAGAGTCTCTCCAGATAATTGTCCCGCATTGTTTGTAAACAGATGCACTAGGAGAGTAAACACAATTAGTTTTTGCTGTTTTACGACCATAACAGAAGGGCGAAAACTGACTCATGTGAAATGCAACTGCGTGTTTATTCATTCGATGTTATGAAAACAATAAGCAACGTATCAAAAACTCATATATCATGGGGTTCACGAAACATATGCTGTGCCTTAATATGATTTTAAATAAGTTAAACAATTTAATGGCCGTGATCGAGCGTGGTGAGTGAGCGTTAACGCTCTGGCCTCACATTCGGGAGGACGCGGGTTCGAATCACGGTCCGGCCGTCCAGAATTGAGTTTTCCATGGTTACTTCAGATCACTCCGCGCGAATGCCGGGGTGATTCCTTGAAAAGACTATGGCCGAATTCCTTCTCGTTTCTTGCCTCCCCGCATATAATGACATCAACGCTGATGAGGCGCAAAGCAATCAGGAAAAAAAAGTGGTTTTGAAATTTTTCGTAAGGACTGTCTCATTATGTTTCAGAAGGGAATGCGTCGTAAATATATAAAATTACATGTGATATGGTGAATTGTAGTCAATAACGGTCTATTCATAAACGAGCGTGGAGAAAATGTGACCATTAGGCTTAACATTTTGGCTGATATCATGGTAATTTTAAATATCTTATAAATTCACCAATAGTTTAAGAAATGCAACGGGTAGCAAATAGTACCTGTAAATAGTTTTACTTTTGTTTTTGAAAGGTTATAAGGAGAGGATCTTTATCATCTATGATTTTATTGCTTGGAACACCCAATTGAAGTGCATAAATACATTCAATGTTCTCGGAATCACATTTTATGGTATGAAGCAGAGCGAGAATATTATTTCAAAAGCTATAAAACTGAATAATTGATTTAGTTTCATTCATAATATTTTAATGAGGTGCAGTAAAGCGAGGAACACGCTGGCATACACACATTATTAGTAGATTATCTTATCTCGGCAAAGCTAGGTGTTTGAAGCAGTAAAGAGCGTAGGGCTTTCATTGCCGGGAAACCTAGTTCTCCTCAGCTTGTTATCCCCGCGTTTACCTCCTTCGTCGGAGAAAAATATTCTGATGGTGCAGCCATCTGTCTGCAAAACGTATAACTTATGTATGATAAGTGTATTTTTTGTTTGTGAAATGTGTAGCTTATGAGAGGGAGATTGGGGAACCTTCCAGCATTCACGGCTGGTACGCGCCGCCCGGGATTTGAACCTAGGCGCTCTAGCATGTTAGTGTTGGTATCTGTCTCAAACTAGTCATAGTGATTCCTCAAATTTTTTATTTATTTTTTTTTCGCAAGAGAAATCAGCATCATTATACTTAGTTGACAGGCAACTGGCCTGTTTCGATCTCACAAATTCCACCTTTCTCTGGGGATATCCAACTTTCAGCTTAGATTGATGGTGGTTACTAAGATCTATTCCTTTGAAACTAGATTCATTCATTCCTAATTAATTTTCACCCCATCTCTCTTATAATTTTCATAATTATTTATGACAGGTTAAACACCAAGCTCTCCACATACATTGTAATTGAGAAACCATTGGAATCCTGTGAGCTTTACAATACTCATAAACCTCATAAGGGAAACAGGACACGGATTTAACATCCTCTACCCCTTCCCGCGAGAATCAAACAATCGACCGTCTCATGACAAGGCAACCACGCTAACAAATTCTCTTAGCTAAACGCTTTTTCTAGTTTGTTGGCTATTCCAAATTGTATTTTCTTTTAGAAATGAGTGAGTAATGATGCCAATATTCACCCAGATGAGACTTGTAGGTCAGTTGCTATAGTTACGATCGGGATTTCAATCCTATTCAAGCCGAAAATTTTTCAGTGAAGACAAGAGTTCGAAACCTGGTGTCAAGTGGGTTCCGGTAAAAGGAAGGGATCTATGCGTAGACTGATTGCGTCGCTGTGCACTCCCATCGCAAGAGAATTGTGAAATTCTGCCTTCGACAAGTTCACGCTTTGTATTTTGGTCAGGACCGGAACATATGCGTGTTTAGCTAGTTTCGCAGAAACTGCCTGAATGGGATCAGTATAATGGGAAGTGAACACGTGGCAAATTTAAGACACATGGCCAATAATGCATTCAATGTCGGAATTTTGTGGAAATGTTTTGAATTCACATAGCAGAGGATTAACGAAGAGATTCATGCAGGTTTAAAGAAGAGACACTGCAAGATAGAGCCCGTGGTAAAGAATTACAGATTTGATAAAGTAAATAGTCTGGAAAAGTTTGAAACCCAGTCGAAACAATTTTTGAACAAAGTTGATAGAAAGAATGTCACGTCACATAAATCACAGCGTACGAAAGTACTGCTATCTACTTGCTTATTACGCCAAGAAAATAATGAAGTAGGAGTAGACGAATATAAGATGTGGATTATAGAGAAAGTTAAGAGGTGAAAAGGATCTAAGTTAAATGTCTGACTGACGTTTCTCAGCTGCATTATGGAGCGCCTGCTGGTAGGCAGCCATTAATGCAGAAAGCCTCATGTAGTAGCCTAACCGCACTCGGAAATGTTTAGAAGAGCTTCGATCCATCACATTCGATATTAGATTTAGCAAGCAACTGTTATGGTATACGGTGCCACAGTGTTTGAAAACTGAAAGCTGTTTATCGTATTTCATTGTCACCTTCTCTCAGCTTTATAAATGTTTTGAATTTCTCAACATCCTGGATAATGACAGACGTTTCAATTGCTAATACGATAGTTCCTACTTCCATCTCATGATTATCGTCCTATGCTTTGCTGGCATCTGTTTGTTTGTAAGTTTTGGATGGCGAATTCGTTTGATCGTATGTTGTAAAATATGAGGAAAGGTATACAAGAAGAGCATGACGAGGTAAATTGTTTTCAAAAGAAGAATAAAATGAAAACTAATTGGCATAGGATGAAGGTTGTTCTTTCTAATAGGTAGGAACTTTTAATAATATTACGTTACGTTGGTAAATACCAATTTTATCTCACAGCTCTGCGAAGTATTCAGTTGTTTGTGAATAGACATCTAAACTGCTATAAACACGCTAATTATGTGATTTAGAGTGTGTGCAGACCACTGCAGCTTAAGAAGTGAAACGGAATATCAGAATTCTGTCACACTTTTCACTTGTAAGGGCAAGCTGCTAAGAGTGCATTGCAAGCAGTTATAACGTATACACCTGACAAATAAATTACTTCCTGTATAATAAAAACTTGAAGTAATATAATCAAGAAGCAGTATGCAATCATCTTGGGAGTGTTAGATAACAGAGGACACATCGCATCTTTCGTCTTAGTTACAGAATGTTGGACTCCTATACGGATAACCAAATTTCCGATTAAACTTTTTTTTTATCTGCTTAACGTCTCCCTAACAGCGAGATGTTTAGAGACGGGAAAGGATGGGGGGCAAGGAATGGCAAGGAATTCGGCCATGGCCTTTTGAAGGAAGCATCCCGGCATTTGCCTGGAGTGATTTGGGAAACCATGGAAAACCCAAATCTGGATGCCCAGACGGGGATTCGAACCGGTGGCCTCCCGAATACGAGGCTAGAATGTTTACCATTCGGTTTTAGGGGACAATCCGCCAGAAAACCTTAGACCACACAAGAAATTTTGGAGCTGATGGATCAGAGGAGAAGGTACAAAAATGCTCAGGATAAAGCAGGAGGAGAGCAATACAGGCAAATTGGAAATCAAATAAGTAGTAAATGCAAACAAGCAAAAGAAAAATGGCTACAAGAAAAGTATGAAGAAGTAGAAAAGGATATGGTCATAGGTAAAGTTGATGTTGCTTATAGGAAGATCAAATAAAATTTTAGAGAAATAAAGAAAAGAGGTGTACACATCAAAGCTGCCGATGAGAAACCTCTTTTAAGCTCAGACGATAGAGCTAACCGATGGAAGGAATCCATTGAGAAACTGTATGATGGGGATGACTTGAACATGTGAGGTCTCACTTCATCAGACATTTAAATAATAATATTAATAAAAGTATTAGTAATTTTACGACTTATGGAATATATGAATGTATTTATTGTAATACAAGGCCTTACAGTATAGTAGTATGTTTAGTGTGGGTAAATTTAAGTTTTTATAATATGTTTTGTTATGTTGAAGTTGGCAGGCTGTAATTGTGTTGTTTTGTTTTTAGCCAAGAAGAAGCAGTATGTTATATTGATATATGAGATTTATGTATGTATCAACGAGAAGTGTAATTATTTGAATTGATTAAAATGAGTTAATAAATAGTAGCTGATTTTATAGAGAAGAGTATATAATTAAATTTTTTCCTGCAAGGTGATAGCAAAATAACGTGTGAGACGATATCCTGGGGCCACACATATCGTCAGAACGTGCTATCAATTACAGAACAGATTGCAAAAGAACCTAGAAGGATTGGTAAGGCCAACCAGGATTTCTTTAATTATCGACTTAAAGAGGATACCTCGCAAACAAAAGGAAGGCGATGTCAACATTGATGACTTAGAAGATCCTGTTTTGAGGACACAATTTGATAGACCTCTGAATGACTTGAAAGCAAATAAGATCCCTGAAGAACTTCTTAAATCCTTAGGCGAAGAAAAAATCAAAAGATTATTTAAACTGATATCAAAATGTTATGAAACAGGAGAAATTCCAACTGATTTTAATAAAAATATCATCTTCACACTTGGGGAAGCATTTCTGGCTTTATGATTAATAATTGAAGGGCGGAACAAGAAAAACAGATACTTTTATAGCGTTTCTTGATTTAGAAAAAGCTTTTGATAATGTTAGGTGGGACAAGATGTTTAATATTTTAAAGAAAACAGGTTTAAAATATCAAGATAGAAGAATATTTTATAGACTATATAAGAATCAAGTGGCAATAATAAAAGTAGAGAATCATGAGAGACATGCATCAGTTGAAAAGGGCGTGGAACAATGTTGAAGTCTGTCTGCGATAATATTCAACTAGTATGTAGAAGAAGCAATAAAGAAAGTCAAAGAAAAATTTTCATGTGGCGTAAGTGTTGAAGGAGGAAAAATCAGTATGCTACGATTTGCTGATGACATTGTCGTGTTAGCAGAACAGAATGAGGATATTGAAAGTTACTGAATGGCATGAACAAAATACTGAAGGAAGATTTTGGACTGAATATAAATGCCATGAAATGTAGCAGAAATGATACCAATACTAGTAGATTAAATATAAAAATAATATCGGATGATATAGGATAAGTAAGTGAATTCTGCTACTTGGGAAGCAAAATTGCAACCGATCACTGAAGCAGGAAGTATGTTTAAAGCAGAACAGCACTACCAAAAAGAGCCTTCATGAAAAAGAGATATCTTTTAATTTCAAATATTGATCTAGGACTTAGAAAGAACTTTTAAAACTCTATGTGTTGAGCACAGTACTTTATGTCAGGGAAATCTGGAACACCAAAAAGAAAGAAAATTGATGCATTTGAAATGTGGTGCCACAGAACAATGCTGAAAATGAAGTGGCCAGACAAATTTTTGGTAGAAGAAGACAGAGATTAGAATATATGAAGCAGATAATTGAGGACGTGGGTTGGAAGGGGTATGTAGAGATGACGAGGTTAGCACAAGATAGGAAGGTATGGAGGATTGCATCAAACCAATCGAAAGACTGATGGCAGCAAAATAAATTTAAAAAAAATGGATTTTTTTTTCTCTGACAATGTTACGGGGAGAGTGAAACTGCATAACGTGAAGTATTTGACATTGCAGTTCCACTGTCTGATAGTATCCATAGTGACATATCAGTTCCTCTGCCTGATAGCATTAATAAATTCATAGGGGTATCTCTCTTACAGTAGCCGCCAAAAACAAACCAGGGACTAAGTAGATACACCAATATTCCACTTACACACAACAAAAACCCCACAAGCTTATCTTCTTAATTTCTATACCTTTACCTCAGGTTAAAAATGCAACCATACCTTTCACAGAGCGTTTTTATTGCACTCAATTTAACCACAGGCCATAGTGATTCAAGTCCCAAAAATAACAAATAAATTCTTGTTCATATACAAGACATTTCAGTTTTTTTTTTTTTTTTTTTTTTTTTTTTAAGAGTAAAGTTTTTTTTTTTTTTTTTTTTTTAAGAGTTTCTAGTACTTGTCTATTTTCGTGTCTTTGTCCACTTAATTTTTCGAACACTACTTTTATATGGTGTTTTGTTATATCGAATGGTGAGTCGGAATTTGATATGTCACGTTGTAACATAACTGCAAAGATTTCAGAATTTATGAACACACTTCCACGCTTCCTTACGTTTCTACAGCTTTTAAGTAAAAACAATGGAAAGATGTGTTACATCTTACATCGT
Source organism: Vandiemenella viatica (assembly GCA_031002005.1). Taxonomy (NCBI): domain Eukaryota; kingdom Metazoa; phylum Arthropoda; class Insecta; order Orthoptera; family Morabidae; genus Vandiemenella; species Vandiemenella viatica. The sequence continues at coordinate 367,463,445 of CM061921.1, forward strand.
ACAGATGGCGGGGCGTAAAAGCCAGGAGCCTCAAGTGCCTAGAGCATTGCTGAAGAAGAAGAATGGATTCCACGGTTAGTTTTGTGTTCCGTCGTATTTTTTAGATAGTGCAACTGCGATGTCATTATGCATACTATCAGATAGTGAAACTGCGATGTAACTACGCATAGCATCATATACTGGAAATGAGAGTGGATAGTTGGTATTTCAATGCTAGAGCAGTGAGAGGGAATCAGCGACATTGTGATTGCTAAGTGTGTATAAGTTTAATCATCGTGCATGGTGGTGTAACGGCTAGCGATCTGGCCTCGCATTCGGGAGGACGGCGGTTCGAATCCCCGTCTGGGCATCCAGATTTGGGTTTTCCATGGTTTCCCAAATCACTCCAGGCAAATGCCGGGATGCTTCCTTCAAAAGGCCATGGCCGAATTCCTTCCCATTCCTTGCCCCCCCATCCTTTCCCGTCTCTAAACATCTCGCTGTTAGAGAGACGTTAAGCAGATAAAAAAAAAGTCGGGGCATCCAGATTTGGGTTTTCCATGGTTTCCGGAAATCACTCCAGGGGAATGCCGGGATGCTTCCCCAGACCCGAAGTCCTGTGCATCCTTCCGCTCAATCTCACTAATTCCGATGACATCTAACTTACGTTGTTCCATCTCCCTTTTATGTTTTCTAACCTACTTGCCCTATTAACATTCCGCGCTCCGAATCGTAGAATGTTTCTATACATTATGATGACTCCTCCCTGGGCAGTCCCCACCCGGAGATCCGATTGGGGAACTATTTTATCTCCGGAATATTTTACCCAGGAAGAAGCTATCATGTTATTTGTAATTTGAGAGGTTTACATATGCTCGGGATACCCTTTGGGGTTTTAATGCAGTGGTTTCCCGTTGCCTCCTGCATCCTCACCATTGATCATTTCTGATTCATCCGCCTTTAGGGGCCATTTCCAACCCCAAGGGCAAGAGGGTGCCGGGGACCGCTCCCCGCTCTTCCGCCCCCCTTTGGGAGGCAGTTGGCAAGCAGTGGGTGACTCATACCAGTAATCTTTCAGTCGCAGAGCCTCATCCGTGCAAACATGGTGCACCACGTGAAGGAGAGGTTGAAATTTGGTTGGAATAGACTAATATAGTCTCTCCCAAAACCTTACGCCCTTTTTTTTTTTGAATTAATGATAAAATATTTCTTTAAATTAATTTGTTGCCACAGTAGTTGCAGGAATATCTTACTTTACTGCCCAGTTCATAACAAATACACTTTGTCTTTTGTGGTTTGAAAATCACAATAAATATTTTGTTTGTTATCTCATCAAGACGAATGCACTGAGTTCGAGAATTTTCTTTTTTCCGTCGGACAGGGATTTGTGCTCTAAATTTTATGTAAGTTAATTAATCTCATACGAGGGTCCTCTCATAATATAGTAGCCGAAATCGTACAATCTTGCGAAAATTGAATGCAGTTCTTTAGTCGTTTGTGGAATATTGTTGAAAATTACATGATCCTGGAAAAACGTCCATTTTGTTACAGGAGCTGAGTGCAGATGAAGTAGATGTTCTATCTGAAACGAATAAGAAACAAACAAATTCTGTGAATAAATTCTGGTGTAAGAAAGAGATGCCACCAGAGAACATTAAATGAAGGTATTTTCGGCATTAAAGGAGGGTTCACCTGCCTACAACATAGTTTAAATATACTCATCTGAATTTAAGCGGCGCAGAACCAGCACTGAAGACGATCCGCTGAACACAGTGAATGGCGTCGCATTGCGATCAGCGGTGAATCACGACTCTGCACTACCTCCAGTGACTATCATCAGCGAGTATGGAGGTGATCTGGGAAGAGGACCTATCAAATCAGTGTTACTCCTAGCGTCATGGTGTGGGAAGCCAGGTCACGGCTGGTACCGAATAGCGATTGAGGGAACACTGACGGCACAATGATACGTCCTCATATGATACCTATCTTGCAACAGTATCATGGTGTCATTTTTCAATGCTTATCCACACACTGCACGTGTCTCTATGAAGTCTTACTGTTGAGGTACTCCCGTGGACAGCAAGATCACCAGATCTGTCCCCGATGTGTGGGACCAGCTAGGATGTCAACTCCGCCCCAGTGCCACTATTCAGGATATCAAGGAACAATTATAACAGTTGTCAGAGAACTTTCATCAGCAGAGAATACAAAGGCTTCATGACATCATTCCCAACCAAATCAGTGCATGCATCTATGCCGGGGGGGGGGGGGGGTAAAGGCATACTGATAAGTTGGCTCATACTGAGAAGTTCGTTGAAAATTTGACTCGATTTTGTAATCACTGAAATAACGTCACATACCTTCTCAATCCTTGAAGTTAGATTTCGTTTCCTCCCCCCATTCCGCGTGCATCACTTCTTTTCGCAGACAGTGTAAATGTGGACATGGTGCAGTTCATGAGTTGTTAATGACTGACTGAAGGTTAATGGCTTTGTATATTGAGGAGATATCAGGCATACCAACAACAACCGTAAATCACATGCTCTTGGATATGAGAAAGATTTCTATCCGTTGGTTGCCAAAATTTTTGACAGTTAATGAAATGGCAATGTCTCTCGATATTCTCTCTCCCCATTGAAGGCCAAGGCTGTTCCTTCAATTACGAAAGTGATGGTGCCTGTTTTTTTTTGTTTTTTTTTTGTTTTTTTTTGATGGAGTGGCAGATTCTGAGAGTGTTCTGCTTCTAGAGTTCCAGAAATAGTGAGAACGAGGTATATTATGTTAATCTTGTGAAGCAACTGAGGGCAGGTATGCAGGAAAGTTGTCAGACATGGTTCTGTTTCATGAGGACAATGCTCTCAGTAACAAGTGTCTCATACAGTCGCTACAATTCCTGAGCCATAAAAATTTTCTACCTGGTACCCATTTCAAGTGAGATGATATCTTCATATGCGCTCTCACTGCAGTTTTTGATACCCTTGAGAAATCCTTTAGTTTGGGTGGTATAAAAGCTTTTAGAGCTCAGAGGGGACTACGATATAAAAACAAATTAATCCATGTGGATCAGTGTCATGCCATCCACTTACGGGACGATCTTCGTCATTTTATTGGTTATTCCATCACCACGGATTATTTTAATGTTATTTTAATATGGAATGAAGTGTGGTATATGTCAAAGTTTATTTTTTTTTATTTCAGTTACCAGCTCCCCTAGTTATTAAGTGAATGATATTGATGACAACTCACTTTTATGTTTCAGAAGAAAGGTGCCGGCGGTGGAGGAAAGGGCGGTGATAAAGGAGGGGCCAAGGCAGGAGAGAAGGGAGGAGACAAGAAGGGTAAGTGAAGCCTCTAGAAATACTGACGTCTTCAAGCATAACGTAGACGTTAACAAGATAATAACAGATTTCATTGCATGAAAACTAAGTACAAGGCCATTATAAACCATTGGGTAAAACTTTTAATTGGATAATACGTACTATAAAACAAAAAATTGTCTCACATATTTCTTCCTCGCCTTTTCCATTTTCTTGCAGAAGATCATTTTTTTAATTGGGGCTTGTTTTAAAAAGATGGTGGATTCAGAATATGAATGAATTAGCCTTGAGTGATTTCGGGAAATTATTTAAGCATGTACTTTAGGATTACCGAATCTGGTTTCCCCGAACGTTATTCTTAGATCGGAATATGAGGTCACTTCAGAATTGTTTCTGACGTCACTTTACGTAAGACACAATAAGTTGCAGCTCAGGTAGAAGTGACGTAATTTTTTGTTTTGGCTTTATGCCCCGTCGACGTCGATGTCATTAGAGGCAGGAAAGGACTTGTGGCAAGGACGGAAAGGACTTGTAGCAAGAACGGAAAGGAATTCGGCAATGGCCTTTTGAAGGAATCATCCCGGCATTCGCTTAGAGTGATTTGGGAAACCATGGATAACCCAAATCTGGAAGGCCGGATGGGAATTCGAACCCACGATCTCCTGAATGCAAGGCCAGACCGTTACCGCTCATCCACCACGCTCTATAAATAATGACGAAAAATGTTTTATTTACCTTATGAATAATGGAATACGGCACTCGAGGTTATATTTCCAGTGTCATAGTAGTACTTTGATTCTATAAAAACAGGGGAGCTACTTAAAACTGTAAAAGAAAGTAAGGAATTTACCTCTATCACAAAGCAGTGATCATCACTAAAAGAGTCTCAAATGTAACATCGGTTCCAGATGTGGTTGATCCGGCAGGCGGGCTTATTTTTATCGAGAGAGAACTGTTAGCCAGTTTCTATCTTGGTCCATTAACGTTGTCCATAATACATACCTTCGTTAATAATATTATGCGAACATTCTGACAATCCTTGCGATGTCATGACCAACGAAGAAAACACTAGGTAAATTTCAGTTACGTTATACCATTTAGTCAGAATTGATCAACAGGCAATAGCGATTGTTTCAGGCTATAGAGGGCGTTTACTGAAATTCAAATATTTGAATAACTCATTGGACGTACTCTTCCCCGAAATCGAAAAGTTGGAATTCCCTTCAGAGAACGTTCAGTTATAGTAACTGGTAGTTCAGTGGTTAAGGCGCTTGTTCTCAAAGTTCGAGGTCCCGGGTTTAAATCATTGTTGGTCAAATGAGCTACACCAGGACGTCCCGTCACAGGTGAAATATGTGGCACAAGTTTGCTTTACTTTTCTGTATTGAATTTAATCAACTCTCCTGAAAACACTGCGGAAAGTGTGTTCTAGGTCCGCAAGGTCACGCTACCATCTGTTCTTGCAATTCCAGTGTGACACTCCCAGCCGCATAAGTGATGCAATGGATCTCCGCTGAAGATACTCGTACGATTTTCTGAAAATATGTATTACGTGAAATTTTTTTACTACTTTTAATTTTATAGGAGAGAATTGCATCAATATGTAGGATGCATAGCCTCCGTACAGATAAAAATAGCCTGGTCACCACGACTTGATCTTTAAGATATAGTTTTACTATTTGTAAATTCACCAGTCATTATTAGCCTGATACATAACGTAGCCAGTTGACTCACGTTTAAATTTAGAGGATTGCTCAGTTTCTATCAGAATAACCTCCATTTACGCTTAGCAAATATTTAGGTTTGGAGATACGAATTTAGTTTTTTCGGCAGTCGCTACTTTACTTTGGTACATATTTTTTTTCTGTCGCTTCCTGATTCCTTTACTTTACTTTAACAGTGCTCTTTAGTAAATAAAATATTAGTTAAAAATGACTAATGACTTAGGTAAAATTTGAATAAGAGTATGTCAAAGTATAAATATATTATTTTTGATGATTTTTCAAAATCCGTTGTTGGTGAATAAAAATAATATCAGTAAGATTGTAAAGTATTTCAAAAACTTCTTCTTTAGTAGGCTTTAAGAAACACAAACGATTGTACATTTAATCGGCTGAAAAAATAGCGAAAAATATAATTTAACGAAGATCAGTAGGGTATACCGAAAAAAATATATACAAAAAATCATATCTGAACATACTTAGGCGTTGAAATGTAATCTGCGCGGTTTCTCTGCCAAATGATGTGGAAGAACAGCTTTAAGCACGCTCTCAGGACCCGAGGATGACGGCAGAACAAGCCGTCGAAGCTCGTTTTTCTACTAGTGGCGCCACAAAAATTAATTTTCGGCAACACGTCGGGAAAACCGTACTGCCATACATGGGAATTATTCTGGTAGGTACTGGGCCACCGTATTCAGATCCTGGCGCTGGAGGTCAGTCTGTGGGCCGCTTGTGTGTATTACGGACAGACATGGGTTATATCCTCAACAGAGTGTAGAACTCAGAAGCAACAGGCAACTGAAAAACTGAATATCCCACGTTGTTTAATCGTTAATTTTAATAGACTGCTGGAGTGACGAGTTGAGTCTTGTTGATTCAGACAACTATAATGATTGGTTCTTGGTGAGATGGTGAAATACCTTCGTAAGTATTTGTTAATGGGTGTCATATATTGCTTTGATTGTAACATATAATTGTGCCAAATACTCTTGTCATCCAGGATCATGCCGGAGGAATAATTATGTGCTTACAAAATTTATTACCACTTGGATTTGAGATATTTCACAATCAATTAATTTATTAATGAGGAAACTGAAATTTGTGTAGTAAACAAAAGCGCTATTTTCTTCAACATTTAACTCAATTTGGAGCGATTGGGAATCTCTGGGTCGCGCACGGGTGTAAAATTGTTAATAATTGTTTCCAATTTTTGTCACATGCATTGTTGGCTAACCGTTCTCTAGTGCTGATTCGACAGAGCCGCATTGTAAACTCTGTATTGTGATTGTGTCGACAAGCCCAGCACCCCGCAGTAGCAGAGATTATCATGGTACGAACATGCAGCTATAGTCTGTTCAGTTAACAGAGGCGGCTCAAGGTCAATCTGCTGTATCCCTACTCAACTGCCCTTACTAATTGCATGCTGAATTTGAAATAAAAATCTGAATATTACCATTTTTGTATTATATAATGTTGCATATTTTTTACACTTTTCATGCATATTTTAAGCATTTTTCATGCATATTTCTAGCTTTTGCGTTGCATATAATCTGGTCTCTACTTATCACACAGAACACAAGTTACACGTTTCTCAGACAGATGGCAACGCAAACACTGCAAACAGGTAGCTAGTGTCTACGTACTCCATACTGCCTATAACGAGAAATCTAATCAATCAGCTCCGTCTACTAATTACATGTACATGTTTTCTGGGATCTCCTTCTTCGGCTATAGGGCTACTATAATGAAACTTGAAGCAACTTCAGACGGTCTAAGTCGTGGAAATTGCCCGTCATTTGTATACCTCTTTCTAAAAATGGTGAAATCAAAAATGAGGACAGACTAATCTAGCTTTGAACACAGGAGTTAAAATACAAAAAAGAGTTAGTGTAAGTCAACAGCCATTATCTCTAAGTGAACTACGAGAACTGCATTGTTTAGTTAAATTTATTCGAACCACATATGGGAACAGAGAGCAGTCTCTAGCTCCTTTTTTGTATCTATCTGATATTTTGTGTTAAAAAAAAATTTATCGCGAAATTGCCAATTTATTTTCTCTAATTTGCCTATTTCTGTTGTTTCAGGAGGAAAGAAGTGAAGGCATCTCTCACTGCGTGAACATCAAAATTTGTCACTATTTATCGATTATCTGTAAGTTTAGGTAATGCTCCATTCATTCGACAATTTTCGTTGACTGTTTCAGGGCGTATTCTAGTTTAAAAAAATCAGTTAATTGTCTTTTTCATTACAAGTTAATCTTATTGGCGTCTTTAAATTAATTGAATTAATCGATTCTATGAAATTTCCATCTATATTAACACCTCAGTCCAAGCTGGATGTGAATTTCAGGAAACTGAAATCGTACCTGACCATATAAGTAACAGCTAAGTTTTTTCTGCTTCTCTCTAAGAAGTATTGCGGTGATCATAAGAAACTAGTGAAATTAGTTATTCCATATTCTAATAAGAGACGACGATTGTTTAATTAGACATTAATAAAAATAATATCTGCTTGAGAAGAATACTTTGCCCTTACAACATATGAGTATATCTTGTTATTACTTGAATTCAAAAACTACACTTCATTAATAAAATATTGTAATTACGTTATATTCTATGAGAAAAGCTCCTATTTAGTGTCAGCAAAGAACTTATGACACGAGGTTGATTAAAACTATTAATATAAAAGTTATGGGTTTAATTCCCTTTTCATAAAATATTGTAATGGTGCCTGTGATAAAAATACGTAATTTTTTTAATCTCACTTTGTAGATTTGTTTAATGTATCAATGTTCCTTACTTTATTTCTTATTGTCTAACATTGTAGTAATACCTTTGTGGAAATAAACGTAATATGAAACTTATCTTTGCATTCAGTTGTTTACGACAGTCCAGAAAACTCACAAAATACGAATTTATCTTTGTGTAAGGTGAGTAAGACATTGTTAGATTACTATAAAACTCGAATATGTTGTCAAATAAGTGATATTCTCATGAAATAAACTATCAAGGAAATCATTTACCTGTAAATTGAGAAACAGTTGGTGTTGAAAGCACCTAACAAGCTGTGACATTATAATTTACGAAGTTTCACATAAGAAAGAGTGCGAGCTGCAATTATAATGCCCTTTAGGAGTATGTTGAAAAATAATGCTGGATTTGTTCTTTTAGTTCATTTTTAAATGATGTTTAAAACAAATAAGTAGTGTTACAAATGACTTGTTTTAATCATAATGATCTCATGTATTAAAAAGATGTATGTTCGTATCCCTCTGTGCATGTTAATAAGAGTTGCACTTCCATAAGGAATTGTCCAATATGAGCCGAGATTTATATTATTGTTTAATGGTACTTGATTCTACCATAATAGGAAGCAATATCTCGATTTTCAGTAATTTCAGAATGTAAAATAAATTATATTGCAGTGTTTCTATTGTAAATTCTGATATACTATTTATTATTATTAGTATTTAATGATGTCACTGATAGAAGCAATCTGAGTACATTTCACTGCGACAGATTTAATACTGTCAGGCTATTGGAATCTTTATTTCCAATAATAACAGCACTGATGCATTTGTTTATCGTACTCATTTTTTAGTTAATAGTAGTTTTTTGTCTTTACCACGCACTCACACACACACACACACACACACACACACACACATTCACAATGTTAATAACTAAATTACAGTCTACTGATATACCTACCCCTCAACTCTTTGCAGAGATCCCTACTTCTCATTCAGTTATTTACAAGTTAAAATTGTAAATTGAATTATTTTCATGTCATAACAGTCAATTCGGGCGATTTGAGGGTTGCCGGCTCGAGCCCGGCGTAGAGCATGGGTGGTCATAATCGAGTGTTGTATTCATTTTGTGTTGTCCATACTGTAAACTACGTAATATCAGCGATGATATGATATTTACACAGTACAACAATCACAAACTCGACTGCACTAGCTGTTGGGCTGAAACCGGCAAACACCATTTTATTTAAAAACTAATAAAAAAATGCCCATTCAACAATTAACGGGTTACAGTTGTATGGAGGAATATTTTACAGAACAATACTATACAGACGACTATTTTACGGATTAGTGTTGCACGTCTGGCCACTATTTTTCAAGCAAATTAAGTACATCCTGAAGTTTTAGTACAGACTACTGCTTATCGGTAACTAATGTACAACCAGCTGCGTATATCTTATAGATACCACTGTTTACATGTCACTGCTATGCATCCAACTTGTATCCCTTCTCAAATCTATTGTGGTACACTTTCCGTACGTTCTGGTCTTCGGTAAGAATCGGTAGCGTGGAATCGCATAGAAAGCTTTCTGGAAATAATAATAATAATAAAAATATTTGCTTTCATCATGTCACGTGAAAATAGGGAGAGCTGTCTTTCAGACGATCCATTCGAATCCGTGTTCCTTTGGTGCAATTAAGTTGTTGTTATCTAAGAATTTCATAACGTTCTACAAGTTGGTCGGTAGTTGGCGAAGTCTCCTCGATCTCCTTTCTTAAAATGGGGTGACCTGCGTGATTTTCCAGTCGGACGGTACCTTTTCTTTGTCTAAAATTTACAGTATATGTAAGGCAGAAAGCGTCCAATTTCTGCCAGACTTTGAAATTACTCTTACTGTGATATCATTCACTTATCTCAGAATCTTCAGTTGCTTTACAATACCTGATTCTAGCGAATCAAAATCTAACTGCACACGAAGTGAAGGAACTGTTATGACATCTATATTTTCTTTGGTGAATCAATTTTAAAACTCGATATTATGGATGTTTGACTTGTCATGGCTTCCACTAATACATCCGTTTTATGTCAGTAATTACATCTTGTTTAAGTAGAACTGACTATTTTTTATCTACAACTAGAATTTCCGTAGATTTTCTGCGAAGCTTATGGAAAGAGAAATGTGACAGAAATCGTAAGTAGTAATGCAGCATATTTGACACGTCCTTTAAGTTCGATTAAGGTTTATATGTATCTTCATCCTTTGTTCTTTTCGAACGTGCGTGTATCTTTCACTGCTTTTTAAGTAATATTTTCACCTCAAATGTGTTCCATGACGGATCTTTCACTTCCGTGATTGCCGCTCTGGAATATGTCTCTTCTCTTAGTTTAAATTAGAAATACTCACGACTTCTACCACGAAGACCAGAGAACCTCTCTGTATTTTTTTCCCCCCACTCGTAAATTACCGAAAATAATTAAATTATGTACCAATTGTTTGTTCAATCAAATCAGGGATAAATATCAGTAGGTAGACACTAGGGAAGCAAGGATTTTTTGGATTTCTCCATGACGTCACAGGGCAGGTGGTGTTTAGTTCACAAACCCGCCTCAGACGGCAGCACTAACACGGAGCGCTAGTGTCGACCGCATGGCTTGACGGAGCCCGGCAGACGCAACTGACCTCAATTCTGACGCATAGCCGCAGGCATACAGTTATTTCAAGCTATTCCGCTACTCGGTGTGACAGCGCAACCTCAATTCTGACACGACATCCCCTGCGGGCGAACAACGGATTCTATTAGGTGCTATTCCTAGTGTGGAAATGTGGACTCGGATACTTTCCACAACACAATTTACCGTATGTGACAGAGTTTAAATTCTGTGTCAGCCTTCTTCCCATCCTCATTGCTCATCAGTATCTTGCAGAGTAAACGTCGACACATCATGGATCGTGCTTCAGGTGACTATCCAGTACTGAATGCTGAAGACATCTATCGGTATTTGGCAAACGGTAAGTTAATTTTCTGTTATTAAATTTTTTGCTGTATTAGTATAAACAAGTAAGTCTGTTTTTAATTATTTTTTTTTCTATTGTAGATTCACGATCGGTAAACATGACCGACCTTGAGGTGCGATACACTCTTGCAGGTGGTAAGTGATTATTTTAATTTTATGCTACAGATTATTTTTTTCTCTTGTGATACTATAGATTTATTGTTTCTGTTTTAAATTCGACTCTGGAGAATAATCCACTGGTGTAATCTGTTGGTTTCTCATCAAATGGATAAGGTTTACCTGTAGTTGCCACTAGTAAGTAGCTAATACTTTAAATAATTTTCATGTGAATGCTTAATGCATATGTGAATAACATTATTTATTTTGTTGTAGATGTGAGTGGATGTGTATTGAATGAGATCTTCACTCAGGAATGATGGATTGTTTTACTAGTGGCAAGTGTTTAATACTTTAAATAATTTTTAATGTGAATGCTTAGTGCATATGTGACTCACATTATTTATTTTGTTGTAGATGCCTCTGATGATGTGTATGGGAACAATATGGACAATCATAATGCTGCTGACTTTACCAGTACTGTAAGTAGCTAATACTTTAAATAATTTTTCATGTGAATGCTTAGTGCATATGTGACTCACATTATTTATTTTGTTGTAGATGCCTCTGATGATGTGTATGGGAACAATATGGACAATCATAATGCTGCTGACTTTACCAGTACTGTAAGTAGCTAATACTTTAAATAATTTTTCATGTGAATGCTTAGTGCATATGTGACTCACATCATTTATTTTGTTGTATATGCCATTGATGATGTGTATGGAAACAATATAGACATTAATAATGCTACTGACTTTACCAGTAAGTAGCTAATACTTTAAATAATTTTTCATGTGAATACTTAGTGCATATATGACTTATGTTATTCATTCTGTTGTAGATACCCCTGATTATGTGACGGGGCACAATATGGGTAGTAATAATGCTGCTGACTTTACCAGTAAGTAGCTAATACTTTAAATAATTTTCTCTCTTTAAAGTAATTTTTCATGTGTGACCAATGTTATTCATTCTGTTTCAGATGATGATGTGCAATCTACACACAAACGGATGGCAACCCATGATTACAGCCCATCAAAATGGATTAAAATGTCAGGTAATATATTCCTTTTATTGATTGCATTTTTTAATACTTGTAACTATGAATCTAATTTTTGTATCTATTTGCAGATGTTTATATGTCACCACCAGACCTGGAAGCATTGTGGGGTATTACAAAAGTGGACATAACCCAACCCAGCACCAGCGCGTCGGCAGATCCAATTGATGACGATCTACTCGAGACTTTGTCGCCTGTAGAAGCACTCTGGGCGATAGATGAGTCATCGTCCCAGTGGCTGCCCAACACACAAGTAACTGGGTCCAGCGTTAACGTGGGTGGGGGAAAAGGTAAGCCGGATGCTACGCGCTTGGAGCCAATTATAAGGGCAAGTACTTACGGGAATAGGTTGCTCCATGTATCAGTTATAAATTCAGAAAATTTTAAAGATCCAGAAAATTATATTAGAGTATGATTCAAAATTTTTAAAGAGCAAATTTCCGCCATTATTCTCAATCCATCAATACCGGCTATAAAATACCAGGTGGGGTTAGATAGCCTTTTCCAAGTTCAGAATAACATTATCACTAAAATCAGCCAAAGATGTGAGAACTTACATTAAGCAATCACCTGGAAGAATGGTATGATGTTTATGTGCGTCAAGATATTTTGAAGATATCTAGTGAATTCCAGGATCGGGATAGTGGTAAAACCCTCGATAAAATCAATGCCATTGATATCCATGTAGCTAAATTCTAACCGCTGTATCGGGGCTCTTCATTAATAGCACTGCCATTTGATATCCAAGCAAAGAAAGCAATTGTTAATGTTCAACACAGTGATGATCGTTCTTTTCTTTGGACAATCCTGGCATTTCACGAAAATGTGAAAGTTCACGCGGAAATAGTTAGGAAGTATTTCAAGATACGATCCGAGTACGATTTGTATTTTGCAGGCTTAGACTTCCCTGTAAAATTGTCATACACTTCTAAATTTGAGAGGCAAAATCCTGAATATTCGATCAATGTCTATGGCTTGGATCCAGAAAATTGAAAACATAAAGTTGTAGGCCCCTTCCATCATGCTGCAGTCAAACGCGATTTCCATATCAACATGTTGTTGATTACAGAGGGTGAAGATAAGTTTCACTACTGCTGGATCAAGAACTAGCTAAAGTTAGTCAGATCATCAATAAGTAAATCTAAAAACGCAATTTTTATTTGTGATAGATGTCTGAAGCATTTCACTCGCAAAGATCTCTTGGAACTGCTATGAGATTAATTGCGCAAGGGTAATGCTGTAAGAGTCGATCTACCCGGCGACGAAGACAAAACCTTAAAGTTTAAGGATTTTGTATACCAACAGCGTTCACCATTCGTCGTTTACAAGGATTTTGAATGCTTGTTGAAACCCTTTGATACGTGCTGGCCCGACCCTAATTCCTCTTACTCCACAGGAGTCCAGGAACACATCCCTTTTGCGGCGGCATACCAGGTTGTTTGCACATACGACAAGCAGTTGAACAGATTCGACTCATTCTCAGGTAAAAACCCTGAGGCGGGGCTAGTGGAGCAACTCGTTAAACTGTCCCATGAAATTGACAAGGCGGTCATACCTCTTGTAATGTCAGCTGATGAGAAAGCACGATTTACCAGTGCTACAGTATGCCACATCTGTGGTGATCGCTTTGCACCGGAGACCGTTAAGGTTCGCGATCATTGTCACATCACAGGTGCATTCAGAGGGGCTGCACACAATAACTGTAATTTACAATACAAAAATCAAAGGTGCATACACATCTTTTTCCATAATTTGTCTGGGTATGATGCCCACTATATTGTTAAGGATTTAGCACACCTCGATTATGATGGGATGGATGTCCTATCCATCAACACTGAACGTTACATTTCGTTTTCGAAAAAGATTAACAGTATGTCAATTAAATTTGTGTTCCTGGACTCGTACCGATTCATGCAGGCCTCATTAGATAAACTGGTTGGAGCCCTTGAGGACCGTTTCATGTACATTACCAGTGCGTATTTCACGGACCCTGAAGAGTTTCAACTAGTTAATCAAAAAGGAGTCTTCCTCTATGAATACATGGATTCGATGGAGCAGGCTCAAAGAGGCCACGCTCCCTCCAAAGTCTAAATTTTATAGTTCGTTGTCGGAGTCAGAAATTTCTGATGAAGATTACGAGCACGCAACATAATTTTTGTGGATTTTCCAGATCAAAAACTTGGAAGAATATGGAAGTCTGTACACGGGGACAGATGTACGGCTACTTGCGGATCTGTTTGAAAAATTTAGGAGTGTTTGTTTGGAGATGTGCACCCTGGTCCCCGCCCACTATTACACAGCTCCAGGCCTTTCGAGACAGGCTATGTTAAAGAAAACGCGTGTCGAGATGAATCTTCTGACAGATGTTGACATGCTTCTCTTTTTCGCACGTGGAACTCCTGGTGGTATTTGCCAGTGCGTCCATAGGTACGCCAAGGCAAATAACCGGTACATGCCGGAGTACAACCACAACTCACCTGAAAATTTCATCATGTATTTTGATATAAACAATCTGTATGGTTGCGCCATGTCAGAATATCTACCCTCTGGATGGTTTCAATGGTTATCGGCCGAGCAGATTGCATGCATAGACATCATGAGCGTAGCAGCCGACTCACCTAGGGGTTTCGTTTTAGAGGGAGACTTGACGATTCCCCAGGATATACACGACATTCTAGCAGACCTACCGCCATGTCCAGACCACAAAGTTGCCCCTGGATATACTTACCCCAAGCTGATGACTACGTTGGAGTATAAGGTTCGGTATGTTCTCCTTTACCGAGTCCTCCAGCAATGTGTAGGCTTGGGGATGAAGTTGGGCACGGTTCATCGGGTAATATCTTTCAAATAGTCCCCGTGGTTGAAAGAATATATCTCTCTCAACAAGTGTTCTCGTCAGTCGGCAAAATCAGAATTTGAGAGAGACTTTTTCAAATTAATCAATAATTCAATTTTCGGCAAAACAATGCAGAACCTTAGAAAACACCGCTACGTGAAATTGTTTACAGGTGGGCGGGCCGTCGCGGTGCCCGCAAGCATGTGGCTTACCCACACTTGTGGCTCTGGAGATATCGAAAGTGAAGATAATTTTCAATATGTCGGCCAACGTCGGGATGTGCATTCTCGACCTGTCTAAACTGCGGATGTATCGATTTCACTATGAATTTGCCATTCCGCTGTTTATCCGCCCGAAATTACTTTATATGGACGCAGACAGTTTCACCTATTTGGTGAATGGCTGTGATCCGTATGAAGTAATAAAACACAACAGAGAGGAATTCGACAGGTCTGGATATAAACCCAACAACAGCTTCGATATAGATCCCTATAACGAGAAGGTTGTTGGAGTTATGAAAGATGTGGCGAATGGTTCCCTGGTTGTGGAGTTTGCTGGTGTTAGGTCGAAAATGTATTCATTCCGACTAGAAGCTAACCAGACCTCAAGATGGGCCAAAGGTCTGTGGCGTACAGTTAAAAATAAACTTTCAATAGAAGATTATATTGACTGTTTACATGGTGCCCCAGAGAAGCAACACACACAACGCCGATTTGCATCAAATCTCCATAGAGTAACAACTGTTGAAATATCCAAGCTGGGTCTGTCTAGATTGGATGATAAACGCTATATTTACCCCGACGGAATTGGGACCCTACCTTCAGGGCACAAGTCTGTACCAGAGAGTGAATGAGTTTGTAAAATAAGTGTGAATGAAGAATAAATACAGCGTTTATCCCGTGTATATTTTACAGTGCACTGGAGTGGTGGGATGTGTTTTAAATATATTGTAAATAATTGATTTGTAGTCATGTGTTGTCGATTTGTATTTAATTGTTTGATGGCAAACATGATTTGTAAATAGTTGATGCTCGGTCATCTGGTTGATATCAAATTGTAAATAGCTGATGTCGATTTGTATATTCCTGATGGTGATTTGTCTGATGTCTTAGTATTAGGTATCTAATATCAGTGCCAATCAAATGTATAAGCAATGCACTGATTTATGTAAAAAAAGAATATTAATGTTTATAAATATGAAAAAATGCTATTATATCTTTATGAATGTGTGAAATAAAACCAAACATCCAAACATATGCTGTACTATTTTTTATTGATCAAAAGATACTTTATAATTTGAATAAATACTTCACATTCATCCATGTGTTACGTGATTTATCAAAACCTAACCACTTCACTAATGCCATATTCTTCCTTTTCCTTATCACGCGTTCAACAAGAAATGTACTTGGATGTTTTGTTAATTGTAATTCTTACTGGCAAAATGCTCCTGTAACATCTTTACCCTGATAATCTTTAAGTAAATAAGTTACAGGATTTGATAAGTTCACTTTTCTAATGGTAAACACTTCAGTTGACCAGTTTAGTAGATAAATTTTCTAAAACTTTCCTTTAAACCTACTGATCCTGACATGGTCACCAACATTGAATTTTGCTGGTGTGGTGGTCTTAACACGGAAGTACACTGTTGAAAGAAGAGAATTGTCCTTTACATCACAGGGTTTCATGGTGCTGTGCCACTTGTTGTTATAATTTGACATTAACTCTGGAAGAAATTCAATCCACCGATGTGAACCACATTGCTTTCTTAATAGTTCTGTTTAGCCGTTCAACTATTGATGCTTTAAGATGGGTACATGTTGAGTAGTGATTAGTACCATAGCTAGTCACGAGTTTCTTGAACTTTGAATTGTAAAACTCTTTTCTGTTGTCAGCCTGTAAGTTTTTAGGAACACGACCTCCACTTAGGACTCCCTTCATAGCATCAGCAACCACACTAGTTGACTTGTTCTTGAGAGGTAGGGCCCATGCAAACTTTGAATAAGTATCAATCATTATCAGTATATACTTGTTGCCATTGTTTTTACGTGAGTATGGGATCATTTCCACAATATCAGCTTGCCACAGATCATCGAGATCTTTGATTACTACATGACGTCTTGGGAAATTTCTTCTTGCTGGTTGATGGAGTTCTGCCACGACTTGATCTATGTTACAATATAATTTCTTTTCACGAAGTTCTTCAACCACTGATAAAATTTCGTTGGAGTGTGCAGTATGTCCTGCAGATGTCGATGAGGTAAGTAACTTCAGTCTTTCAACGAGTTCATTGGGATCGTCCCAGTACACATATTCCTTCATAGGAAGAAGACCAGAACCAGACTGATTTACAATATTAGAGATTATGGTTTTATACTTAATATTCCCAGTTGACTTCAAAACTTTGCCTGATGGACTAAAATTTACTCTGTGAGCACTCATGTTGTTTAATATTTCAGAATAGCTTTTCAAGTCCTTGGCAGTATACTGTTTTGTGTTTTTCAAAAACAGCAATTCCATTAACCTTCTCATTCTTTCATATCCATTACCATCGATTAAAATAATATTTTCATCAATAGTAACAGGTGAGTTCCCAATCTTTAGCGAATCATTTATCTTTTGGACACCATACACTGAATCATAATCTCGCTCATTTCGACTTAGTGACAAAGAAATCTTTGATCAAGAGAGGAGACTGCTGTTGTCCATGTCGCTGAGGTAAGAAAACTCTTTCCATTGTATCTGTCACAGGTCTTAATGAATCCTTGAAAAATTTCTCGGAGTCAATCTGACCAGTCCTCAGTTCGAGTAACTTTCGCCGAATTGCATTGCTAGCATTTATAATGCCACGTTTAGTTGTTGTTGGGTCCATGTTTACACATCGAATGAAGCTTGTGGCTGTTCACTGTACTATTTTATATCTCATTGTTAATGTTGCTGTAAATGGTTTGTAGTGTTGATCATTTACAGTTGTTGGGAAAAAACTAAGTTTATCACCTCGCTTCACATATAGTAACCTTACGTCTTTAATCCAATTCAGTCTCACATCAACCCTACCCGGTTTTACTATTGAGTCGATTACACCATTGACAGGGATTTCATAATAATTTAGACCTGTTTCTAGTATGTATGCGTGATCTTGAAGCATATCTGTTACTGCAATAGTTATAACCATAGTCACTTCTGCCGTTTTCAATTCTTCGATAAATTTATCAACATATCGTTTGGTAGCAACATCACCTTCGTTGACGTGTTTCAGTATTCTACCCTGGCAATCCAAGTTAACCTCCTTCGTAAGAAGTATGTTCTGTGGTGGGTACACAAACACTCTCTTATTCTGAGTCACTGAAGTTCTCTCAAACTTGTCCATGCTTTTAATGATACCAGTACATAGGGTGTTCGGCTATTTATTCAAAAATGAATCAAATCCGTTGCGGTATCTTCCATTGTACATGTCGCAGTCTTTGTCAACCGAAAATCCGTGTTTACGCCCATTCCAGCAGTACCCACATAGGTTCTTAAATTCCTTGAATGTCATATCGGTGTTGACGTGATCGTTGTAAATGTGTTTGACAATCATATCGTCCTGTTTAAGAGCACGATCAAGTTAGCATTGTCTCTAACCTACTGTTTAGGTATGCAGCTATATATCTGACACAAGTAAAAACAATCCACTGATCTGTGCCTGACCATGCAAAAGTAATCTCGTATATTATTCTACTTTTCACACGAAACGTCATCATACACAAACACAGAATTAGGTAGAGCTTCAGTTGGAGGAGGTACACTTGGATTATCACTAAATGTCAACTGCATTTCTTTAATGGGTTCTAATATTTTCCCTAATAATTGATACTTTGGCTGGTACAACGACTTGGAAAACACGTATAAATTTACAAATCTAAGTCCATTAGGGTGTTCCAGCAGGGACAGCACAAGATTGGTTTTCCCACAATTTGATGGATCACACGCTATTGCCCTCACTGTCTCAGGGAGCAGAGGTCCGTTCTTCCGCCTAGTATTTGTGCCGGCAGTATCGACATTACTCACGGGCAATGTGTCGCTCTGTTTGACGAACTTCGTATTTACAAGGATTGGTGGTGTAATAGAACACAATTTTGGGTGCTCAGAGAAAATATCAGTTGCATAAAAAGGGAGGGGGGATTTATAATTAAATCCTGAAAAATGGAAAAATACATATATAATATGCTATAAGGGGATCTAATAGGTTACTAACTAGAACCATGAATTTCAGACACAAAATAGAACCTCCTTTATTGAGTCTTATGGCCTTACAAGGTCGGGTAGTAATTAACGTTACGTTAAACACAATTAGATCAGCAAAAACAAGCAATACCCGACGTTTACAATTCGCCGGAGTAAGCAAACAAAACTGAATGAAATATCTCAAACAAGTAATAAAAACAGCAAAGTTAACATTGAAATCACATGGCAACGCAGGCCATCAAATTGAAGCTAACATTTTACTGTACAAAGGAAAAATCCCAGGGGGCGCCGTATAAAGTGAATGAAAAGCATCAAAATTGAATTAACAAACAGCAAGATGCTTAAAAAAAATTGAATTGAAATATAAATCCAGCTAGCTCAGAATTTAAGTGGCGGGAGCAGAGTCTTAACCCAGGCGTCGCTTAAGGGCACATAAGTCTGTTAAAAATCCACTGGATAGTGACCGTCGTTTCTGGTACATTACCATAGTATCATCGCCGTGATGGTGAGCGACAAACACAATGCCACTGCAGCAATGGAAGCTAAATAAGCGGCTACGACCGCGTTATTAGCATAACTTCCAAATAATGGCAAGCACGCCACTCAACATCTCGCTTTCCCAAAGCAAGAAATGATCAATCACAATGATCATCAGAGAGCGTGCCGGGCTAGCACGTCTGTTCACCAGCTCGTCTTGGACCCAAGTCACGTCCGTTCATCAGCTCGTCTTGGACAGAAGTGTTCTCAAAAATGGCTCCTTCCTCTTCCTCGGCTAGTTGCTCGCCACATGTAAAAAGAACTCCATGGAATTAGTATTGTAGCCCCCAATAAATGTTCAGGATTGGCTAGCTACACATTTCCGTCGTCACGTGTTTAATATCACGCGTCGCATTCGCTGACTCCTTCGCGCGTTTCCTACTTGGCCTTCGGGATAGCGGCAAGGTGGGGTAGTTCGTTGACCGAATTCCAACGGGACTCAAGCCGGGCTGGCCCGGCGTCACCTTGTCGCCTCGCCTGCTCCATTGTTCCGCCCTCAACGGTCGAAATGGCAGTCTCTAGCCTTCAATATTTAAGCGTTCTGAGCCATGCGTTTACAGAAAAATTAATTTATAATAAACTATACCTTCGGCCGCCCTGGTTTAAACATACATTTAACCTATCCAGACAACCCTCATTATTTACAATTAATTTACACGTTCCAAGATTAAATAATTAATAAACTTGAATATAATAAAAAGGAAAAAAAAAGAAATATGAATATAATTAATAATGATTTGATTATATTCATTGTGGGTGACGCTGTCACACCACAGTGGTTGCTGCGGCTATATATAGTCGCACGAACATGTAAAGTTAGTCAGTCGGCAACAATGCCTCCTACGAGGAGAAAGAAAGATCGTGGCTTTTTAAACAAGCTCGTCGACAAGATGTCTTTTGAGGCGCATATACCTATATACCAGTTTTGTGGTCCCGGTACTAAACTGGAAAAAATATTGGTTCTTGGGCAGAAGGGTATCAACCCACTAGATGCAGCCTGTGGGGAACACTACATTGCTTATGCACAGGGGGCAAATAGTGCTGAAGCAGATCGTATATTCGCAGAGAAGGCAGCAGAAAGAATTAAGTCTAAGGATGCAAAGTTTGGTGAACGAGGAGCTGCATTTGTGGTTAACAGAGCAATGCGTGCCAAGTTTAAGTTTGGTCGGGGTGTTAAGACAAAGAAAAAGAAGAAAAAGGGTGGTATTCTTCCATTCATACCATTATTTGCCGGCTTGTCAGCAGTTGGTGCTTTTGCAGGTGGGGTTGCAAATGTCGTCAAGGCTGTCAAAGCAGCAAAAGAGGCTAATAAGCAGTTGGCTGAGGAGAAACGGCACAACGAAACGATGGAGGCAATTGCAATGAGGGATAAAGGTTTATATATCAAACCACACCAAAAATAACGGTCTGGATTAAAAAAAGTCGGTTAAACCACTGACAGACGACGACGTACTTACGTAGACATATATTTTCGTGGTGTTTTCATGCGTGATGCACTACCTCACAAAATTCGTGAACGTGAATGTGGTGTCGAGAACTTGGACAATGCTGATAACGCTGGAACACATTGGGTTGCTTACATCAAGTACAAAGACGGTATAGTTAAGTATTTCGACAGTTTCGTTGACTTGCCTCCTCGCTCGGGGTGAGATGGTGTGCTCACCAAGTAATACACTCGTTTGCTGATGATCACCGTTGTTGAAGATGCTACCAATTGTATAAATCTGGTTCTCAGTACATCCCACTCTTCATGTGTGAGAGTGACTTTATTGTACCCAACTTTTTCTAGTACTACTACTCGTTTAAATCCCAGTTTAGGTGACAAACCAACAGTGAGCCGCTTGACGTCACTGCTGTTTAAGTTGTAGCTTGCTGAAGACAGGAGCACCATACTAGCAATAGTAAACTGCGCTGAATGACTGAGAACGATCTGGCTGGCGTGATGGTATTTATACCTCTTCTTTTGCCAATGACTCATATCAAACATGTATATGTTTAATAGGAATTGGGTCCAATATATAATGGTGACCATCATCGTTGATTTCACGATTAATAGATGAGTAGTGGCAATGCCGACCCGTGCTGCCAGATCGTAAATCATCAAGCTGTCAAAAAGGTATCATCAATCTGTCAAAAATGTGTGAAAAGACCATTAATCATGTCAGAAAGGTGTGAAAAGGCCATTAATTATCGCTACCATCCAAGTCACAACAGTAACCCAACCCAACTCCGTCTTAATGGTTTCATAAAATATTTGCTAATTAGACCGGTGCCACTTCTTAACCTAACCCAGGGGTCTTCTAATGGAGGCGGGTGTGAGCTTAAGTCGTAAATCTTCTTAATGGAGTCAATAATAAAATGCAAATGAGGCCGGCGCCTCCTCTTACACTCAAAGAAGTTGCCGTCTGCTTTTTTTTTCCTCGCAAAGGGGTCGCCGCTTGGGTTACGTAATAATTTCCGGCAGTGCGATCCTGGGCATTATTTTTGCTAATTACCCACCTTGGCGTCTAGACCACAACTTGCAGAAATAGGTCTGGAGTGTATGTACCTAAAAATTTCTCAATTACATGGCCGTTTTTTCTGTACTGTGGTCTTAAAATATTAATTATTCACAAATTCATCGATTTTTTCCAAAAATATTCATTAATAACGATTTTGTACTTCATTCAGTTGATTATGATTAAAATATAGTCTAATATTCACCTTTTCCTCTTAGGCAGGTGGTCATGGGATCGAAGTTCTAAAACAAGTAACGCAAGTTTTAATCTTTAAATAGTGTTATGACGTATGAAAGGACTAGTAAATTTTCCGCCAGGTACAGAGAAATTCACCCCAAAAAAATCAGTACACTTGTTTCCGAGGTAGGAAATATTATTGTTTAGAGCTATTCACCACTCCGCAAGACTGAACCCTCGGCGCCCGACCGCCGTCGACCCCTCCCCCGCCCCGCCGCCCGTTGGTGTGTGAATATATATTACCCCGATGCTTGATCGGCAGCAGGATAGCAAAAAAACTGTAGACCTCCATTAGTTCCTTTATCTGCCCCATCTAATAAAGATGACTTCTTAACAACACAATACCTTTTGCCAGGCGTTTTAAAATCACATTTATACATTCATACTGAAAATACGCTTATGATAAACTTGAGAAATTTGACGTTCTTGTTTTGTGTAGGCTATCGGAATGAACAGTTTCAGAAAGGGTTGCTACCTTATGAGAAAGTTTACCATACGTTAAGTGAAATAAGTAGGAGCACATTACTACTAACAAAACTTACATCTTTGAGTGGTATAGAGAAGAAGAAAAAGTAATTATAGTCTATACAAATCAAAAAAAAATCTATAAGAACTGACAGATAATTGATATACTCGTACATTTATTGCGATATGATGCATATTAGCACAAAGAAGAAATAGTCAGGTATTTCTATATCTGTTGTCACTTTTACTGGTGTTTGAACAAATATATTCTCAACTAAACAGCGACCTTTCACTACACCCGCGACACTTGTTTTTCATTCGGAAAGTTGCGAATATTTCAACGAATGGACAAAAATCTGATATTTCAGATCGTGCACTAAACACCTAGGTTATATACCAAACATTACCACAGTGCGTGTGGAGTAAGGCTAACGACATTATTGATATTGGCTGGTACTGTGAGTAAGCATTCGGCCATACCCTTCAGAAGCAATCATCCACGAATTCACTTAGAGTGATTTAGGGAAACCATGGAAAACCTAAATCTGTATAGCTGGACTGGTGATTCGAACCTGCGTCCTCACGAATGCGAGACCAGTGTTCAGATATGGTAACTAACAGGTGTTGTAATTTATCTGTAGTTAATTCCATAAAATTCAGATATTAAGTTTGTAATACATATCAACAGTTGGTAACATTATTAATACTTCTGAGGTGGGGATCAAAGAGAATATACATAAACTAATATAACACTTATCGTAGATCACTTTTCAATATTTTTCGATGCCGCTGTAACGAGGTGAATAATGGTAAAAGGCTCGGGTGGCCGTAATGACTTGGTGACAGTTTTGTTGGCTGCGCATTCAGCCCTATCACAACCACCGTTAACTAACCAAGTAATCCTGCCGAGTATAAGGACCTACAGTTTAAAGTGGAATCAAAACCACGGAAGCTTTCTGGAATACTTCACACTACACAGCAGCCAGAGTTGAAGGTCGAGTTAACGGTCTTTTAAAATCCCCTCCGAAATAGGGATTCCACCTGGAACCTTTAGACCTCCACTCAGGCGCCTTTACCACTGAGCGATTCCTTGGGTTCAATGATCCACAGGTAATCAGATTTTAGTTTCCACAATTTTACTATCACAGCCCAACTAAATCAGATTGTAGCGGAGGAATAACGCTGCGAATTTTATTTTCACTGGATATCCACTTCATTTTAAGGTCTTACATCAGCATCAAGGTGGTCAGAACTGGGAAAAATCTTCAATAAGCTGACTATCGAAATGAGTTTGCTTCCATAGAATTTTGGATTTGAGTTAAACTACGAGTCCGTTGAAATTTAAGGTAAAGAGCTGTTTGGTGAGGCATGTACCTATAGAAATTCTATCACCAGCGTCTGCCTATATGTTACGAGATACTTGAGAAATCTCACGTTCTTCGAATTTACTCTTCGTGTTTAAAAGTCCGGAGAATACTACTTTCAGGTCTCAATGAAACCTATGTTACCCCAAGCTACTGGGTAAGTAAATTCATGTAGGCTTACTGCCTAGTACCCCCCATTCATCCCTTGTCATGTTTGGACCTGCAGTTTAACGTGGAAATCAGAATCGCTGTCCATCATAGTTTACCTCTCATGGGCAAAACAATATGTATAAAAAATTTACCCAGATTCAGTTAATCGTCAGTGTCTTCAAAAGGAAACCTCTGCAATACCATGCAAAATATACATATAGCGGTGGAGTGATTCTATAAAGCCAGAATTTTTCGCTTCGATGGTATGACTTATTTTGAGAGTATGGTGGAACAACTGCTCTGATTTTTTGGCTCCCAATGATGACAGTGTTTCTACCCCTCCTCCGCGGCTTTTGTAATCGTGGAGGGGATTTATTCTGCTGGAGGATGCTTGAGTCTTGCGATTTGAATGTCTGCAAAACGTGGAGTCCTTCGTGATAAATGCATAAACTTTCTGAAGCAAATCACTGTCACAAAAAAAAAAAAAAAAGTATACTGTACACACAACAAGGCATAGACACATAGAGCATCAACACATACAAGGTCTCGTACACCAAGATACATAAAAATATTAAAACACACACCAAATGTACAACGAAGGAACTGACTGCAAGTCACACATCGTTACATGCACAAAGAACCTACAATACCGTTAAAAACCACCAAGATTTCTGAGAGGCATTTGTTGTGTTTCTACGCATGAAGTCTTTAGTTATCAACATAAAGATGAAACCTAGAGTGGTGGTGTAACGGTTAGCGTTCTGGCCTCGCATTCGGGAGGACAGCGGTTCGAATCCCCGTATTGGCATACAGATTTGGGTTTTTCATGGTTTCTCACATCACTCCAGGGAAATGCTGGGATGCTTCCTTCAAAAGGCCATGGCCGAATTCCTTCCCATTCCTTGCCCCCATCTTTTCCCGTCTCTAAAGACCTCGCTGTTAAGAAACGTTAAGCAGTTAAAAAAAATAAAGATGAAGTCACAAAAGTTAACATAATCTCATTCAAATGGTTGTTCTACAGGTGTTTCAGTGTTATTAAACCGCCCCTTAAATATTATTATAAGGGTTGCAGAGAACTTAGTAAATAGAATCGGACGAGGAACAATTTAGTCCAGCACAATGAAGAGTTTGGTCTGGTTGTCAATCCGTCCAAGAACAAGGTTTTAGTCATCTCTAAGAGAAAAATCTAGGAAACCCTATCAATAAAAGTCAATAAGATCGAGCAAGTATCCACATTCAACTACTTAGGCACTGTGATGGATGAGCAATGTGATTGCAAGAAAGAAATCAAATCGAGAATAAAACATTCCAGGAGACAATTTATCAGCATGAAATTTATTTCATAAGATCAGATCTCAGTCTGCAATTGAGAATGGGAATGATTTATTACTATGTGTTCTCCATTTCTTTTTCTTTACCTAGAGAAAAGAA
This sequence comes from Vandiemenella viatica, assembly GCA_031002005.1. Taxonomy (NCBI): domain Eukaryota; kingdom Metazoa; phylum Arthropoda; class Insecta; order Orthoptera; family Morabidae; genus Vandiemenella; species Vandiemenella viatica. Next base: position 367,489,131 of record CM061921.1, read on the forward strand.
TTGAAGTTTTGGAAATGTATTTCTATCTTCGTCTCTTACACATATCTTGGGATGCTGAAAATCTTCAAACGAAGAAGTACTTCATCGGATAGAGAAACAAAAAAGAACTGCTCCCCACTATAAAGCAAAGGAAAACACAATATCTAGGACACGTTATGCGAGGCGAGAGGCACCAGTTACTGCAACTCATCACTGAAGGGAAGATATAGTTGAAAAGATCTTTTGGTAGCTATGTGGACCGCCAACATCCAAAATGAGAAGGGACTGGATTCCGTAGGTCGCAGGCTCGATTTCCCTTACTGCAGTATAATTGTAGTCACTTCGCTTCAACCCTTCGATGTACTGACTATTACCACGACGAGATGTTATCATAATAATCGTCGGAAATAGTAAAAATTCATGGTAAGAAATCTGAAACCTAAGGTGGAGCAAGAATTTGTCAAGATGCTGTCACTTTATTGTAGCATACGATATAACGATATACGCTGATACATTTCTAGAATTAGGAAGCCGAGTCCATTCCGCCAGAAGAAACGGTGAACATCTTAATAAATTACATGTATTCATCAAAACAAAACAAAAAATGGTGATATTCTCGGAAAAATATACGTAAATTCCTCCATAATGTATATATGTAAACAACCATCATACAAAGAATATCGGTTTAAGGTATCAACGAAACGGTTGTTTCAGTTATACATCTACCAAATTGTACATTAGCATAGGGTATTATGTTTTCCACCGATGAATACTATATTACTAAGAGAATATGATCACACGATCAGCTACAGGAGTTAAATGAATTCGGTATTGGGAAACACTGTCTCCTGGCGGCCGAACAATCCTTCGGGATCTCCCGGTCAACAATGCCATGCGATTATTGAATTGACCATCAGTAATCAAAGTATAGTAGTTATATTATACAATGTCATACAGAAATACAAATATATCGGTTGTATATACAGGGGTTGCAGTTCATTTTGAGCGGCAAAGTAGGTAAAAACCCAACTTTTACGAAAAGTGTGAAATTTTGATTATTTTCAAAGAACTGTAGCTCGCTTAGTTTTGATTTTAGAAAAACGTTTATACTGCGAAAGGTATAGGAAATTTTGTCCTCTTTCAAATTGGAAATAGAGTGTTTCTTGCTAAGACTCATCAGGAAGGAGTTATAGACGAAAAAGTGAAAAAAGTACCAAACTTTTGATGTTTCTTGGCCACAGAAAATTGTGCCGAGGGTGTTGGAGGTCGAAAACTTGGTTTCTACATACTCTCACCAATATATACAAGATAAGAAAAAAAAATCTTCTACGTGATATAATGTTTGTGATACCCCCTTTTTACGACCTCGTTACTGGACTAATACCCCAAGAAGAAATCCACCGAGCGGGGCGGTGTAACGGTTAGCGTTCTCGTCTCGCATTCGGGAGGACGGCGGTTCGAATCCCCGTCTGGGCATCGAGATTTGTGTTTTCCATGGTTTCCCCTAAACACTCCAGGCAAAGGCCGGGATGCTTCCTTCAAAAGGCCATGGCCGAATTCATTCCCATTCCTTGCCCCCATCCTTTCCCGTCTCTAAAGACCTCGATGTTACAAACAGCCGTAAAGCAGTCACAAAAAAAAAAAGAAGAAATCCGAACACTCAATGATTCTATAACGGCAAGAATCCACGAATATATAGGTGTTTAAGGTGACACGTGTATCTTGTAACTTTTACCCGATCAGGCATCTCACAGATGGTCCTCTTCTGTATCGAGCGTTTAACCAGAACGTTACCTCCCCTCTTCTCTAAAAAAACAAAACTGAATTACTTTCTTATTCCTTTATATCAATTCCGTTATTTCTCTTAAATATTTCAATGAGAGGTATTATTATTGTAAAAACAATAATACAATATACACTTAACTTTATTTATTGTAGAACTCGTCGCAAAGCAATTCAAAATTACAAATTATTCACAAATTTCCTCTTTGCTATTAATATTTTTCAACTCATATACACATCTTTCATTTCCCTCAAACATTCATCCTGGCGGCTGGTTTCTCAGCACTCTACCACCTTACGCCACGTCTTTACTGTCCAACCATCTCCCGCGGCATGCACTGAATGTATAATACCTAGGTGACGAGTGTATTGTAGCTATCTAGTTGGCGAGCCTTTCATGAGCCTCGACATCAATGAATTCCCTAACTCCAGAAACAAAGGCTTCATTATTACTTTAATCATTAATACCAGAAAACCAAAATTTATAATTCCTTTATAACAAACTTTAGCAACTTGAAATATTAAGTATCTGGCATGTATGTCACAATCTGAAGGGAATGAACTTGACATCATCAATTTCAATTTGTTATTTTTTCTTCTGGATATGACCCTGAATATATCTAAAAAGTTTAGTAATAATCCACCATTTTGTATGGGTGTAACACTTTCCATTTCTGCCAGTGTATGGAAACAATATTTTTACGCTCAGCTATAATTTCAATGGGGTATAAGGGTTTGGGAGAGACTATACTAGCCTTTTCCAACCAAATGTCAACCTCTCCTTCACGTGGTGCACCCTGTTTGCACGGACAACGCTCTGGCGACTGAAAGATTCCCGGTATAAGGAGTCACCCACTGCTTGCCAACTGCCTCCGAATGGAGGGCGGAAGAGTGGGGAGCGGTTCAGGGCACCCTCTTGCCCTTGGGGTTGGAAACGGCCCCTAAATGCGGATGAATAAGAAATGATCAACGGCATCAGGCTGCAGAAGGCAACGGGAAACCACTGTATTAAAGACCCAAAGGGTATCCCGAGGACATGCAATCTTCTCAAATTATATATATCATTATGGCTTCATTACGGGTAAAATATCCGAAGATAAAATAGTACCCCAGTCGGATCTCCGGGTGGGGACTGCTCAGGGAGGAGTCATCAGAATGGATAGAAACATTCTACGAGTCGGAGCGTCGAAAGTTAGAAGTCTGAATAGGGCAGGTAGATTAGAAAATTTAAAAAGGGAGATGGAACAACTTAAGCTAGATGTTGTTGTTATTAGTGATATTAAATGGTAGGAACGCACAGGATTTCTGGCCTGGGGAACACAGGATAAATAGCACACAAGCTATCAATGGAGTCACTGGTGTAGGATTTTTAATGAATAATGATAGGTCTACTGTAAATCGATAGGCACTAAAATTTCATGATTGCGAGAATGTAAAGGCCATAATTGTAGATGAAAAATGCAGCCGACGTCCGATCACTTCAGCAAACGATGAACATCGCATACGTCAACAATTTGATTCGACCGGTGAATCACTCAAAAAGCGTATCGTAAACCATACTTGAATATCCAAGGAACATGTTGACTTGATTATTGAGCAACTGTGATAGAACTGCATCTCCTCTCATTCCAATGCTGAATTTATTAAGCAGGCATAGCCCTCAACTGAAGGCAACGAGACACACTCACGGTGGCCTCTGCACGCCACACACAATTCTCCTTGTTATTATTATTTTTTTTTCTTTTTAAATCTCGTCAACATCGAGGTCATTGGACGCGAGAAAGGACTGGCGGCAAGGACTGGGGAGTAATTCGGGCATGGTATTTTGAATTAATAAGTCGACATTCATCTGGAGTTGTTGGTCGTGGTTTTCTATTTTTATGGTTCTATGCCTCGTCGACATCGAAGCCTTTAGAGGTGGGAAAGGACAGTGGACGAAGAACGGGGGGGAATTCGGCCATGGCAAATGAAGAAATCATCCCGGCATTCGCATCGTGTTATTTGGGGGGAAACCATGGAAAACCCAAGTCTGGATGCCCGGACGGGGATTCGAACCCGCGCCCTCCCAAATGATAGGTCAGATCTTTACCGATCACAAGGCGTGATAGGACTGGTGCAAGGAACGGGATGGTATTCAGGCATGGCCTTTTGAAGGAGCCAACCCGACATTCACCTGAAGTACTGAGTAATGGCTCGTCTGGTCATTATGACCAGGGTTTTTTATTGCCTGCGCATTCCGCCCCAATCCTAGCCTACTTGAACTTAACCGGGTGTAGAGAACCTACAGTTTAAACTGGAAACCTAACAACGGAAGTGTTCTGGTGTCAGCTTCCTTTTAAAATCATATCTGGGTCCTTTGTTTTAGTGCTACCATGTCGTTGTGTGTATGTGTCTGTGAACGAAGAAATTTTATTAGGTAAACTGTTAATCAACGCTTACTAATTTTGGAAAGTAGTTCGTTAAAGGATTCAGGCGATTTTAGAGGGTATAATTAACTTGGATTCTTTCCAGTTCAACTCCCCAATGTAGAAGTATTCATAAACGTTACTACCTTGTGTGAATCGATGTACGTTGAAAGTAGTGTGTTGAGGATGAATGCTGTTGTTGGTGCATTCAGTTCTATAGCGCCGAAAGACAGAGTGAGGTTGGGTGAAGGGTGGAGACAACCACAACCGATCGCTGGTTGTATTCCCCCGAAGGAGGTATACTAAGCCATTGCATCAGTGGTAGGACGGTCGCCTCCTTTCCTCTGGGGCCTGCAGTTTAACGTAGAATCCGAATCACTGAACCTTCAGTATTATTTTCCAGACGTTGCAGGTAAAAGTAGTACCCGTTAGTTACTGTCCTACATATTTAGTGTGCATTGTCTGTGATATGTGTGCGGAAACTCTACATGCATGCTATTGCGATTTTTTTTTGTTGCTTCACAGTTGTTCTATTTCTGATATAATAACGGCAGTAAAAAACATATAGTTACGTGTCTACAATTGAGCTTCCATTACATCGCTGTACAGTAACTTTCTATCATATCAATCTTGCTACTTATCCCGTTTCTTTCACGCAACATGTAGCGTCCCAGCTAAAGATGTTTTGTCAAAGTTCACACTATTTCCCTGGGTATCTGGTAGCAGCAATATCTGCGTAACCAGTCATTTCGGATGTTGGAAATTTCGTAATTATCGAAGCGCCATGCAAAAAAAAAAAAAAAAAAAAAAACTTCTTCTCAGAATAGATATTTTTCAGACTCATTCAAGGGGGTGCTGGTTCGAATCCCCGTCTGAGCATCCATATTCTGGTTTTCCATGGTTTCCCCAAATCACTCCAGGTGACCGTTCCCTGCACCAATCCTTTCCCGCCTCTAATGATGTCGATGTCGACGAGGTGTAAAGCCATACTGGTACGCTAATAATTTATCCACTTACGATGGCGATCCCTTAGATTCGTGGCCTGACACTGATACACATGAGATTCGCATTCGGGAAGATGCGGTTTCGAATCCTTGTCCGGGCATCCACATCTGAATTTTCGCCTTGGTTTGTTCAAAAGGTCACTGCCGAATTTCTTCCAGTTACTTGCTAACCGGTCCATTCCCACTTCTAACGATTTTGACGTCAACGAGGCGAAGCCAGACAAAAAGGCTTTTCCTTAGCATTAATTTTTCGGGTGATATCCATACTAAACTGATTGCTTACATATACGTTACACATTTCAAGCACATTCTTTACCCACCTTTGTATCAAAATTGATCTGCATTCAACGTTGCAACATGTGAAATAAGGTAACTGAGCTCCGTTCCTTTCCACAATTAGGTTGATACAGGTTGTACTGGCCTGGAACTTAGGACGACGCGGATTTGTCCGGCCAACCAAGTTACGATTTTACAATGTTTTTCCGCAACCGCTTGAGGTGTATGCCGGGACGTTAAATAAAAAATTCAGAGACGTGGTGCTGTTAAGATTTCGTAACGCGTTTAAAGACATTAATTCATACCTTATGAAGGAAACAGACTTCGTGTTTTTCAAGAATTTTAAGGGTTTATATGTTTTTGCACGGAATCTTAAACAACGAGCGTGGTGGGTGAGCGGTTACAGCAGAAATCTTAAAACCCACGCGGACGAAAACGCCGGTCAAACTGTAGGTAGTATCAGAGTCGGAGTATTAAATATAGAATGAATAAACGCAAAGACCGTTGTGCGCTGCTTCATACATTGGGGTGGCTGTGATGACTTTATAGAGTGGATCACTTGACATATCAATTGAACAGTATTTTTTATTCATGAATAGGAGGCTGTTGGAATATCAACTGAAGCTGTGAGCATTAGTGCGAAGGGTCGAGAGTATTGGTACTAGTATATTTTGCTATGAAGACTGAATATTAAAACGCCCCGCAGCAACGCCACATACAATAGGCTATAGAAACCTCACCCCCAATACAAAGCGTGGCTCAGCAAACAAAACTTATGATCAACTATCGAAAATAGCAGTTTTTTAAAAAATTTAGTGGGTAAATGGGAAGGTTGCTTTTTTAGATTCATCATGATATAAAAATAATTTTTGTACCTGTTATGTCAAGAGTAGAAATTAAAAGCTTAATATTACGTGAAATTATGTTACGCATTGGCTCTAGACCGGCCGCCAAGAGGCTATTGTGTGTGAATGGGACCCTCCTTGAATCTCAATAGGAGGGGACGGCTGGCTCAAGCAGCAAAATTTACTACGAAATACAGAAAATATTAGTTTTTTAAACAAATTTATTGCGTAAATGGGAAGGTTGCTTTTTTAGAATCATCATGATATAAAAATAATTTTCGTACCTATTATGTCAAGAGTAGAAATTAAATGTTTAATATTAGGTGAAATGGGCTTTCAGGGAGATTTGTTTAAAGACAATATTTCATTACTTAAGATTGACGCATCATTGGTTTAAATCGTATTTTATTAAGCGCTCAATATAGAGTATATTTTTTAATGACGCCCATATATATATATATAGAGTCGAATGCCGTCAAACAACGATTTTTTCTTTCATTATACACCTTGTGAGCATACATATTCCGGTTTTCCTCAAATGACTCCAGGTGAATGTAACGATGGTTTGAACGCTCTGACCACGCATTGAGGATGGCTCTGGTTCGAATCCCCGTCTGAGCATCCATATTCAGGTTTTCCTCAAATCACTCCAGGCGAATGAAGCGATGCTTTGAACGCTCTGACCACGCATTCAGGAGGGCTCTGGTTCGAATCCCCGTCTGAGCATCCATATTCTGGTTTTCCTCAAACCACTCCAGGTCGCCGTTTCCTTTTCCCGCCTCTAATGACAACGAGGTGTAAAGCCATACTGGCTCGCTATGACCACGCATTTAGGAGGGCTCTGGTTCGACTCCCCGTCTGAGCATCCATATTCTCGATTTCCTTAAATCACTCCGGGCGAATGTAGCGATGGTTTGAACGCTCTGACCACGCATTCAGGATGGCTCTGGTTCGAATCCCCGTCTGAGCATCCATATTCAGGTTGGATGTAGTCTTCTCGGGAGACTAGCCGAGTGAGTAAGATGTTTCCACACGATATTTCGGCGATCTCAGACTCCGTCGCCATCTTCACCAGAAGATGGCGACGGAGTCTGAGATCGCCGAAATATCGTGTGGAAACATCTTACTCACTCGGCTAGTCTCCCGAGAAGACTACATCCATTCTCAACGCCGAGAAAGACTTCGTTCCCATATTCAGGTTTTTCTCAAATCACTCCAGGCGAATGAAGCGATGCTTTGAATGCTTTGACCACGCATTTAGGAGGGTGCTGGTTCGAATCCCCGTCTGAGCATCCATATTCTGGTTTTCCTCAAACCACGCCAGGTCGCCATTTCCTTTCCCCGCCTCTAATGACGACGAGGTATAAAGCCATACTGGCACGCTACGGAATTTGGTTTAAATTGTAATTTATTAGAGTCAAATGCCATCAAACAGCGATTTTTTTTCATTTCACTATATACCTTGTGGGTTGGTTAATGATAGGTTAAGTGACCAGATTTGTGACGCTTGAGTGCACCCAAAGATGGTGATGAAACTGAAGTTATTAAAGGGGAGGGGTGAGGGGGAAAGGCAAGTGGCCTGGCAAAAGAGCAATAGAATCCGCAGCTGGTACTAGGGTGGTGAAGCTGAGGTTAGTGTAGGAGAGGGGGAGGGAGGGGAGGGAAGGGGATTGGGAGGAGGGGAGGGGAAGGGGGCGTGGCCAAGGACAATAGGGGTGTAACTGAGGTTAGTCAAGTGGCCCTCAAGTCAAGTGGCCTAATTAGCATAACAATAGAATAATAGGTGTGAAAATGATTGACAGGTCGGTTGGGAGAGAGAACAATAGGTGTGAAAATGATTGACAGGTGGGGGGGAGAGAACAATAGGTGTGAAAATGATTGACAGGTGGGAGGGGGGAGAACAATAGGTGTGAAAATGATTGACAGGTGGGAGGGGGGAGAACAATAGAGGTGTAAAAATGATTGACAGGTCTATTGTGTCGGAATTCTCTCTATTTATACCTACTATGGGGTTTTGTAAGGAAGCAAACAGATCAAGAGCAAGAAAGCTAGAACTAGCATACCAACTGACTAAAGATACGTAGAATAAGAAGAATCTCTCAGGGAAAACTAAAATCAAACACTACAACACGGTAATCAAACCAGAAGATCAGAACGCCTCAGAATGTTTGTTTTCTATAAGAACTTTACAAATTGAAGCGATTGAGAAAAGGGAAGGGAAAATCTTGTGGAATATTTGGAGACCACTAAAAATTGAAATAGGGGAGTTTAGACACCGGAGGAATAAACATCTACACAAAGAAGAAGAAATCGAAAAGATGTCAGACAGGATCAGAAAGACGAGAATCAGTTTTTGTGGTCACATAATGAGAATGGATAGCAACAGACTTACAAAAAGAATTTTCAACTATGTTTACAAGAGTAAGAAGGGCAACCAGTTGATCCAAGGAGTAATGAAATATACGATTGAGATCGGAATAACAAAATATATGATACAAGGTAGAGCAAATTTCAGGAGATTGATCCAAAATTTCAAGGGATTCCAGGAGAAGGAGAGGAGGAAATGTAATAACATAGGACGGAAGAAAGGGGGAAACAGCAAATTGAATGGATGAAGAACTATTGGTAGTTAAGAAAAGAAGTATCGAAATGAATGCACGGGATTACTTTTCGTGGTCCTTAGATGGCCGATATTGAAGAGAAGCAAGATCATTAATAAGATGGGCAGTGAAAATATAAAAGATTTTTTTAAAGAAAATTCATGATTTTGATCAAAAAATATTATAACTAAATATATAGGATCAGATATTTGTAATGTGTGGAGTGGATTTTATGAAAATATCACTATTTTTTACCCTAAGCACGGGTTGCTAAAAATGCTAGTTCGGGCAATTATAATGGATGAAACATTAACGGAGTTTATCAAAAACAACAATTTTTCATAGAAACATAGAGTTACGGATCATTAAAAAGTATAGCATCAGGCACAACAAAAAAATGCAATATCGAGCTTAAATGTATTTTATCAAGAACAGAGCATATATATATATATAAATTGCAGGACTGGATATTAATGGAGTTTACCAAAAGACTTATGGATGTAACAAATACTTTAAAAATTCAATGTAATCCAATGAATTACCATTTCTGTCTCTTTTTATTTGATGAATAAACAATTTTCTCTGATACGTATTTTTATCAAACAATTTGATATTACATTTAATTATATCAAAATTATGGATAATTGTAAGCTAACCGAAACCTTGCCTTAATCTTGTTTTGCTGTTGTAAGATAATATTTATTTTTTAATATGATTATATGTAAGTGTGTTAGTATAATATCTGGAATATATTTCTTTAGCACACATGAACTGTAATGTTTGTCACTGTATGTATTAAGAACACATATCTCAACTTAAAATACCTCTTATTTATATTAATAATTCAATGGTAAAACTTAAATAAAAATGTTAAATTTATTCTAAAATACTACTGAAGATATGTCGATGCATAATATTTTCGTTACTCGTTTATAAATGTTTTCTATTAAATGGTGGTGACGCATAGCAATAAGAATAGAAGTTATTAAAAGTTATAAAAGGTGATTTGATTAAAAATGTACTAAGATATTATTTTGATAATAAACCATCCGCAAATCAATGGAGTGGTGGTCTTACAGCTGTCATCACATCTCTATGTCTACAACTTCGATCCTGCATCCTTTTTGTTGTGCAATTCCGCTTACACGAATTGACTTTGAAACTCCATCAGTCCAGGATAAAGTTTGGCCTTTCTCTTCTCCGTTTTCCAGGATATTTATAATGTAGTATCATCTGCGATCAACTGTCTTTCCCGCATTAGCTCTCTTTTACCACCTATATTATTTTCCTTATTACAATGTTTTCTGAGATGGTCCATTTCTGCTATCCTTATTTTTGTCTGTTCGTTTAATAAGTTACCAAAATTCACAGCCATATGCTATTATAGGTGCAGCGACGCAATTGAAAAGCATCAATTTGACTGTCGGACTGATCGTAGAGACCAAACTAAAGGATTCAGTGTTGTATCTCTCGGGCACATCTTCCATTCTGTTACTCAATGGATCCAACATATCTAAATTCTTTACAGACTTTGATGTGATGGTCTTTATATTCTAGGTTACTTGCACAACATAAATACTAATTTTTCTCAATATTGATTTTAAATGTCAGTTTCTTCTAGCAGTTTTTTTAACGTAGAACTAATGTCTTCTACATCTTTGGCCATTGTTGTGAGAAAATGAGGTAAATGAATGGCTTATTTTGTTATTATCGGCGGTGCTGTATACAGCTTGGTTAGATCTTTGTTTTTATTCTGTGTTTAAGTAGAGCATATGTGAAGTTGCAAGCGAGTTAAGAGATCAACTAGCGTATGTTGTTGCCACTGTTGGTGTTTTGGAATGCTTAGTTTAATCTTTTGTTTAGTAGAGAAAGTAGTGGAGGATTCTGATGATAGTCAAAGCAAGGCGAATGAAACGTTATGTTTCAAAAATTCAACGTAGCTCCACCTTGAGGAGTCCGCATTTGGAATACTGTTGTGGAATTTGGGATCCGTATCGCAAGGGATTAATTGACACATTAGAGAAAGTACAGAGGAGAGCCGCTCGATTCGTAACTGCTAGTTACAGTCCTTACGTAAGTGTCACAGAGCTGATTCGTGGGTTGGGCTGGGATTGTTTGGCGGACAGACGACGTCGTTTTCGTTTGAATTTGCTGGAGAATATGCGAAAATCTCTAAGCTACGAGTGCAACGAAATACTTCTTCCGCCAACCTATTTAGGTAGCAATGACAGGAGGGATAAGATTCGAGAAATAAGATGCCGTACTGATTCATTTATGTATTCCTTCTTTCCTCGTTCTGTTCGGGATTGGAATGCACAGAATTAGGATTGGTGCTTAGCACCCTCTGCCACCCACAGTATTTGTGATTTGCAGAGTATAGATGTAGATGTAGAAGTAAACTTATGGATTTGTTGATAACGGTAGGCTTGACCTGTTACGAAAGGAAAGAGGGAAGAGCCAAACATAGATTTAGGAGCAGATAAAGTGCACCAGAGTTTTAATGATAGATGGAGTGTAAAAAAATAGAAATACATTATTCTCGTACTAGGTAGTAGTCACGGGAGAGGTGTAATACCACTACAACAGAATAAGTAGGGCACAGGCTAGGAAATCACAAGCTTGTTCAAACCTAGTGCAACGCTTGGTGAAGTAATAGAGGATACCTCTATGTAGCCGTTTCACAAAGGGGAATAAGGTAGTAACTATGCAAACAATATTGATAAAATTCTGAATAGCATAGAGAGCGGCCTGGGAAAAGAGGTGGAGGAGGCACAACATACCATGCTGGAACTGCCAATAACAATTCTCACGAAAAGACTTATATACAGTGTTAGATTCCTGCTGCTAAATTACTATTAACGCTTTCTTTCTGGAAGGGGCCATACAAACAGTCAGAAGCTTGTAGGGATTACTCCAACCTACTGGGGGTCGAACGTTGTAAACCGAGACGAGGATTTGAAGCCGCGTCCTCCCGAATGTCAAATCCCAGCACTACCACTCACTCACCAGACTATGTTTTAAAATTTGCACCTATCGAATTGACTATGCGCATCTAACGCTGGTGGTTCAAAACGAACAATCTAGGGATACTCCTCACAAAGAAATATACTTGTGGCAACACCATTTCTCGAGGTTTCTCGATATTACTCCAACCAAACCGAAATTGTTCTTTCGAAATCACTTCAGCCGAACTGCCAGATGAGAACTTAAACTTGGCATGTCGCCAGGTGTCTTTCTGAAAAGCAGTAATGAATGGGCCAGCACCGTGTTTCACCTTCACCATTCTTTCATTTCCCATCCATAGTATAGTTGCCCATAAATACATTAAAATATGAATACATTCGCACTGTGCAAGGCAGCAGTAAACAAATTACATCTACACTGAAGGCTAGGCCTTCACCGTAATCCGTTCTTTCACATTATTTATTTATTTGCTTACGGCTTTGTGCGTGCTCGACCTCGAGGTCATTAGAGGCAGGAAAGCAGTTGGAATAAGGCACGGGAAGGAATTCGGCGATGGACTTTTTAATCGAACATCACGGCATTCGCCTGGAGGGTTTTGGGGAGGCCATGGAAAACCGAAATCTGGAGGGCCGGAAGGGGATTCGAACCAGCGTCTTCACGAATGCGAGACCAAGGCTGGTAGGAACCTCGCGAAAGAGGTATACTAAGCCTGGTATTAGAGGTAGTGTGGCCAGTTCGTTTCCTCCTTGCCTAACCTAACACGGCAATTCTACCGGGTAAATGAGACGTACTGTTTATCGAAGAACCCAACCTACGGAGGCGTTGTGACGTACTTTACACAGCAAGCTGTACCAGAGGTGTAGGTCGAGCTGCGGGTCTATGATGAATCCACACCTGAGACAGGGATTCGAACCGGGGACCTTCCGATCTCAAGTCAGACACCTTAGCCAGTGAGCCACCAGACCGCTCTTATTAAAATGATAAATAAATTTAAAAAACACTTGGCAGTGATTGGGGACCGCCGACACAAACTAAAACTTGAAAATATCAATATCATACGCGCAACACGTCATAATTATAGCTACAGATATATTAAATAATAATAATTCGGTTTAGTTGTAATGAACTGGTGACAGAGTTTCTAGTTGCTGCCCATTCCGTCCCTGTCTCAGCCGCCTAAACCTAACCCGGCAGTCCTACCAGATAGAGAGGACCAACAGTTTAACGTAGAACCCGACACACGGAAGCGTTCTGGCGTACTTCAAATTACACAGCAAGCTGTGCTAGAGGTGAAAGACGGGTGAAAGATCTATGAAAATCCCCGCTGAAACGGGGACTCGAACCAGGGACATTTCGTTCCCCAGTCAGACATCTTAACCACTGAATCACCGGACCACTACAAATACGCATTTAACATCAGCATGTCGCTGACGCGAACTCATAAGATTTTTACCCATCCAAAAATTGCCCAACGTGCCTAGAGCAGTTTTCACTTCAACCCGAAGGAGATGTACCAAGCTATTGTGTCAGAGATATGAAAGCTAATTCCTTTCATCAGGGGACTACAATTTGACGTGGAATCAGAACCACGGAACGTCCTGGCGTAGCTCATATAATCAACTACAACTCCTAAAAATTCCCGCTCACTAGGGAATTTAAACCCGCGCCCAGATAGAGACACTGTCGGATATGAGCGCCTTACCCGGTGAGCTACCAGGCCGCCTTGTTTTGGAGAATACGTGCGCTAAGTGCTATCAAAATCGAATAAAAACTGTGGGTTTGTATGAACAACGTTGACAAAAATTAAGTGAGGGGAGGGGGGGGGGGGAAAGGAAGAGAGGGTTTAGGTTTTTGTAAATCAAACGTAAACAGTATTTTTCTATTTGCTTTACAGTCCACCAAAGTCTGATAAAAACTGTGTGTTTCTATGAAGAAAATTAAAAAAAACATTAATTTTTATCTATTAGATACGAGTAAAAATTACACTTCCATGGCCGTCCAAGCGCAACACGTGATACAGCTACAGACTAGCAGCGTACCGGTACCCGGCGTTGCTCGGGCTGTTTGGAGTTGACTTACCGCTATAGAATCTTTATTCAATCAGTGAGAAACATTTGCACCAAGTTTCATCAAAATTACCCCATTCGTTCCAGAAACGTAACATAATGTAGACTTCCCCCATCCATAATGGCGTATACTGGGGTTGATTTACACCTAAAGTTTTTTTTAGTACCATGATGTAATAAATTTCATCAAAATCACCCCATGATTCTGTGTAAAAATAAATTTATAAAGCTACAAACAGTGAATAGTAGCCAAACGTAACGCAAGCAGGTAAAAGTATTGTTTCAAATAGGAATCGAACCCGCGGTCCGTGGAGGGTAGGTCCGGTTTCAGGTAAAGAATTTAAGAACTTGATCCGGTAGGTGGTGGCCTCCCCTTGTTCCACAACCCTATTGATGGAGTTATACGCATTATTTTGAATTAATATTGTGTGTTTAATAAAGACAGCTTGATCGTTTCGAGTCGTCAACATAGTTCGCTCGCAGATCCAAGAATTTTCTCGATTTGTTGACTCTCTACTTCACAGTAAACTGATATAATTAATTCAGCAGAAAACTCTTGCGCATTACGATTGCCACACCTATGTGCCCGCATATAGATTTGCAAGTGCAGTCTCGTTTTATGGGGACAGAGACTCGAGTCTCTTAGACAGGCATTACCTACATCCACTCTTGTGTCTCGTGTCACTACAGTCAGTGTTTGCCTGAAGTCACCACAAAACAACTTTGTGATGCCTCCCTTCGGTCTATCGATTTGCCGATTATCCGGTAATGTCCTATTGCCAGCCTCCACTGCCTTTCGATGTTCCATGGTACTTACATTCACCCCATAAAATCGTACAATAATCTCTCTAAACGCGCGTTTTGTCGAGATTCCGCAAACCGACTTTTCAGTGATTTCTAATTGTATAGGTATTTCAAACATGAAACGTGCCAGGATAATTTTTTTCCGGTATCACCAGGCAGATCCAAGAAAAACATTTAGCCGTGTTATTTGTAGAACCATCGCTAACACATTCTCATCAACCTAGCTATGTCGTTATGGTTTCAGTGGAGTATTCTCTGTGGCCAAGCTGTTTGCTGTTTGAGTTTGGTGTGGGTTTTTTCAAACCATAGCATAACAGAGGATTTCCAACGATAGACAAAACTGTGTCTTGAATGATCCTCCGTCAGCGATTCAAAGACACATCCGAACCCTGATCATTTCTCAAAAAATCCTCTGCCAAAAGATGGTAATATTTTTGCCAAAGTTGTGTTGCATTAGACAATCTGCAGAATACCAGCATCATAGGAAAGAAATAACGGAAGTGGCTTTCGCTAACGCAGCCTCAGCTACTTTATCGTCCCACTGCTCGTTATTATCAAGCAAATGTAGCGCTCGGCAAGCGGCCAAAAAGATGTTGCTTGACCTCATCGACTATTCGTAGTGCACTAAATGAAGTGGGGCCATGTACCGTATAAAGAAGCAACTTCAAATAATACAATTCCGTGTTACTCGGATATAGGGTATAAACTCTCCGTAAGTCATGTTCTTTAAAAACACCAGGAAGACCTTCTTCTTTTCGGGTATTAAATATACCTTGTGGCTTGTTATAGTTGTAATAGGCAGGTACCTCTACGTAAAGCACTGTTTTTATCAAGTTGTCCGTCACACATAACCTGAGAAAGGCCACTAAGGTAGTTTTTCTGGTATTGTCTAAACGCTCCCCTACATTATCAGGGACAAAATAAACGCTTTGCGACCCTCCAAGTGAACATGAACATGTATCGGCAAACTGAGAATACGCCAAACAGTTTCAGATGAGCTAATCTATTGACCGGATTGGTAACGAGTGGCTTCCTGTCCATTATTGTTGTTCCCTGCAGTAGTCGCTTGGTCGCAACTGTTGTTTACATTTTTGTACATATGCTTGATTGACTGGCTAAACAAACAACGAAAGTGTTGCAAATTTTTGTAGCATAAAGCAATAAAACTGCAAATCTGAAACTTTTTGTTGTAATCGGTCTACCTAGTTGCATTGTTCACTTGGTATAGACCAAAATTATAGATATCGTCACCGCGAATGTAAATGAGGAAATACTGAAGAGCATCGTATGCACGATGTGATACGCTAATGCATTGCTATTGGTTGTCGCAGCATCCCTGTCGCACTACTGACAAACCAGGGCGACAGCAACTTCATGTGTGGCAGGAGCATAGTACAAACCTTGATGCTCTTCAGCGGGTCGTCTCTCGGCAGTTATAATCACTTTGTTGGCCGTGGGGATCTGATTCCAAGGCAGCATTGAAATAATTGATATATGGGTTTACTTCATGCAGTATGATTTACAATTGAGTAACTATACTTGCGTTGAGGTTTTGGAAGTTTCTATTTCTATTGTCAACTTGTAAGTAATAATTAACTATAAAGTATATTTGTAGAAATTTTGGTTCATGTACTGAAAGCAGAGATCCGATCAAGTAATAGACTTGGTCCTGAACTTTAAGCGTGGGCATAAAGTCCCCTTCAACAATTTGGTTAGCACCAAAAGAATTGTTTAGAAATGGTATTAGCGGGTCTGGAGGCTCTTGTAAAATATCTAAACGCACTTTATCGCGTGAGAAACACAGTATATTCGATTCTTTTCTCCACTTAAGTGCATGACAATGAGCACAAACTTGGACCATTCCACCTTACACCAGCATGCTCGTCGTAATTAACATAAGAAGAGTAAGATAATTCACGCCTGTACTTTTATATTCATGGCAGCCTATCAACACAATTGAGTCTTCAAAGGAAATCGACATTCTATTTACTGAATAGCGAAGACTATCATTATTTAAGCGAAACTCACATTTTTCTTGTGTTTCCGTCTGACGAATTTCGGAAATTCTCTCACAAGTTAAAATACTGCTGTGTTGTCTCCGACGGTTATCAAAGTATCTAGCCGCTTCCAAACGTTTCTCATGCCATGTGAAAGTTTCAGATAATCGGGACTACTCGTGGCGCTGACTTTCAGCAGCTAAGCGCATTCCGCGCTGAGTAAATTTCTTAGATGCACCGAACTCACATTGTGTAGAGTTAGCATTTGACTCATGTAGAGCTGCGTGTGATCGAGCATTGCGCGCACACAGCTCTGCTAAACGGGATTCACGTTGAGTCGATGTTTCTTTGCAGAGCGTTGACATTCATAGTTAACCTACCAATTCATTTTTTTTTTGCTTATGGTTTTACGCCTAGTCGACGTCGAGGTCATTAGAGGCGGGATAGGAGTGGGGACAAGAAACGGTAAGGAATTCGGCCATCGCTTTTTGAAGGAAGCATCCCGAAATTCGTCTGGAATGATTTGGGGAAACCATGAAAAACCCAAATCTGGATGACCGGACGGGGGGCGACCTACCGAATGCGAGGCCGGAGCGTTAACCACTCACCCACCACGCTCGGTGCCACGAATTCGTTCAGTGTTTTTGTCTTGTGAACTGAATCAGTGTTAATTTTGGCATTTTTTTGTCTACTAAGAAAGGTTAGATATCTTTCTAGACACCATATTTAATGATTCTTGGCCTATAATTTCGTTACTCTTAATAATAAAATTTTCTTGAAATTGTTCCTCCTACCAATAAGTAAGTGTCAAACTAACGAAATAAAGTATGAGTCCCTACATTAAAACATAGGTAAGTATACTTAGTAGGTATAATTAAATATCTTCAACTGGAAACTCGACTCTGTCCGCATTCTGGTCGCTCACTGTATGACATCCCTCCCTCCCCCACGCACATTTTATTCTGATCACGTCATTGGACTTGCATATCATAACAAACTATATTTACACCGTAATTTTCATCACCAATCCTACGGGAAAATTTTTTCGGTTTATTTTCATCTTTTCTTTTTTGCTTCTGATTTTACGCCTCGTCGACGTCGAGGTTATTACAGGCTAGGAAAGGACGGGAAGGAATTTTGCCATGACCTTTTAAACGATCCTTGCCCACAGTCGCCTGGGGTGATTTGGGGAAACACAAATTTGAATGGCCGCAGGGGGTTTCGAACCCGCGTCCTCCCCAATGATACTTTTTCTGGATAAAAAGTATTCTAAATGTTAATCCAGGCAAGTTCCATTCAAATCCATCCGTTGGTTTCAGCGTGATGCGCTTTCAAAGATACGTACAGACAAACAAAAAAATAAAAAATTGTTTTCGCTTTTACATCATTAGTAATGCTTCCTCCAATTTTTATTTTTTGCTATCATTTGTACCTAGACTGATTTGATGCAATCCTCCATCCCTTCCTCTCTTGCACTAACCTTTTCATCTCAACATAACCCATACAACCTACGTCATCAATCATCTGCTTCATATATTCTAATCTTCCTCTGCAATTCTTACCTTCACCTGTTGCCTCCTCTAACAATGCATGTCTCAAAACATGACCTACCAGCCTGTCTCTACTTTCTGTAAGACTCTTCCACAAATTTCCTTCTTCGCTCATCATATCCAAAACTCGTTCGTTTAGTACTATAATCCGTTCTCCTAATTTCCAGCATCCTTCTATAGCACCACATTTCAAATGCTTCAACTTTACTTCTTTCTGGTATTCCTAAAGTCTATGCTTCGCTACCATAAAGCGATGTACTCCACACACAGAGTTTCAAAAACTTCTTTGTGAGTCCCAGATCAATATTTAAAACTAAAAGATTTCTCTTTTTCATGGAATTTCTTTTCGCTAGTGTTATTATGCTTTTAAAATTATTCCTGCTCCGGTTATCGGTTGTAATTTTACTTCCTAAGCAGCAAAGTTCACTAACTTCTTCTTCTATCGAATTGGATCCTATTTTTATATTTAACCTACTATCATTTCATCACTTTTGTATTGCTTTTGATTATATTTAGTCAAAAATCTTCCGTCAGTATTATGTTCATGATATTCTGTAACTTCTCAATATCGTCAACCTTTTCTGCTAACAAGACAATGCCATCAGCAAATCGTAGCATACTGATTTTCCACATTCAAATATTCCTTTCACTTCCTTTATTGCCTCTTCTACATACAAGTTAAATATTAATGGGGTTAGACTACAACCTTGTCTTACACCCTTTTTAACTGATACGTGTCTCCCATGAATCTTTAAATTTATTATAGCTATTTGTTTCTTATAAAGATTATAAAGTATTCTCCTATCTCGGTTTTTTAGACCCAGCTTCTTTAAAATTTTGAACATCTTGTTCCACCTAGTAATATCAAAAGCTTTTTCTAAATCAACAAATGCCATAAAAGTGTCATTTTTTTTATCTGCCTTTCAAATATTAATCTTAACGCCAGAATCGCTTCTCTTAGACCGCGGTTTTTCCTAAACACAAACTGATCTTCACCTACAATCCCTTCTACCACACTTTCCATTCTTCTGTATATTATTCTGAACAGTAATTTTGAAGCATGTGATGTTACACTTATAGTGCGACAATTCTCACATCTGCCAGCATGTGCTCTCTTCGGAAGTGTTAAGATTACACTTTTATTAAAATCAGTGGGAATCTCTTCTGTTTCACAACTTTTTGATATACGTTTGAATAATCTTTGGATTCCTTCTACTCCTAGGGATTTCAGAAGTTCTGCAGTAATCTCATCAATTCCAACTGTCTTATTCGATTTCAAATCATCAAAAGCTCTATCAAATTCTTTCCTCAAAACAGGATCACGTAAGTCATCAATGTCGACATCAACTTCTTTTTCCAATACACTATTGTTCAAATCATCTCCATCATACAGTTTATCTATATATTCCTTCCGTCGATTAGCTATATCTTCTGGGCTTAGAAAAGGTTTCCCGTCAGCAGCTTTAATGTTTATACCTCTTTTCTTCATTTCTCCAAAATTGTTTTATCTTCCTATATGCCACCTCTACTTTACCTACAACCATTTCCTTTTCTAGTTCTCCACTCTTTTCTGGCAGCCTTCTTTCTTTTGCTTCTTTGTATTTCCTGTTTATATGATTTCTAAATTTTCTGTATTGCCCTCTTTCTACTTCATCCTAAGCATGATTGTGCCTTCTCTTAATTTTATCAATTTCGAAATTTCTTCTGTAATCCAAGGTTCTCGGGGCGGCTTGTTCCCTAAAGCCTAATGTTTCTTAACTAGCTTTAATTATTTCGGTCTTTAATGCATTTCATTCATCCTCAGTTGAGTTGCTTTCAGAGTTACTTCTTAGACCCACATCTACCCTTTCTGCAAACTTTTCCCTCCTCCAGTTAAAATTTTCAAAATATATTTAATATATAGGTTTTTGCCTGTTACAGTTTCATCATGCTTCCTCCAGTTATTTTTTTAAAACCATATTCATTGTACAGATTTATTTTAAGTATAGATATACTGTTAACATTAGCATGTTGGCGATACGAACTCGTGTATTAAAACTGACATCTTGTCTAATGTCAGGCTCAATTCTATTTTTCTGTGAATTGAAAATATACGCAACGCATCGAATTATTCATTGATGTGCTCCTTTTCTTTTCTCATTTATTTCCCCTTGCTGTTATGTGCGTACTAACACATGCCTTTTTCGGAAATGTAAGCAGTAACATTTAGAGGTAAGGTGATGTATCACTAGTGTCTTGTTGATTTGCATAGCTTTCAGGAGTCTTTCCGCCTTAACCTAACCCGGCAATACCTGCAGGGCATTTGAACCTAAATCTTCAGTCCCAAGCGTTACCACTCACCCACCAGACTTGATACTTTAGCGGTTACAGACCAGAACTGTTAACAATTTAAAGTATCTTGCACACAACAACAATACGTATTTCAAGACATCGGTGGACTTGTTTCTCCAGTTGTTTGCTTAGAGCCGAGGAAACCTCAGCGTGGTTCTCCATACGCATACTTGTGGTGACAGAGCTCGCCTGTCTCTGGAGAGTCAGTCCCTCCTATAGAAGGTCACAGTTCTTCCTTTCGTCCTGTTTCCGCTGAGGGGGTAGTGTGAAAATAGTAGGTATTTATTGGGTCGGATCAGATATTTTTATGTGCTCACTCTCAATTAAAGCATTAGCCTCACCAGCTCGGTATATCAACAGCAGTAACCTAAGCTGCTGATATCGACAGATATGTGATCTCGCAGACTCTCTGATTATTTAAATGAGTACTACCGATCAAGTTTTGTAGGTAGGCAGTTACATTGAGGCCCAGCATTCTGCAGGGTACCAGTTAGAATCCCGGTTTTACATTATTTTACGATATCATCCAAGGCGGGATGGTTGCTTCGTAAAGGCCATTGCCGATTAACTTCCCGTTACTTGTTTACAATCCTCCCACTGCTCTAATGAAACTGTCGTGAAGGAACCGTAAAACACTAAGAAAAAGTCACCCGCAATACACCTTACTATATGCCTTCCAATCCCTGGAGAAATTACGTGACAGTTGACCAAATCTAACTTCCATGCGTTCCATCATTATCCTGTTGAAAATTCGGTTTCAGCTACGAAAACTTATGGTTGTGTTCTGAGAAGTTAAATGAATATTGCATACTCCTACTCTTCTGTTCTTTTTTTAAAAAAAATTGCTGTGGAATACTTTACTGAAATTATTCAATATACTGCGTGTTTATTTTGGTACCCTACACCACTAAGTTTCCTTGTAGACTTCACCTCACATCCCGCTAGTGAGATATGACAGTTTCTGAGGAACGTAAACAGATGAACATCCTCCACTAAAACACGGGAGAATATGTCTCAGAAACAGACAGAATCTAATGAATCAAGTAAGAAACTTTGAAATATGGAAATCATTATCTTTTATTTTGACAGTTGTCTCCCGATATACTCTCAGTGAGTGTTCATAAAACTTATTTCCGATACGAAAATTTTGATCTTCTGAAAGCGGAAATATAGGGCTCCCTGATGAGTATGCAATTCCCAGCACAGGTGTTTTCCGAAGTCGGTTAGGTACCATAAAGTCTGGCGTGAATTTTTGACATTTTGTGGCATGCAGAAACCAATATAAGGCAATTAGTTAGTAACTGATACACAGGCGCAAAATTTAAATGTATAGTATGTTTATCATATTTGTGTAAATCCCAGATTCGTTGCGGAACCGACAGTTCATATTTGCAGGCGTGTCTCTATAATAGATCTAATGCCATAGTTAATTCATTTACAGCGTTTCATACTTAACGATGGGCTCTGGCTTAATTTTCTAGCCTTAGCTGGCAGAACGATGGTTATGGAAGGTGAACGATCAGAGGAAAACTTGCGCCAGTTACGTGGTCTTAGAAATTAATTCGTTATTCATTGCCACTTTAAGGGTTGAATGACGGAATTACCTTATAAATTTCCACGAGCAGTCGGGCGCCATCGCGTGCAAGAGAATCTTTTTTTGCTTCTGGTTTTGTGTCTCATCGAAGTTTTTGGTGGTGGAAAGGAACTATGAGCAAGGAACGGGAAGGAATTCGGCCACGGGGTTTTGAAGGAACTATCTCGGCATTCGCCTGGTGTGATTTGGGGAAACCATGGAGAAACAAAATCTGGATGGCCGGACGGGAATTCGAACCCGCGTCCTCCCGAATACGAAGCCAGACCGTTACCGCTCGCACACCACGCCCAGTGCAATCAAAAGAGGATCTTCATACGAAATTAGGAAAAAGGTATGGTGTGGAAGAATGTGTATCTGTCAATTTTTCCAGTTGTCTTGTGGGCAATCAGCCTTTATTATGGCAAATTCGATCAGAATCCATGAGTGAAGCATCCAGAAGGGGAGTGAGAGACATAATTAAACTTCACGGGTTGAGAGGGTATGTGGTGTTATTTTAGTGGTTACAAAATCGAGTAAAATTTACAAAGAACTTGGTAGTATGAGCCCACTCCCTATGGTCTGGATGCATGCACTCATTCGTTTTTGAAGAGTGTCATAAAGCAGTTGTATCCTTTCCTGAGGCAAGATGCCCCACAACTGTTGTAACTGGTTCTTGATACCCTGGAAACTGGCACCGGGATGGAGTTGACGTCCGAACTGGTCCCACACTTGATCAATCGGGGACACTGCTGGCCATGGCAGTACCTAAGCATCACGCAGGCAGTTCACAGAGACACGTGCCGTATATGGACGAGTATTGGACTGTTAAAACTTGCACCATATACTGTCGCGCGAGAGGTAACAGAAGAGGACGCAGGATGTCCGTGATGTATTGTTATACCGGCAGAGTTTCCTCAATCACTAACAGTCGTAACCTGATGTCATACCCGATGGCTCCCTACCACTTGACGCAAGGATTAACTCCACTGTGCCTCTCCAAACCATTAAAAGAAGGGGACTTGTTCCCAGGTCGCCGCCATACTCACCAATGTTGGTCAACCGAGGTACTGCAAATCTCCGGCTCCATTCGTTGTATTAAGTGTCTGGTGGCGACCTTGGGATAGTTCCAATTCTTCCACTGTTTTGTAGAGGCACAGCGGTCTTACTCCTGGTGTCTTGTTGCGGGGAACCATTCTCATCAGTCTTGCCAGTTTGAACCTTGTCTAGACAGATTAAGTCTTCTTAACGAAACTGAGAAGCCAGTACTCATTACTGATTGATTCTGTTCATCTAATCGCAATGATGACAAAGACAGTAGTCGGCGCTACATCTGAACTTGACCGTTTCGTGATCATTTTTCGTCTGTAATGTGCTGATTTCAAATTAGCCATCGAAGAAGGTTTCGCCTCAGTAGCCAAATTTAATTCTGTAAATTAGACAACTCATCCTGTATCGATTACATAGCAACTATCATCAACAACCAACGTTTCCCGTACCAAAACTAAACGGGTAGTGTCAGATCTGATTATCAATACGCCATAGATTAAGAAGAGGCTATAAGACTTCAGGTAAAGTTCGATTGACGCAGAAGAAGTATCAAGAAACAAAGATGCAGCAAGAATTAAACAAGATCAGTTACTGCCACCGCAATTACCACAGTCATTAGGCCATAAAGCCCCAAATAACCATTAGACACAACTCTGCCCCGACAGTAAGACAAGGAACAATATTGGAAATTTTAAAGACAGAACAGTTTTCAAGTTAGTAGGGAAATGAATAACATTTATTTTATAAGGTTGTAATGTCAAATTACCAAACAACGGAGAAAGTTTTATCGTATATGTAGGTGGTATTCAAACTATAGAGAGATAACTAAATCTCAGCATATAATACATAAGTGTTTGCTGACATCTCAGGTGGTAAGAAAATAATTAAAATATTTAAAACAAAGACCTGTCGCATACAGAAACAAAACCCCTTTATAAAAGGATGATGAAGCACACCTTCCTTCAATTGCATTGCAACCAACATTTCCAAAATAGAATTGCGAGAGTAATATACACAACAATATTTGTCATTTAATTAATAAGAATAGATTCATCAACTCTCAGCTTGGTTTTAAAAGGATCTCTAAACACACCAAATGATTCTTAAAATTAACTAACAATATTTTGAACTCGTAACTTAATGTTGTGGATTTATTAAAACGTCTTAGAGCAGTTAAGCCTTTGTTTTTAACAAGTTCGTGAAATGTGATTTTGAAAAGAATGAGTTAGTTTATTCTGTCTATTTCTATTAAATAATGCCATGTGATATAATGATTTAGGGCATTTCGAGGCGTAAGAAAGTACTGAGATCACGAAAACGTATAACATGAAATATATACGAGGTGCAGTGTAGAGTGTTTTCGAGAAAAACCTTCAACCAGTTAGGTATCTTCACAATAGCGTCAAAATAAATTCATAAATGTCTTATATAACCATTATCTCTGTTGAAATTCATAGCCTTCCTGGCATCAACTTTCTTTTTTATCTTTATTTTTTTCTTTTCGTTTTGGTCCTAGAAGTAGCTGAACATTCATGTACACAGTTAATATAATACTCATTGCTAAATGACAGGTAAAAGATTATATAATTCAAGAGAAAATTGAAGAAATTTGTATTCATTATTTTCTTCTGCTCCAATTACGAATTTTCCAATGGTAATTATAAGCTGTTTTTGTGTGAAAGCTGTAAATAATTCAGTAAATGCAGTTCATTCTTTATTTACTATCTGCACCCGTTGATAGGAAATAATTTGATGTCATTTCAAATCCTGCAAAGAGAAATGTTATCATTTGGGTCAACCAAATGCTATTTTGATTGCGTTTATCATGGGGTTTTCCGAGGTAAATTAGAACACAATGGTGTTAGTGGTAGGTCATGACTTCGATTTTAATCGTATTTGAAAAATAGAAAGCAATGTGCATCCTTGAAAACTGTTAACGCGGTCATAAACTCAGAATGGGGAGTAGTTGATGTGATGATCGACAGGGATCAATTAATGAACATCTGCTGTTCTTAATTTACATCAGTGATTTCCCACGCGTATTAGGTCGTCATGGATATATGGTGTTTTTTGCAGATGACACTAGCATCTCATTGAAACACCCATCAGTATAAAACCTTGAAAAAATAACTGATAATTCTCTAAAGAAATATACAGATGGTTCATTGCAAATAAATTATTATAGAAAAGACACAGTTAATTCAATTTGTTAACAAAAGACAACTGTAATGTGACATCTGAAGGAAAGGCAATAAATGAAAGCAGTTTCAAAAAATTCCTGGGTGTATTTATAGATAACAAGTTGAACTGGAAGCAACGTATTTAGAAACTTCAAATTACTTAATTCTGCAACATTTCCATTGAGGGCAGTAACTAAAATCGAGGAAGTTGGAATATCTTGCATATTTTCACTACTTGCTCACTTATGGCATCTTATTCTGGGGAAACTTTTCACAAGCATAAAAAGTATTTAAATCACAAAAATGTTCTCAAGCAATTATTTGTGGAGCAGAAATCTGCTTAGAAATCTAAGTATATTTACAACACCAGCACAGTATACATACTTCCTGCTACCTTTTACTGTAGAAAATTCTGAACACTTAAATCTTAATGCTGAAATCCATTGCTATAGTACAAAGAATAAATATAATTCACAAAGATTACAAGTCATAGTAAATTGTACAGTAATGGATAACATTCAATATCACAACACAAGAGATAAAATGTTATCTACGAAAACCTAACTACTTTAAATCCAAACTGAAAGAGTTTTGGCTTAAGAACCCATTTTTCTCTGTGAAAGAATCTTCTTATTGTAATCTGGTAACTAAGGATGACTGAGAAAATATTATACATTTGGTGTATGAAAGGGGAAGGTGACAAACTTATTCCCAACTAATAAAATAGCGTACTGTATTCTTCGTGCTGAAAACGATTACAAATGCAGCATTTGTATTATCTATAAATTGCCTTCATATAAACTAACATGGGATAATTTGTATTTGTTTTTAGAATGGAAATTGATTAAACTCATGGTTTTTTATTAACTAACTGGTTGCCAGTAGTTGATAATATTATCGACTGGTTTTTAATTGTCTGTACTGTTCCACACATTTGACATTCTCACATGGGATGAAAGTGAACACATCTAATCTAATCCAATCTACATGCTCTCATGGCAGTACTCTGAACCCTTTGCCTACAAACTTCCCAATGTTACCTGTCCAGGTTAACTAACTGTTAACTGATATTTCCAGATACATACATTTTATTCCTTCAATAAGCAATTCCCCTTTCACTGAATAATGATACAAAACCTTTATTTGCATATCTGTACTGTAATGAGAGTACTCATTACATATGATTAAAACAGAGTGGTAATTACACTGCAATAAGTTTTATCAATACTCGGACCAGTGTGTGTGGGCTGACCGTCTAGACATGTAGCAGCGACCAATGGACGCAGGGCCGGAGTTGGGGGGGGGGGGGTAAGCGGGTCAAATGTACCCGGGCCCGCCGGCTGATGGGGGCCCCGATCACCTGCTGCAGGGGCCGAAATTTCTAGCGCCGGCCCTGAATGGAGGCCTACGCTCCAACAATAAACGACCTTTCCACAAAAGCAATTTTGAAAGGGGCGTGTGGACAGAGGTAAACATCCTGGTGACCTGATCTTCGGCAGGTATTATGCCCGAGTGAACAGGCCAAGATGAAAGATTTAGTGCCAGACGAACGACAGAAGTTTACCCGCGGAAATTAAGGCAACTTTCTGTTAGCAAAGCGTGAAAGGAGGTCCCGAATACTACTGATATAAGCCGAATATATTGGCCAATCTCTGTACAGGAAACCTGCAAAGTTTGGTGATATGGATGAGTGGGAGAGAATATTGCCAGCAAAAATCTTAATTTAGAATATGTGATAGCGTTTCTGTAAATTCTGTTCACATGTTCAAGAATGACGTTGGAGGGAGAAAATGGAGAAGCCAGCTTTCAATACCAGAAAGAAAGTCTCACGATTTCCATTGTCACGACCGCTGGTCGGAAATCGTGATCTGATGGTATTACATTATCATACTTGAAGTATTCAACGTTTTATAGCTTACATTAGCTTGTGCGGGCTTATGAATATCAGATGAGTCGTTGCGCTGTTGACTTTTTTTTTTGGGGGGGGGGGGGGAGCACCCAAAACCCACTCCTCCAAGCATGGCGGCCTTCCTCCCCTCTGCACATGCATTAAGTTAGTAATTCTATAGGTGATCACAGGAACGGGACTTGTGATGTATTCCATGCGTCCAGGCGTCCGCCCGTTTACATGGGTCCATCGGATAAGATAGACAGAAACTTTTGAAAGAAGAGACAGGGCAGAGGGAAAAAAGTGCCAAGGTTTTACCCCTGGGAAAAAAACCTCTGCGATAGTTAGGTAGGGAATAAGAGCGGCTGGCTAAGATACTGCCAGTACCGCGACAGATTCTATGCTACAAGGTTGGATGTATGAAGGGTTTGTTAGTTTTGTTAGGATATGGTATCATGCAACTAACTACAGCTGGTCCACACACCGCCGCTGAGGTTGTCAGCTGGTGCCGCTCGCCGTCGCTGCCGTTGAGATGGTCCTGGAACATGCCGAATCGTTATATTAGTAACAGCTGTGTGCAACAGGTGTTGTAAGTGTTGGTGAGACGTGATTCGCACCGCCAGGGCGCCAGAGCGTAACCGCCGCAACGCGCAGAGCCTTTCCTCATCCCGGGAGTACACGGTAAGGGTTTCGCCGACGGCGACAGCCACAGTGCTGCTAGATGACCACCCCCGACTTGCCCGGGCTTTAGGACGATGACGGACACCACCGCCATGACCACCCCCGCCAGCACGTGTCATCGCCACCGGGAAAGACAACCCCACCATGCTCATTCCAGGAAATATTGGAGCAGGATGCATCGCGCTAGCCTGCCACGACAACCGTCACCCCCGCGGTGTTTACCACGCCGGATACTGTACTAATGCTGTTTGTGGATTGATTTCTTGTTATATGTGGCTGCCTTCTACACCTGCGATCGCACTGTAACCACTTTCCTTAGCCCAGTGATCACTTTGCAGGTTGGTTAGGGAATGGGACCCTAACCCCAGTGGCCCTTGATGCAGTCGACAGATTTCTTACTTGTTTATGCATTAGTTTTTTCCTATCTGTTGAGCAATATTTTCGGCCGTGGGTGTTTAAATCTGTGGTTGTGATCGTAACTGCCTATAGTGCGTATCAAAGGATTTCGCGACATTTGGGATTTCCCGTACATGTTTATGGCAAGCTTCTTAATTACTTGCTGTATTGGCTCGAGTCGGAAATCTCGGTGTAAGTCTGTTGTTCGTGTTCCCCAAGGAGCATTTGCTATGATCCTGAGTACTTTGTTTTGGATTAATTGCAGTCTCCTAATGTGAGACTTAGCGGCGTACCCCCAAACCGGAGCTGCATACGTCATGAGTGGCCGAATGAGTGCTAAGTACATTGTTCGGGCATTACCTCGGTGTAGTGTGCTTTGTCTGTTTAGCATAGGGTATAGCTGTTTGAGTCTAATGTTTGCTTTATTAACCATGTGTTCTATATGGAGCTTCCATGTTAGCTTCGCGTCAAATTTGACTCCAAGATATTTAACTTCGTTCCGGAAATGTATTAGGTTGATTGTGTAGTGTTAGCGGTCGACAGTGTTCGTGAATGCGTTTTTGCTTAGGTCTTCGTGTAAATAGGAGTGCCTCGCATTTAGCTACGTTGACTTTAATTCGCCATCGTGTGAGCCAAGGTTCGACTACGTTAAGCGCGTGCTGTAATCTACTGTTTATATGAGATGGTTGCTGTGACTGTGCAAGATAGGCGGTATCGTCAGCATAAATAGCTTGCATCGTTTTGACTGTGGTCGGAGCTTTATTGACGTATTCTGTGAAGAGCGGAGGGCCTATTAAACTTCCTTGAGGCACTCCTGCTTGTATCTCCTGAGGTGTGGAGTTCTTGTTGTCAACGCAGACGTGGAACGTTCGGTTAGTGAGGTAAGAGTGTATTAGGCGCACCAGTCCGTCCGGGAATCCGTCGTCACTGAGTCTACGAATGAGGCCGTTGTGCCAAAGACGATCGAACGCCTTCTCAATGTCCAGGAACACAGCCCCGGTAGACGCAGACAAGTTATACCCCCTTGTTACGTGCTCAACAACACGCATTAATTGTTGTGTTGTGGAGTGGTGCTTTCTGAAGCCGAATTGCTCCGGCTTCAGAATGTTATTGTCCTTTATGTGTTGTGTAAGGCGTCTGAGTATGACTTTTTCAACAACTTTGCTAAGGGAGTTCAGTAAGCTAATCGGCCGGTAGTTGTTGGGTGAAGATGGATCTTTCCCCGGCTTTCTGAACATTAGCACTTTGGCCTCCTTCCATCGGTCGGGGAAATAGTGGTTGTGTAAGATGGCATTCGCGATGTCTGTAAGGTACTCTATCGCTTTCCCCGTGAGCTGTTTAAGAACACGGTTCTGAATACCATCCGGACCAGGTGCTTTTTTAGCGTCCGAGTGCTGTATAGCCCATGAGATTTCAGTCGGAAGTTGCCCTACGCGGATACTCGCGAACCGGTTGGGCTAACAGCTGTGTCACCATCTGGTCCGTTTCCAATGTAAACGCAGGATCGGAAGGATCTACGTTTGGTCGAAAAGACTCTGCTAGTGTTGTGGCCATCAGCTCCGCCTTGCCCTCGGAAGAATAGACAAGTCCGTCCGGCCCCTGTAGGGTGGGTGTATGATGTGCTTCACGAGTGAAGTGACGAGCTAAAGACCACACGGAGCGGTCAGAGGTGTCAGTGTTCAACTCCGAGAGCAGACGCCCCCATTGTTGATTTTTGTACTCCTGGATTCTACGACTAATTATGTCTTTGAGTCTGTTGATATGCACTTTATAAATGGGACGCCTAGTACGTTGCCAGTATCTCCTGAGCCTATTCCTAGTTGTGATTAACCCCGTAATTGCCTCAGGTAGCGCCATTTGTCTCTGGTGTGGGGTTGATTCAGGGATGCTACTCGCCATAGCTTCCTGTATGGCAACAGTTAGAATTTCAACAGACTCGTTAATGCGTTGTTGGCTAATCTCGTGTCTGTCCGGTATGCGACTATCTAACACCTCCTTGAACAGAGTCCAGTTGGCGCGTCGATAGTTTAGCATCCGTCGCTTGTCAGTGTTCTGCGGTGTACCTTCAGTATTGAAGTATGATTGGCATGTGGTCTGAATCCAGATCGTTTACAACCTGTAGGTCGTGTGTGCGGGTTATACCCTTGAGGAGGGCTATATCTAACACGTCTGGATTTTGTCTCCGAACATGGGGGACAAACGTCGGTTCGTTTGGCCCTAGTATTAGATAATTGTGCTCTAGTGAATGTTCGTACAGTTTCCTGCCGTTGGAGTTTTGACGCTGCGAATTCCAACTACGATGTTTGGCATTTAGATCTCCAGCGACTATTACTCTAGGTGCGGTATTTAGCAGCCTACTGATATCACGCGTGCTAATATTATTGGGCCTAGTTGTAGACTGCGATAAGATTAGTGTATGCTCCGTTAAACCGGATTTTTACGGCTGTGGCTTCGATCCTCTCTAGCTCGGGAAGCACTACGTTTGATTGCTCTATGTCCGTGTGTATAATCACGGCCGTGCCTCCACCCCGTGCGCCGTTCTGCCTGTCAGTACGGTGCACACGGTATTGGCTCATGTGGAAGTTATCTTTTGCGCCCAGGTGTGTTTCGTTTATAAGAGCAATACGGAGACCGTGCCGCTCCATAAACGCCGCCAATTCTGCTTTTTTGTTTTTCAGTCCGCGAGCGTTCCAGAAGAGGATACGCGTATTCAGAGGAGTTGGGTTGTCAGGCATTGTTTGGTTTCTGGACGGACAAGAGGCCAATCTGGATTACAGTCCAACTGCCCCTATTGGGGAGTGGTCTTGAACTGTAGTAGGGTAGCTAGGATTTCTGGCTTTAGGGATGTAGGGATTGCAGTCCATCTCCCCCCATCTGGGGGAGTGTACAGAATCTGCAGTGGGGTTAGTAGGAAGGATTGCCCTGCAGTCCATCTCCCCCCATTTGGGGGAGTGTCCAGAAGCTGCTGAGGGGCAGGAAAGAAGGATTGGGCTGCAGTCCATCTCCCCCCATATGGAGGAGTGTCCAGGCGCTGCAGCAAGGTAATGTATAGGATCAGGGTTAGGATTACAGTCCATCTCCCCCCATTCAGGGGAGTGTTCAGGATCTGCAGTGGGGTAAGTGGACAAGATTGATCTGCAGCCATCTCCCCCCATCTGGGGGAGTGTCCAGGTACTGCAGCAAGGTAATGTGTAGAGTAAGGATTACAGTCCATTTCCCCCCATTCAGGGGAATTTCCAGGAGCTGTAGTAGGGGTCTTAGGAGTTTAGACAGCAGCGGATTAGTGGTGTGAGACATTGCTGGTGCCTAGGACGGACATGAGGCAGTTCTGGAATACAGCCCATCTCCCTCCATCTGAGGGAGTGGTTAGGAGCTGCAGTAGGGCGCTTACGAATTTTGGGATGAGTGTCGCCAGGGAGAGGTCAACGGAGGGGAACATGGGTCGAAGGAGATCCTCTATTGTTTTACGAATTGTTGCGAGAAAATCTATTGCGGGCTGAGTGTGTGTCTGCTCCGCAGGGGTAGCTGGACCCTGTGGAGGTGTTGAAGTTTGCTTCTGAATCGGCTTGGGTCGGGGCAGACTCTACCGACTCCGCAGTGGACGGGCCAGCCGGGTTGATGCGGGCGGCTACAGCAGATCCCGCCGGTGTGCGCTCAACCGACTCCTCGCGGCCGGAGCCGCCGGGCCGTCGGGAGCAGCCACCCCAGCGTTCACCGCCGCGCGCCCAGTCACCCCCTCAGCGGCCGTCGCCACCGGGCCATCGGGAGCAGCCACAGCGGCCGTTGCTTCCTCGGCGGGAGGGGGAGGGGTTGTCTGGCTCCCAGCGTTCCTCGTGCGTGTCCTGTTATTTTTAAAACGCTGGGATTTAGGTTGTGATGAGGCAGCTGAAGGCTGCGTCGTATGCTCTACAGTGCGTGCAGAGCCTGCTGTTTGGGGCTCTGCAACCTCTGTTGTGGTGGATGTGGTTTGTGAGCCTTGGGGTGCGGTTGACGTTTCTTTCTGAATGGGTTGCGCCGTGTTCGTGATCGCGTTCGAAGCCGCGGCACTGTAGGACACATTACTCCTAAGGTGGGCCGGGTTCTGGATCACTTTAGCGCTGGTTTTTGTGGACGCTTGTTGTGTCTGTGGATTGTGATGCCCCTTTTGCATTCTTTGCATTTCGCCGGGCTAGTGCGAGTTTGTACTCGGGGCAGCTTCTGTAATTGCTAGGATGTCCTCCCCCACAATTAACGCATTTGCGTTCGTCGGGCATCCTAGCTTTGCATGTATGTGTAGCATGATTGCCGGCACATTTGCGACAGCGGGGTGCCGCAAAGCACCGGTCATGTGGCATGTCCATACCGCTGACATTTGTGACAGACAAGGGGTGTGTTGGGAGGCTCATACTTCTCCACTTTATCACCATGTAGAGCAGGCGAGTGGCCTTCTCAAACATGAGTGATCCGGCCGAGTCTTGCAACTCGACCAGATAGAGAGGCAGTGGAAGCCTTCGTATACGTTCCTCTCATTTGGCTGACCTTCTTGGCGGCCCAGCCGTCGCCAAGAAGCGCTTCCTTAACACTGTCGGGAGGGGTGGTAGGGTGTATCCCTCTGACTACATATAGCTGTGTCCTTTCGGTTTCCAGCCTAAAGTGTGGTGTTCGATTTTCTCCTCTCCGAGGTACCTGAGGAGTTTCTTGTAGTCTTCATTGATGGACACATATAAGTGCCGTGTACTGCCCTGCGAGCTTGGTGTGATACTGCACAGGGTTGTATTTTCCAATGAATGAAGAGTTTATGCGACCGAGATCGCCATGGTTGCGAATCATGACGGGGGGGATACTCGATCGCGATGTTGTAGTGGCTGCCGGGGCAGTATTTTGTTTGGTTCGGTTTCTGCAGGTGCCGCGGGAGTCGCTTTCGCGCTCTCGTCAGCTGCTGCTTGTTTGGGCTGACGGCCCTTTTTTGGCATCCTTGCCGGCCTAAATTCGAGAATTGGGGATTGCCCCTGTGGTACACTTTCGTCGAGAAGACTGGTGTGCAGCGTGTACGACACACTTACATCAACAGGCTTCCCTTGACTGTCGTTAGCAGGCACGGAAAAACCGACTGCTGTATGTCGTCGCACCTCGGGGTGCTTGTCTGCGGGCCACCAGGCATGGCTGGGTCTGCCATCCTGGTGGAGGAAACAACTGCCTGCGTCTGACGACTCTGCTTTATGTCTGACGACTTTGCTTTCTATGACGGCAGGCAGTCGCAGGAAGTTACCCTAAGAAGGGGGGATCCTAGTTTCTAATCGGCGCAAGAGAGCGCGGAGGAAGAGAGTGGTCCTAGAGCACGCGCAGTTATCCCACGTGAAGGGGCCGCTGGTACTCAAATTACCCTATAAAGAACGGGAGATTCCCGCTGGGGAGGTTAAGGCAAAGCCCAAGGTCTAGGCAGTGACCCGCAGATCACTGCTTGAGTTGGTTAGGGAGTGTGTTGATCTGGCCCTTCGTTATCACCGCAAGGTATCAAGGCCAAATACAACCCAGCAACCACTAAACAACTCGTAGAAGATGTTCACTCCGCTCCGGAGCCCAGGCGGCAAGGCCGCTAGTCGAGGCTGAAGTTCTTCTTTTTTTTTTATGTGGCTTTAGCCATAGGCTAATACAGCCAGTAACATCATATAATACATTCAACTGATTATGAATTACACTTTAAGTACTATGACATACACAGAGAATCTTGAGAACATTTTCTTGCTCGATGCATTGAATATCCCTTTGTTGTTATATTCTAATTTTTGTCTGTATTCCGTATTTGTGCATTTCCTTTATTGCTTTCAGCGATGGTGAGGATAAGACTTGTATTAGGTCTGCTATGTCCTTGATTTTAAGTTCGCCTTCTATTATCTCTTGCCTTATGTTCCTATACTGCTTGCATCTTAAAAGGTAGTGATATGTATCTTCCACATCGTCGCATTGTTGGCATTTCGGGTAGTCCACGATCTTCATTGTGTACATTCTGTCTCGTGGAGTGCGTGTCCTGTTCTCAGTCTACATTGTTTTAATCTCACTTCTTTATTTTAAAGGGCGCGACCATAGTTTGTGGTCTGGTTCCCTGCTAGGTTCTGTACCAGAGGCTCTTGCTCTGTCTTTTCTACCCATCTTCTTTTCCAATCCTCTTCACTATTTGTGTGATTGTGTGGTTGTAGTCGGTGTAGGGGATGGGTATCTCCTCTATATCTGCTGCATTTAATTGTCC